>CM017800.1:27297785-27897785 GCA_008086715.1 Sitobion miscanthi
TAGTTTGAACTATTTAATGTGTGGTCTTACTATTAAAATTTTTCTATAATTTTTTTTGTTTTCTAAAATTGCATTTGTCTGCAGGTGCTTACACCTACCATCAATTTTTTAAAGATTTTAACTCTATCTGCATTTTTTGAACATTTCAATTTTATTCGTAATTTTTTAACTGTTGTTGTAATTTTTGTAGATATTATTTATACATTGATAACCTGATACCCTTTGTATTATCGTCCTTTAGTGAGATTATCATTTTGAATAGTTTTTCTGTTTAAAATCTGGGCAATTTTGTTAGTACTTTGTAATGTGTATTCCTAAAGTAAAATTGTTTCTAAATATTTTATGGTTTTAAAATGCATTTGCCTGCGGGCGCCAACACCCCTTTCAATTTTTTTTTTTATTAGTGGTTACCTACTATTTAATATTCTAAATTTTTTTTGTTTTCTTAATGCATTTGCCTGCGGGCGCCCACACCCCCTTTAAATTTTTTTTTTTAGGAGTGTGACCTTAGTTGAATTCTGTGTAGACTTGAACATTGATAATCTGGTACCCATGAATAATCCTTCTTAAATGAACTACCTATAATTATTTTTTATAGTTTTTCATTAAAGATTATAATCATCTTAGTTTGAACTCTTTAATGTGGTTCTCCTATTTAATATTTTCTAATTTTTTTTTTTGTTTTCTAAAATGCATTTAACTGCGGGCGCCAACACTCCCTTTCAATTTTTCTTTTTAGTAGTGTGTACCTACTATTAATATTTTCTAATTTTTTTTTTATTTTCTAAAATGCATTTAACTGCGGGCGCCAACACTCCCTTCAATTTTTCTTTTTAGTAGTGTGTACCTACTATTTAATATTTTCTAATTTTTTTTTTATTTTCTAAAATGCATTTACTGCGGCGCCAACACTCCCTTTCAATTTTCTTTAGTAGTGTGTACCTACTATTTAATATTTTCTAATTTTTTTTTTTGTTTTCTAAAATGCATTTGTCTGCGGGCGCCAACACCCCCTTTCAATTTTTTTTTTTTAGTAAGTGACTCTTGTTCAATTTTCGTGTAGTCTTGAACATAGATAATCTAATACTATAGATTAATCTTTCTTATATGAATTACCTATAATTATTTTTAATAGTTTTTTCATTAAAGATTATAGACATCTTAGTTTTACTCTTTAACATGTTTTCCTACTATTTAATTTTTTCTAAATATTTTTTTGTTTTCTAAAATGCATTTGCTTGCGGGCGCCAACACCACTTCTAATTTTTTTATAATTTTGTATCTATCCGAATTATTAAACATTGATAACTTGACTCATACGAAAATCCTTCTTTAATGAACTAATATTATGAAAACATTTTTCCGTTAAGATTATGGACATCTTCGTTTGAACTCTTAATGTGTGTTCCTACTATTTAATTTTTTCTAAATTTTTTTTTTGTGTTTTCTCAAATGCATTTGCCTGCGGGCGCCCACACCCCCCTTTCAATTTTTTTTTTTTAATAGTGTGACTCTAGTTGAATTTTTGTGGAGACTTGAACATTGATAATCTGGTACCCTACGAATAATCCTTCTTAAATTAACTACCTATAATTATTTTGAATAGTTTTTACATTTAAGATTATGGACATCTTAGTTTGAACTCTTTAACGTGTGTACCTACTATTTAATTTTTTCTAAATTTTTTTTTTTGTTTTCTTAAATGCATTTGCCTGTGGGCGCCCACACCCCCCTTTCAATTTTTTTTTTTAGTAATGTGACTCTAGTTGAATTTCTGTGTAGACTTGAACATTGATAATCTGGTACCCTATGAATAATCCTTCTTAAATTAACTACCCATAATTATTTTGAATAGTTTTTACATTTAAGATTATGGACATCTTAGTTTGAACTCTTTAACGTGTGTTCTTACTATTTAATTTTTTCCAAATTTTTTTTTTTGTTTTCTAAAATGCATTTGCCTGCGGGCGCCAACACCACCTTCTAATTTTTTTTATGATTTTGTATCTATCCGAATTATTAAACATTGATAACCTTGACTCATACGAATAATCCTTCTTTAATGAACTAAATATTATGAAAACATTTTTCCGTTTAAGATTATGGACATCTTCGTTTGAACTCTTTAATGTGTGTTCCTACTATTTAATTTTTTCTAAATTTTTTTTTTGTTTTCTAAAATGCATTTGCCTGCGGGCGCCAACACCCCCTTTCAATTTTTTTTTTTTTGTAATGTGACTCTTGTTCAATTTTCGTGTAGTCTTGAACATTGATAATCTAATACTATATGATTAATCTTTCTTATATGAATTACCTATAATTATTTTTAATAGTTTTTTCATTAAAGATTATAGACATCTTAGTTTTAACTCTTTAACATGTTTTCCTACTATTTAATTTTTTCTAAATATTTTTTTGTTTTCTAAAATGCATTTGCCTGCGGGCGCCAACACCACCTTCTAATTTTTTTTATGATTTTGTATCTATCCGAATTATTAAACATTGATACCTTGACTTATACGAATAATCCTTCTTTAATGAACTAAATATTATGAAAACATTTTTCCGTTTAAGATTATGGACATCTTCGTTTGAACTCTTTAATGTGTGTTCCTACTATTTAATTTTTTCTAAATTTTTTTTTTGTTTTCTCAAATGCATTTGCCTGCGGGCGCCCACACCCCCCTTTCAATTTTTTTTTTTTAATAGTGTGACTCTAGTTGAATTTTTGTGGAGACTTGAACATTGATAATCTGGTACCCTACGAATAATCTTTCTTATATGAATTACCTATAATTATTTTTAATAGTTTTTTCATTAAAGATTATAGACATCTTAGTTTTAACTCTTTAACATGTTTTCCTACTATTTAATTTTTTCTAAATATTTTTTTGTTTTCTAAAATGCATTTGCCTGCGGGCGCCAACACCACCTTCTAATTTTTTTTATGATTTTGTATCTATCCGAATTATTAAACATTGATACCCTTGACTTATACGAATAATCCTTCTTTAATGAACTAAATATTATGAAAACATTGTTCCGTTTAAGATTATGGACATCTTCGTTTGAACTCTTTAATGTGTGTTCCTACTATTTAATTTTTTCTAAATTTTTTTTTTGTTTTCTCAAATGCATTTGCCTGCGGGCGCCCACACCCCCCTTTCAATTTTTTTTTTTTAATAGTGTGACTAGTTGAATTTTTGTGGAGACTTGAACATTGATAATCTGGTACCCTACGAATAATCCTTCTTAAATTAACTACCTATAATTATTTTGAATAGTTTTTACATTTAAGATTATGGACATCTTAGTTTGAACTCTTTAACGTGTGTTCTTACTATTTAATTTTTTCCAAATTTTTTTTTTGTTTTCTAAAATGCATTTGCCTGCGGGCGCCAACACCCCCCTTTCAATTTTTTTTTTATTAGTGTGTACCTACTATTAATATTTTCTAATTTTTTTTTGTTTTCTTAAATGCATTTGCCTGCGGGCGCACACCCCCTTTCAATTTTTTTTTTTTTTAGGAGTGTGACCTTAGTTGAATTTCTGTGTAGACTTGAACATTGATAATCTGGTACCCTATGAATAATCCTTCTTAAATGAACTACCTATAATTATTTTTAATAGTTTTTTCATTAAAGATTATAATCATCTTAGTTTGAACTCTTTAATGTGTGTTCCTACTATTTAATATTTTCTAATTTTTTTTTTGTTTTCTAAAATGCATTTAACTGCGGGCGCCAACACTCCCTTTCAATTTTTCTTTTTAGTAGTGTGTACCTACTATTTAATATTTTCTAATTTTTTTTTTATTTTCTAAAATGCATTTAACTGCGGGCGCAAACACTCCCTTTCAATTTTTCTTTTTAGTAGTGTGTACCTACTATTTAATATTTTCTAATTTTTTTTTTGTTTTCTAAAATGCATTTGTCTGCGGGCGCCAACACCCCCTTTCAATTTTTTTTTTTAGTAATGTGACTCTTGTTCAATTTTCGTGTAGTCTTGACATTGATAATCTATACTATATGATTAATCTTTCTTATATGAATTACCTTAATTATTTTTAATAGTTTTTTCATTAAAGATTATAGACATCTTAGTTTTAACTCTTTAACCTGTTTTCCTACTATTTAATTTTTTCTAAATATTTTTTTGTTTTTAAAATGCATTGCCTGCGGCGGGCGCCAACACCACCTTCTAATTTTTTTTATGATTTTGTATCTATCCGATTATTAAACATTGATACCTTGACTTATACGAATAATCCTTCTTTAATGAACTAAATATTATGAAAACATTTTTCCGTTTAAGATTATGGACATCTTCGTTTGAACTCTTTAATGTGTGTTCCTACTATTTAATTTTTTCTAATTTTTTTTTTTTTTGTTTTCTCAAATGCATTTGCCTGCGGGCGCCCACACCCCCCTTTCAATTTTTTTTTTAATAGTGTGACTCTAGTTGAATTTTTGTGGAGACTTGAACATTGATAATCTGGTACCCTACGAATAATCTTTCTTATATGAATTACCTATAATTATTTTTAATAGTTTTTTCATGAAGATTTAGACATCTTAGTTTTAACTCTTTAACATGTTTTCCTACTATTTAATTTTTTCTAAATATTTTTTTGTTTTCTAAAATGCATTTGCCTGCGGGCGCCAACACCACCTTCTAATTGTTTTTATGGTTTTGATCTATCCGAATTATTAAACATTGATACCCTTGACTTATACGAATAATCCTTCTTTAATGAACTAAAATTATGAAAACATTGTTCCGTTTAAGATTATGGACATCTTCGTTTGAACTCTTTAATGTGTGTTCCTACTATTTAATTTTTTCTAATTTTTTTTTTGTTTTCTCAAATGCATTGCCGCGGGCGCCCACACCCCCCTTTCAATTTTTTTTTTTAATAGTGTGACTAGTTGAATTTTTGTGGAGACTTGAACATTGATAATCTGGTACCCTACGAATAATCCTTCTTAAATTACTACCTATAATTATTTTGAATAGTTTTTACATTTAAGATTATGGACATCTTAGTTTGAACTCTTTAACGTGTGTTCTTACTATTTAATTTTTTCCAAATTTTTTTTTTGTTTTCTAAAATGCATTTGCCTGCGGCGCCCACACCCCCCTTTCAATTTTTTTTTTTTATTAGTGTGTACCTACTATTTAATATTTTCTAAATTTTTTTTTTTCTTAAATGCATTTGCCTGCGGGCGCCCACACCCCCCTTTCAATTTTTTTTTTTTTAGGAGTGTGACCTTAGTTGAATTCTGTGTAGACTTGAACATTGATAATCTGGTACCCTATGAATAATCCTTCTAAATGAACTACCTATAATTATTTTTAATAGTTTTTTCATTAAAGATTATAATCATCTTAGTTTGAACTCTATTGTAATGTGTGTTCCTACTATTTAATATTTTCTAATTTTTTTTTTGTTTTCTAAAATGCATTAACTGCGGGCGCCAACACTCCCTTTCAATTTTTCTTTTTAGTAGTGTGTACCTACTATTTATATTTTCTAATTTTTTTTTATTTTCTAAAATGCATTTAACTGCGGGCGCAAACATCCCTTTCAATTTTTCTTTTTAGTAGTGTGTACCTACTATTTAATATTTTCTAATTTTTTTTTTGTTTTCTAAAATGCATTTGTCTGCGGGCGCCAACACCCCCTTTCAATTTTTTTTTTTAGTAATGTGACTCTTGTTCAATTTTCGTGTAGTCTTGAACATAGATAATCTAATACTATATGATTAATCTTTCTTAAATGAACTACCTATAATTATTTTTAATAGTTTTTTCATTAAAGATTATAGACATCTTAGTTTTAACTCTTTAACATGTTTTCCTACTATTTAATTTTTTCTAAATATTTTTTTGTTTTCTAAAATGCATTTGCCTGTGGGCGCCAACACCTCCCTTCTTATTTTTTTTATGATATTTACATTAGCCGAATTATTAAACATTGATAACCTTGACTCATAGGAATAATCCTTCTTTGATGAACTAAATATTATGAATAGTTTTTTCCGTTTAAGATTATGGAAATCTTAGTTTGAACTCTTTAATTTGTGTTCCTACTATTTAGATTTTTTCTAATTTTTTTTTTGTTTTCTTAAATGCATTTGCCTGCGTGTGCCAACCCTTTCTTTCGATTTTTTTTTTTAGTAATTTGGTTCTAGTTGAATTTTTGTGTAGTCTTGAACATTGATAACCTGGTGCCCTATGAATAATCCTTCTTTTGAGTTTAGTATTTAACTTTTCGGCTATCTCCCAATATGCGGTCTACCACAAAAATATGCGGTCTACCAAAATGGACGTGGTCTACCGTAATAATATTAAAGTAATAAAGTACATATAAGTATAATTTATAAAAAAATTGTATATTTATTTTTATTTAAAAAAATTAATTTATTAAGGATCCACAAAATTATCCACAAAGCATAATTTCATATCTCTAAGGAAAGCATCAAAAATATTATCTGTTTTATTTAATCCTCGCCACCAATACTCGGCTAAGTACCTATCTAAGAGGTCTTCATTAGTACCACACATTTTTTTAACGATTTTGAGTCTAAGAGGCCTCCAAAGACTTTCAATTCGTTGTGTATTGGCACCAGTTTCCGGGTCCACAAAATTATTTGAATGCTTAACTGTTTCATGTACATAGCCCTTTTCAGATAAACCTTTATATCCAAGCCACGAATCAGAATGAACTGTTGTACCAGGTAATACCTTAAAATTAAACCCGATTGTTAGATAGACAGTTATGTAAACAGTACACATTATTTCATAGGTACCTCATTTTTATTATTCGATGTAATGTTTCTTGTCTCTTTTTTCAACAACAAAAAATCTTGCATCAATTAAACCATTTTCCAAAACACAACATAATCCGACTACCCACGTCCACCAATTCTCCGACCATAATTGCGATTGGTCTCTTCTTCATCTTCTTGTCTAGGTATAACTGCAGCTTTTAAATCGGCAAGTCGAAAGCGCCCTTTATTATTTTTCCGTGCGCCTCGTAACAAACACTCGTCAATTTGAACGATCTGACCAGACCCCCAAAAGGTTGTCTTTTGTTAAATAGACGTACAGGAATGTCTCTACAGAGATTCATCCAGTCACAAATAGTATTTTTGGATCTCCCCGTAAATTTTATTATTTGAACTAGTTGATTTTCCGTAACCCAGAAGTACACAATCTCCATAATTTCACTGAGACTCAATCCACTATTGCATCGACCATTTGCATCCACATAAGTAAAAAATGAATTATTATTACGTACCGATTGGGTAGTTTGGCAACCTTTTTTTTACAACGGAAAACTTCTCTTATTTTTCCTCGGTCATTTCTTTGGTACTGTTTTACTTCACTGCCACATTTGTGACATTGTTTTGCACAAGGTAGTAAACCATAATCTTGCAGGTATTTGACAGTAGATTCTTCGGTTAAAAAAATTTTATAAAACTCTTTAACTAGCATTTTAAAAACTATTTTTCAACTCAAAATTTAAAAAAGTTGTATTACTACAAACGACACTAAACCAACTAACGTAACCTATATTGTTACCTATATGATAAAATATATATCGTTATGAAAAATTAAGATAAAACATATAAATTGGTAGATAATAAATATAAATGATGCGGGATTCCCAGCTATATAGGTAGAACACATAATATTGATAGACCGCATACTATACTCATATTTATAGTTACGTAGCACACAAAACAGAGGTAGACCGCATATTGGGAGATAGCCAACTTTTCTATTTTGTTTGAACAAATAACTGCTGCAAGTATAACAATAAATTACAACACATTAGTCATATTTTCTAAATTTTACAAAACAATTAAACTAACTATAAATACGATAAAAATGAAAAGTATGATTGTATAATTTATTTAGATTTTAAATACATTACATTTTTACTATAAAAATAATTTTTTTATAATGATAAATAAGTCATTCACAAATAATTTTATTCACAAACATGATTCAGAGTGCAACTGCAGGTATTTGGCGTTTGCTTAGTCTTCATTTAAAGAAGTTTGTCTTTTCTTGTTGATAAGTAAGTTCCATGAATGAGAACGGATTTGACGATCTGTTAATTAAATATTTAAATTAATCCTACTATGATCAATATATGTACATATTATAGAACATCCCATTTCTATTAACAGTCTTTCAGCAACAAATTCATTAAACATGACCATCTTTTCACAGTTCGTTCTAATCAATCTAACTGGTAAAGCATTTTTAAAAAAATCTTGTTCAATAGTCACGGCTTCACAAATAATCTGTGTGATAACAGCTTGAGGGGGCTTTTGATCTAAATAAGAGACAGTTAAAATCGGTGTGTAAACCCTAAATAAACATCAAAATAATAAAATATGTTATATGCATTATAATATTATCCTTGAAAATGTTAACATACCTAATCTCTAGAAATCAGCTTGTGGCTAAAAGTTAAACCTGGCATTAATTCTCTTTTCCTCAACCATATTATTGAAGGAACAATTCCAGATAAAAACATATCTTTAACGACAGCAAATGCCACTAACCTTTCGCCAAAAGTTGCTTTACTATCAGTCATCCATTTAAGAGGCCATTCTGACATTTTTTTTTACACATGGCATGGTTTTTTAAAATGATTTATACGATTTAAACCTAACAAATATTATAAAACTATATTTTTTCTTTTTTTATTTATTTAAAAATCAAATACATACATACTTAAAAATAAATACACAATACAATTTGATTAATTTACCCCAATAAGCGTAACTTGTGGTGGGGCAAATAAGTTACATGTTTACAAACTTAAAATAAAATTATAGAAAGAAAAACAAAAAATACTGAATAAGACTGAATAAGACTGAATAAGACTGATGAATATAACATTAAAGTTACAAGATTAATTATTCTATAAGATTTTAGATTATTTATTGTTATGATGTGTGAGCATATCATTACAGATTAAGCGTATATTTACTTAAATTATTATAATCTACAAACATAGGAATAAAAGTAACTACTCCAATAAATGTAAATAATAATAAATCTTGTTTCTATAATTTGTGTTATAATATTTACAGCATTTAAAAAAATATCTATATTTTAATAAAATAATAATGATATTATACAAATAAAAGTTCGGTTGCGACGCGCACCGTTGCCGGTTCAAACTTGGCCATGGGCGGCATTTTTCTTCGGTCAGTCACGGTGTCCGGAGAGAGAGGCCGCCATCCCCCACCTGGGCATGGCAGATACTTACTGGTGCCCAATTAGAAATTCTGCCAAAAATCAAACACACACGTGTTCAAAACCTTCAGTACCCTCCCCCACAGTTCTACAGGCTAATGACCTTAGTTGTCGAAGCTTCAACCCAAAAAAAAAACTTATTTTATTCATGGTCAGAATTGCATGTAACAAATAACAATTTTAATGATGATAAATAATAATAGTATAAAATATATTATAGTATTTATAGGTATAACATATTTGATATTATTATTTATGTTCATTCTAATACATTTTTAAAACGAACAAATTTATTTCAGAAGAACAATAATTGATAGCTGTTTGTTTAGATTCTTTTATTGCTGTATCACAAACAATAAGTAGTAGGTAGTAGGTACATTGGATTATGTTATATTTTGATAATCTACATCCATAGAAATATTTTTATTATTTGGGTATTTCCTTTGGCTTCGAGATACCGTATCGTTACTTTTTATTGATTTGTTTTTGACAGTATGATCAAAGGTCCAATGATTTGTTTGCATCATTTCTACGTAGTCTAGTTATCTTTTTTGTTTCCATGTATGGGCACCATTAATGTGTTTATGGCTATTAATTTATGTAACTATGTTAATTCAAGTTATGATATATATAAATAGATTATTTTATGTATTTATTAAGATATTTAAATTGCATTTTTCGTTTTCTACGCCTATGTATGATCAATATTGATTTTAAATCATTTTATGTATTTGTTAAAAGAAAGTAGAAATATGATATATTACAATAATAATGATAATAAATAATAATAGTATGAAATATATTATAGTTTTTATAAGTAACACATTTGTTCTTATAATTTAAGTTCATTTAAAAATCACGAAAATTAGCAAATTATTTTGAGTTGATAGTTCATACAATTTTTTTTTTAAATCTAAGGTTTGTAAATGTAATACAAGATTATCCATAAGTTTGTCTACCTTTATCAAACAAAAAATGTCTACAAGAAAGTCAAATTAAATTTGATATTCCCTCGATTTCTCATGAAACGATTTTCTTATTTTGTTGTAATTAAAAAACGTATGACTGTTGATACTTGAAAATTTCACTGAATGTTTATATTAGCATTTTCTATACACGGTAAAATTTTGAAAATATTTTGATTTGTTTTGAGCTGTTTGCGGACATTGACAGTTTTCAATTTTTTTTGTTTTTTTTTCTATTTAAAATTTAATAATTATTTTGTAGTTACAAATTTATAAAATTTAATATTTAATAATTATTTTGTAGATAAAAATTTATAAAATGCTCAACTTTTGTAGCTAAGGATTGAAAATTTAAAACAAGGCTCCACGTAAATAGGTTATATATAAATTACTTTATTCACTATATCATCAAATATACTTGATAATATCATAGGCTGACTAACCGTTTTCGCTCAGAATCATTTTTCTTATACAATGATATTATATCATTGAATTCAAATTTAATACCATCCATTACAGTGACCCATTTGTAACCTACTGTACAGTAGAGCGACATCCACTTACCTACCTTTTTTTTTCTTATTAGTTTATTACTCATCACAATTTTTACTGGTTTTTATTTAAATTTCCTATTTTTTATGATTAGTCATGTTAATATGTCTCGGGGAAGGGTGCCCTGAGATATCCTCTTGGTTCAAATAGGGCACCGCGAACCAAAAAAGTTTGGGAACCTTTGGTTTAATCTTTAAATAATAATAATAATAAACTATTTATACATGTTATGGGGACTCCCTCACAGTTTAAACATATTTTAACCGAATGTAAAATACACAACAAGGAAAGAAGGAAATTTCATATCTCCGATCACCTTACTGAAATATTCAACTCTGAACCCAGATACGTATTCAAGCCAATACAGTTCTTATCAGAAACTCACCTTTTAAGTAAATTGTAAACAGTATGTAATATTTAGAACTTAGTTACATTGTTGTTTTTTTTTCCTTTTTTTTCCTTTTTTTCCCCCTTTTTTTTGTTAATTTGCTATTCATACAAATGTTTTGTTATCAATTTTAGTTTTATTTAATGTATACATAAATATAACCTAACCTACTGTACAGCCGAGAGACATCCACTTACCTACCTTTTTTAGCATTGTTCCTTTCTTCGCATTTTTGTATGGTTAGGTTAGTTTAGGATTTTGCATTAATTGATCCTAGGTTGTTACTTAATCAAGTAAAAACAACAGTCGACAATCTTGGTATAACTTTGACACTTTATAGTTAAATTATACACTTACGTACAACCACGCGTGATCCGCAATCTACCGTAGGTGTTCTAATCACAAGCCAATCCCACAGACAACGGCGGTCGGGATGCCTATACATTAAAATATAATATCATTTATATTTAAAAATAAACTGATTACATAGCGTGTTATTCCCAAAAGGAATTGAGTAATAGGAATTTTTTTTCCGGGCAACGTCAAAATATTATCAGACATTTTACGCGCTCCCTACAACGATACTAACTAATATACTCGTATGTTTAACTTTAATCATATTAGTCGACTGGTTATGAACAAAGCGAAATGGAGGTGGGATTTTAAATTAATCATGAGCATAATGCATACTAATTTATCATTAGTATCACTTTTGGCGGATTAGTGATAAGTGATCAGTAGTACAACATTTTCATTCAGTTGTTCTTAGCAATCGTACAAGGTACAACTAATTTGAGTTCGACCAACTACACGGTTTATGGTGGTCGGTGACAGTTTATTTCTATAATAAACTCTACGCAAAATAATAGAAGTCACCAAAAAATTAACAGGTAATAACTCTACATATCTGTTATATATATATAATGTATGAATAAATCAATATTTATGATCATTTAGCATTTAAAAAACACTTTCACTCATGAGTGTATTATTTTAAAATTAAAAATTTTCTACTTATTTTATTGTACGAAAAAATCAAAATTAAAAAAATCACATTGGCGTTTAAAATGTTCTCATATATATTACTCGAATGATCCTTTCACTAATATACTTTTTTTTTCTATTCTATTCAAAAATATATATAGCAAAATATAATGCATTGTTTAAAAGAAAAACAAATATTTTCAACTTTAATTTCTCTGTTTGCTTATAAAATTATTTTTACCTTGAAGTGACCTTCAATATGGCCATAAGTTAACAGTTTTGCTAATAGATTATTAGTTAAATGAAATATAACTTACATTTATTCTAACTATATAAATTTTTAATGGGTAGTTTGCGAGGTGTAATAGAGAGACGTAATTAAATTATTTCAGGGTGATGCCATTTTAGTATAGTATGTAACCTTTTTTTTCTTCTACGGGATAATTATTATAAAAACGAAAAAGATATTTTCTCTTCATCCATTTCATACTTTTTACAGTTAGTGAGTATCTATACTTATCGACGTTATTACTTTTTATTTTGTCATACATTTATACATAATGACTTTATCACAGTAAGCACAAATATAAGTAGTATCTACTTGTTACGTGGATTTTATTATATTTGTCTTAGAAACAATTTCAATACCATTTCAATAGTGTATAAAATTATAAAATATAAAAATATAGGTAAATTATGATTTATGTTCCATCATGTGTGTTGAGTTAATGATATTTTTAATTTTTTTCTTAGAATTGGACTAGAAAATTATTTCAAAATTAGAGTGCAGAGCTGTAGAGTGTAGACTGTAAATATGGATTACTGATTACTTACAACCACGATTTAAGATATACAGGTTGCGTATCGAACTCCCATAATTTGACCGGTGAACTATCTGAAGCAGCTGTTCCCAGTACTACTAGCGCACCCTGAGGACAAATTTAAAGATTCAATAATACTATATACTATAGGTATTATTGGTATCAAAAGCAGATAACCGTGGTAAGTGGTTAATATCGTTATAATATTATATATATATTTAACATATTTAAACCACAACGAGCGCTAGTGATTCTGGGCCCTTAACTGTTTTAAATAGTTGGTTTACCAGTCACCATAATGCACTATTCGTTATAGGCCGATGTTCAACCTGTATATCTTAAATTGTGCTTATAACCACGGACTAAGATATCTAAGTCCGTGCTTGTAACTGAGAATATTAATTGTATAGTAATAATTTATATTTTATTATGGGTTTTGATTGCAGATTGTTATCATATAATTTATATACAAACATTAGACAGTAAACACAAGATTTATTTTTGTAATTCATAGAAGAAAAACATGATTTGTTTATAATCAACTGGCTTTTGCAAATCGGTTCAGTTATTCCAATATGTATCTAAATTAATTATAATTCTTTTCCCTAGAATTTTAGATTTTTCCCGTTATATTAGTTATAGGTATGCATTTATTTATAAATAGATTATCAGCGTTTGCCATTGGATATGAGTCGAGTATATAGTATTTCGCCGGTTACCGAGTAATGGCCGAGTAAAAATGTAGGTATTACGTCGGGTACCCAAAACATCTCGAGTAGGTAATAAATTGAAATTATTACGTTTATATAAAACTAGCTGATCCTGCGCACTTTGCACCCGTATAAAATAACAACTCTTAAAAAAATTGTAATTGTTCGTCTTTTTTTTGGGTGAAACTCTCTGCAGTGAGTGCAACTCGGTCACCTTGTTAGGCAAAATGCGAAAATTAGATTTGATGCATCATGCATGTTTGTACATTATCTGCCCGATTAACAAATGGCAACCAATATACAAATAAAATACTAATTTCCATTAATTATTTCTCATATAACCAAAAGCAACCATTTATAAACAACAATATCCATCGTAAATATCGAACTCCCTGTTTGAGCACCTCTCCACAGTTGGACCTACCGGATTCAATCATGAATCTAAATCATCCCGGGAACCATTCAAACACACACATCAAAATTGGTTCAAATTGTACCTAATCAGTTTGAACTACTGTAATCTTTATTTGTTATTTAATAGTCTAAATGTATATTTGATTATTAAGTTTAGCACAGCGCAGCGTCGGCAATTTATTTATTTACTATACCTACACTTCTGTTTTATATTTTTGTATATAGGTACAAGGTTTGATCTTTTTAATTAAACATGGACAGAGGTATAATAATTATTTGTATGGTATTTGTCTACAGTCTATGGACTGGCGGCGACAGGAGCGTGAAGGCTCAAAACTTGCAAGAAAATAAAAGTGAGTTTATTTTTATTACAAAATATTGTTTATTATTAATCTGTGTATAAATGTTTTATATTATGCATGTGTGGTTGTAGTTGAACTATTCATAAACTCATCATTGATTAATACACAGATCCGATTTACTTTGTTCTAGTTTGAACTCTAATAGAAATTGATTATTTTTTATATAAATTAAAGTTCAAATTTCGATAAAATTGATCATCATTTCGAAAATGTTCAAACTGATTTTCAGTCAGAAATACATACATTTTTTTCTTTTCACAGGTAATAAATGATCCTTTTAATTAATCCCTTTAATTGGTTTTTCATGTTTTGTTGTATTTTTTAAACGAACAACCATAGACTCTTGAAATATTCACAAAATATTTATATTAGCATTTTCCAGACATTATAAAAATGTTTAAATTATTTTGACCTTTTTTGATCAATTTACAGCCAAGAATGTTTTTTTAAAATTTTGTAAACTTTGTTTAGTTAGAAATGCATAAACGTTTTTCTTTTAATAGCTAACTTTCAATTATGAAATAATAATAATAATAACTAGTTTTGGAAACTCGTTAAACTTAACTAATTTGACCATAACTTATTTATTATTAAAAAAATAAATTTAAAATAATTGACTTAATTGTTAATTTTTTAGAATGTTTCACGCCAAATGGTGATAGCGGTAATTGCATTAACATAAAAAAATGCCCAACCCTACTTCATCTATTAGAAAATCAGGGACACAATACTTCTATTGTCACTTTTCTCATAAACTCCAAGTGTGGAAATGATGATAATTTCCCTGATGACCCCAAGGTATGCTGTCCATTTGAGAACGGAAAATATGAAACGGTTTCGTCAACCAAATTGCCATCTCAAGATACTTGTGGACGGAGTAATGTCAGTCACACTCTAACTGTCGAAGGACGTTTAGCTGAATTAGGTATGAGTTTGAAAACAAATTAAATTATAATTTTTTTTATTATTATTCTTAAATTTCACAAAATATACACATAGAAAATTGTATCAGATTTAATGAATTATATTACAAATTTTAATTTTTCGATGTATTTAGGAGCTTGGCCCTGGATAGCAGCACTTGGGTATCAAAATCTTAGTGAGCCAATGTCGGAATACAAATGGATGTGTGGTGGTTCTTTGATATCAGATAGATACGTATTAACAGCTGCTCACTGCACCAAAGGTCCTAGGATGTACCGTTTGTAAGTGAATAATATGTTGCCGACAGAGTGTTAAATATAGGCATTATATATATTTATATGTTAGGTAAAGTGGCAAATCAAAATATTTTTATTGTTTTTACTATTTATTGCAGCATATAATTGACGTATGACATTTCTAACTGCATGAAATGTTATTTCTTGAATTATTTAGCAGTGTATTATATTTGAATTATATTCTATATTATGCCTAGGCAATCTATACAATTTTAAGGATTACTATAGAACGTTAATACTTTTTTAACGTAAAGTGTTTTTTAAATCAAGCTATGGTTATTATTATTCATTATTTATTTTATATTTTCAAGCTGAGCTAAGTGTCACTAATGTGTGGCATCTTATTCAAGAAATCCATATTTTTTTTTTTTTTATCCTTATTCTATATGCTTATTGTACAAAATTGTATAGATTGTGTATTACCTATGTGCGTTTGTGAAAAAAAAAAAATATTTCCAAGCTGAATATTTTCTTGAAATTTTCAATATGTTCTTTTTAAAATGTTTGATCAACTTAATAATAAGTGTCAAAAAAAATAGAACATTTTATTTCAACACATATAAACAAAAAACTAATGATTTATATAATATAGGTAAATAGATTATAGACAGTACCTTGGTTATACTATATACCTAATGTTAGTTGTACCTTTCATTGGTTTTATAATTAACTATTGTCAAAAGAATTTATTCAAACTAATATAACTTTTAAACATTATTACTTTTTTTTTCAATATTAGCGATTTATTAATCGTAGCTTAAAATTTTTTGGTTATTCAGGGTTGTTGTGCGTTTAGGTGATTTGAACTTAAATCCTTATGTAAAAGATAATGCTGAACCAATAGATTTTGAAATTGCACGAGTCATAAGCCACAACCTACATAACGCACAAACATTGAACAATGATATTGCATTATTAAAATTAAAAAATATTGTTGAATTCAATCGTAAGTATTTTTATATTTACTAATTACTTTTTCTCTGATATAATTAAATTTAAAAAAAGTCAATTTAATTTTTCATGAGCGTTTGAATTTAAATTTTTACAACATTAGATGTTCACTCGATTACTCAAGTAGCGATTTTTATTTAGTTGTGATTCATAAATGAATAACCGTATATACTTGAGATTTATATCATATGTTAGTTATATCAATTCTTATACTTAATAACATTTTCAAAATATTTTCAATTGTTTTGAGCTTTTTACCGACATTTTAAATTAAATTTGTTGTTTCTTCCTATAAATGTCAATAATATGTTATTTGTTGGGTCCAAGAACGTGAAAATTTAAGACAAGGCTCCCAATACATTGTTACAATATCAGTCGAAAAATATTTTAAATACATAGTCACGATTTTTTTTAAAGGAATTAAATTTTGTATTTTGACATTATCTATTAATTGAAAATTGAAAAATTATTTTGTAGTTGAAAATTTAAAATAAGGTTTCTTGTTAATAGCTAATTAAATTACTTTATTCAAAATAATATCATCATATATGCTTAGTAATATCACAGATTGACTAATAATTTTTGTCAAAGTCGATCTACAAACATAATCCTAATTTTAACATTTTTTTTTAGAATTTATTCAACCTATATGTTTACCCGTCTTATGGCATCATAGAGCCATATCGTTAGTTAAATCTGAACTATCTATTGCCGCATGGGGTTTTATAACTTTAAGTAAGTAACCAAATAGTAAATAAATATATAATAGGTAAATTTACAGGCATTACAGCATATTAAAATATCAATGTATATTTTATAAATTTTCATTTAATAATATTATAATTATAATTTGAAAGATCAAAGGTCTGATGCTCTAATGCAAGTTGAGATACCAGTGATAGACAATTTGAAATGCAAAGAAAAATATATTGAAATTGATACTACTATCGATGATACACAATTGTGTGCTGGAGAAATAGGAAGAGACACTTGTAAGGTACTGAGAACAATTTTATAATTTATAATGTGCATTTTCAATATAGATACCTATTTATAATTTTGATTGTTATTTCAGAGAGATTCTGGTGGTCCATTAATGTGGTCAAATGGTTCTCAATATTATTTAGTGGGGGTCACGAGTTTTGGACCTAAAAACTGCGGTAAACCAGATTATCCAGTTGTATATACTAGGGTGACATCATTTCTTGAATGGATCGCAGATAACATGAATTACAGTTAAATTGTATAATTGATGCTATTTATACGAATTTTACTTAAGAACGAGAAGAAGAATAGACAACTCTTTGCAATTGGTTTATCTATTTACTATTGCAAAAAAATGTAGAACTACTAAGACAACTTAATAATTTTAACCGCAATTGTTTTAAAAAATGATATTTAGAAATAAAAAGTGATACTATTTGTATTCTAATATTTTGTTTTTTGTCCAATATTTTTTTTGGTACAATCAGGTCTATATATATATATATTTAAATTTAAATTTAAGTCATTAGAATACTACATTGTATTATTTGGTATACAATATTCATAATGGTATGTATATTGAATTATTAGATTTCAGGTGGAGATTTAATTTTCGATTGTAGCAACTTTTTTTTTTTATTATTGCATACTTAGTACAATATTATATTATATTGACCTGTTGAAACAGTGTTAGACCTGCCTTTCAAAAATTAGAAATCATGACTGGCTATGATTGACTAGGTATACCTTCTACTGTACAAGGTAATACTATTGATTATTATGTCAGAGAAGTTTTGGACAAAAAAACTGCGGTGGAGCAGATTATCCAGGTGTATATTTTAAGGTGACATCATTTCTCGAATGGATCGCAGATAACATGAATTACAGTTAAATTGTATAATTGATGCTATTTATATGAATTTTAAGTCTTATACAGTGGACGTTCGTCCAAAATCCAAAATATAATAATGTGAAACCATGTATTTACTTTTTTACATAATAATAAATAATCAATTAACATTTAATAACTTGAATATACTATGAATTGTAATAGTTTAAGATATTAAAAATAATACCTTCGTATTATTTGTGCTCTTCTGAGTGAAAAAAATTCAAATAATGTATTTTTAAGTTAAGTAAAATACAACGCAGTATTAACAAAAGTCAAACAGTTAAAAAGTGGAGCAAAATTAAAACCTAATAATTATTAATTATTGAAGCGGTATGATATAATGAATGTAAGTAATATTGATAAACTAATTGTACCGGTAACTGATCCAAATACTATCAAATATTATGTTTATAACGAATAGTTGTATAAAATAATTCAGACGTGCATTTGCAAACTGGACTTGGAAGTAGAAACTGGATGGAACATAAACTGAACGCCAAATATAAAAACATTACTAGGGATTGTTTAATTATATATTTAAATCTATGTGAATTGTGTCAGAGAAAAGGTAAAACTGTGAAAAAAGGGCTACTTGTTAAACCAATAATTCCTTCAGAAATGAATTATCGTTGTCAAGTAGATTTGATTGACATGCAAGCTCAACCTGATTAAAAAGATCGACTTATTTTAGTTTATCAAGATCACTTATCGAAGTATGTTTTACTTAAACCATTAACACACAAACGTGCAGAAGAAGTTGCCTATAAATAACTGGAAAGCCACTCACGGCATTCACAAAGCCAGGGCTCCGTTGAAAGGGCTAACCAGGACGTAGAAAATATGTTTGTCATCTGGTTAACAGATAATAAAAATAATAAATGGAGCGAGGGACTTAAATACGTTCAATTTATGAAAAACAGAAGTTTACATCACACAATTAAGTGTTATTTTTATTATAATTGATTTTATAATCAATATTTTATGCTTAATTTATAAAAATATAATTTTTATTGTAATTCTATTATAATAACTATAGTGGCCCTGCCCTCACAAGAACCGGCCCATCGGGAAGATTCCCGATTCCCCGATAGGCCAATCCGCCCCTGTTTGTAAGTTAATATTTTTAACTTTGGATACTTGGTTCGTAGTCTTATTTTTTAATGTATTTGTCATGTATTAATATTATATTATATCTTTTATGTAGATTCGGTTGCTGGCTATGTAATTAGTATGGAGTTTGCAACGGTTTTAGTTAACTTGTTGTTATAGACGATCGAGTCATGTGGTAATTATTTGTATCATCTCTTTCGATATCGGTCGTAAAATGGTCTGAATAGTGTGATTTTTTTTTATTTACTTGTTATTGAAAAAAATTAATCACTATTTGGGTTTTTCCTTTAATACGAGGTACCATGATTGTTACTTTTGATTGATTTGTTTTTGACGGGTTTTTTCTATCACGTAATAATTGTTTTGCATATTTTCTTGCTCCAATTAAGTCTTGTGATTCTATGCATGGACATCATTATTGTGTTGATGGCTATACATTTAGGTAACTATAATATTTTGATGTTAATTAAAGATTATATTTTGTAATATGTTAAAACTGTCTTCTGATAATCTACATCCGTAGGTATATGATTATTATTTGGGTATTTCCATTGACGTGAATGAGAGATATCAGATATTGCGGTCGTTACTTTTTAATTGATAGTGTGATCAAAGGTATAATGATTTATTTGCATGATTTCTTCATAGTCCAGTTATCTTTTGTGTTTCCATATATGGGCATCATTAATGCGTCGATAGCTATTAATTTATGTAATTATATTAATTCAAGTTATAATATATAGAAATAAACTATTTTATGTATTTATTAATATATTTAAATTGCGTTTTGATTATCTACACCTATTTATAGACCTACTAGATACGTGTAATTATTATTTTTATTTATATTAATCTATATATAAATTTCTATATTATGTATGTGTTAACTATTCATAAACTCATTACTGATCATAATATGACACAAGTACACAACGTCTCATTGAATTCCAAAATATTGTAATTATAACAACAAAATGCTCGACAACTACCGTACATCAAAGTGGTAGTCACTTGTCAACAGTCGACAATCTTGGTATAACTTTGACACTTTATAGTTAAACTATACACTTACGTACAAACCACGCGGGATCCGCAATCTACCGTAGGTGGTCTAATCACAAGCCAATCCCACAGACAACGGCGGTCGGGATGCCTATACATTAAAATATAATATCATTTACATTTAAAAATATATTGATTCCATAGCGTGTTATTCCCAAAAGGAATTGAATAGGAATTTTTTTCAGGCCAACGCCAAACTATTATCGGAAATTTTACGCACTCCCCATAACGTTACTAACTAATATACGTTTAACTTTAATCATATTAGTCGACCGATTATGAACAAAGCGAAATGGAGGTGGGATTTTAAATTAATCATGAGCATAATGCATACTAGTTTATGATAAGTTATCAGTAGTACAACAACATTTTATTCATAGTTGTTCTTAACAATCGTACAAGGTACAACTAATTTGAGTTCGACAAACTATGCGGTTTATGGTGGTCGGTGACAGTTTATTTCTATAATAAACACTACGCAGAATAATAGAAGTCACCAAAAAATTAACAGGTAATAACTCTACATTTCTGTTATATATATATAATGTATGAATAAATCAATATTTATAATCATTTAGCATTTAAAAAACACTTTCACTCATGAGTGTATTGTTTTAAAATTTTAAATTTCCTACTAATTTTATGGTTCGAAAAAATCAAATATAAAAAAATCACATATGTGTTTAAAATGTTCTCATATATATAACTCGAATGATCCTTTCACTATTATACATTTATTTTCCATTCTATTCAAAAATATATATAACAAAATATAGTGCATATTTTAAAAAGAAAACAAATATTTTTAACTTTAATTTCTTTGTTTACTTATGAAATTATTTTTACCTTGAAATGACCTTCAATATGGCCTATAAGTTAACGGTTTTGCTAATAAATTATTATATAAATGAAATAAAACTTAAATTGATGCTTACTATTTTAATACATAATTTGGGGTGTGTAATATAGAGACATAATTATTTTATTTCAGGGTGATGCTAATTTAGTATTGTAGGAGACCTTTACCTTCAACAGGCTAATTACAAAAACGACAAACATATTATCCCCTCATCGATTTCATACTTTTTTTATATAATTGGTGAGTATCTGATCAACGTTTTTATTTTGTTATACATTTATACATATAATATGTCTTCCTCACAGCAAGCACTATTATATGTAGTACCTATAGATATGTATAGTATCTAGACATCTAGCTGCAGGTACCTAACTAATAATCCAATTGATTTACTTTAGTTAATTTTCAATAAAATTAGGTATTTAATATGCATGAAATATTATTACATATAGGATAAATAAATAAATACATTATAAAACCATTTTATTATGTTGGTTTAAAAAACAATATATCTCATAGCTACTAATTAAAGGGTCTATCGACCAAGTCAGATAACAAAAATAAATAAATAAAAATATTTATTATTAAAAATAAATATAATAATCAATTGTATCTAACTAGTTTTATACTACTAATTTGAAATACCCACACTTCTGTTTTATATTTTTGTATTTAGGCACAAGGTTTGATCTTCTTATTGAACATGGACAGAGGTAAATTAATTTTTTGTATGGTATTCATCTTCTGTCTGGGAACTGGCGGAGCCAGTAGTGTGGAGGATCAAAACTCAGAAGAAAATAAAAGTGATTTTTTTTTATTACAAAATATTTTTGTTTATTAAATCTATATATAAATGTCTATATTATGTATGTGTGGTTGTATTTAAACCATTCATAAACTCAACACTGATCATAATATGACAAAAGTACACAACGTCCCTGCTCAAAATCATTTTTCGTAGGTATACAATGATTATTTCTCATTGAATTCAAAAATATTACAATCATAACAACAAAATGCTCGACAACTACCGTTCATCAAAGTGGTAGTCAGTTGTCAACATTTTTATGTTTGATATCCTTAAAGTAGATTCCCTTTCCTACCATATAATATGATATTGAAATTAAAAAACAATTCATTTTTTAGTGAAATTTAATCGCGTATAATTACATAAATTAACATCTTGTATACATTTCTATCTGAATAATATACTAGTTAAAAATTATTTTTATACAAAAGTCAAAGGCAAAGGTACACTTGAAACCTACTTTGCAGTACAGTGAACTCCCTGTATTTATGTTAAGTGAACTATATATAAATTCAAGTATATACCTGGTGATCAATATTAACAAGTTAGACAAATAAAAAAATGAAGTTTTCATAACACAATTTTCAAAAAATGTCTGTATTATAATACGCAATAATATTCAGTTTCGTTAATTCTGGATCTAATAATAATAAAACGTACCCAAGATATTTTTAAAAAGAATTTATTTAATAAAAAATAACAATACTATTAAAATTTACAACATTTATAAATTACTCAATTATTCAAATATGTTTTGTTTTATTTAATTTAACAAATAATTTTTTAAGTTCTTGAAAGGGATGAAAATATAAGAAGTAATATTCCCGAACATTTATTATTTTACGATATTGTCAATTTGGTAATAATAATTATTATGAAATAATAATGATAATAACAAGTATTGGAAACTCGTTGAATTTCAGTAATTTTACCATTACTTATTTATTACTAAAAAAACAAATTTTAAAAAATTAACTTAATTGTTAAATATTTAGAATGTTTCACGCCAAATGGGGACAACGGCAATTGCATAAACATAAAAAGATGCCCATCACTGCTTTATCTATTAGAATATCAGGGACACAATACTTCTATTGCCACTTTTCTCATAAACTCCAAGTGTGGAAATGATGATAATTTCCCTTACTACCCCAAGGTATGCTGTTTGTTGGATGATGAAATTTACGAAACAGTTTCGTCAATCAAATTGCCATCTCAAGATACTTGTGGACGGAGTAATGTTAGTCGCAGTCTAATCTTTGGAGGACGTTCGGCTGAATTAGGTATGAGTTTGAAAACAAATTAAATTACAATTTATTTTTGATTATTATTCTTAAATTTCACAAAATATACACATAGAAAATAGTATTAGATTTAATGAATTATAATTACAAATATTGACTTTTTAATGTATTTAGGTTCGTGGCCTTGGATGGCAGCACTTGGGTATGTAGATATTGGTTTTCCAAATCCGGAATACG
The DNA here is from genome assembly GCA_008086715.1 of Sitobion miscanthi. Taxonomy (NCBI): domain Eukaryota; kingdom Metazoa; phylum Arthropoda; class Insecta; order Hemiptera; family Aphididae; genus Sitobion; species Sitobion miscanthi. The sequence continues at coordinate 27,321,631 of CM017800.1, forward strand.
AGTGGAATTGTGGTGGTTCCTTAATATCAAATAGATACGTATTAACAGCTACCCACTGCACCGTCGGTCTTGGAATGTATCGTTTGTAAGCGTATATTTTGTTTATACAAAATGTTAAATATAAACACTCTAAAAATTTCCTAGGCATTCTATTGAATTCCTTCAACATTTGGCATTGTATTAAATTTGAATGTTATTCTGTATTATGCCTAGGCAATCTGTACAATTTCTAGTGTTTCTATAGAACACTAATAATATATATGTTAGGTAAAGTGTTATATTAAAATATGTTTATTATTATTTGTTGCAGTATAATGACATTTCGAACTGCATAAAACGTTATTTTTTTCCCATAGATATTTTTTAAATTGTCATTTTGTCTTGCATGTGCATTTTATAAAACCTTGTTCAGTTCCTAAAGATTGTTGAGCTACAACCTGCAATTTTACTTTTTTAAATGACGGCATCCATTTTTTATTTCATATTTCAAAGCTGAATATTTTCTTAAAATTTTCAATATGTACCTTTTTAAATTTTTGAACAACTTACGAGTAGTTAGCCAAAAATATAAAACACGTTATTACAAAATATCAAAACATGGTAAAAAAAATAAATAAATATATATTCGATATATATAGATTATAGACAGTAGGTTGATTCTATAATATTATTATTATACCATATATATAATGTTAGTTGTACACTTGTACCTACCTATCATTGGTTTTATAATAAACTATTATCAAACGAATTTATTCAAATTAATATTAAACATTATTTATTTCAATATAAACGATCTAATATCATTAATATCAAATATCATAGCTTTAAATTATTTGGTTTTTCAGGGTTGTTGTGCGTTTAGGTGATTTGAACTTAGATCCTAAAGTGGAAGATGGGGCTAAACCAATAGATATTGAAATTGCACGTGTCATAAGAAATAACCAATATAATTCTGAAAAAAAGATAAATGATATTGCATTATTAAAATTAAAAATGAGTGTTGAATTCAGTCGTAAGTATTTGTATATAAACTAATTATTTTTTGTTCTAATATAATACAATTCTTAACACTGTACCATATATAAGTCTTTGGGTATGTCAAGACACCTATTAATTATAGCTATAACTTTATAGAAATAATAAGAAATGTTATGTTAGAACTTAGAATCACTAGGTACCTATATACTATATAATATATTACATATTACAATTAATTTTAGATTCTGAGCAAAGCGATGAATGTAAAGGTTTTACTATGATGTGTGTATTTTTTAATTAAAATTTTTATTTATTTTTTACCTATGCCTGTTATGGCCTTTTAGGACAGTAAAAACTTTTGGATTTTCTTGGATTATCTTTTTCGATAGGAAAGTAAATCTAATTAAAACTTTGGGGGGGGTCAAAAATATTAAAGCATTTAAATACGCCGGGTGAAACAAAAATAAAAATAAGGAAAACGGGAATTTTTTGCAAACTAGGTTTTTGACAAAATCGATTTTGGTTTTTGGCGTAACTCTAAAACAAATAACCGTAGATACATGAATAATATTCACTGAATGTTTATATTATAATTTACTTTACACCATAAAATTTTCAAATTATTTTGACATGTTTTTAGCAGTTTAAGGATATTTTTTGTTTCAAATTTTTTAATAAATTACTTTATTCACAATCATACCATAAAATATATTTAGTGATATATTCAGAGCCGCATTTAGCGGAGGGCCCTGGGTACAACTACCCCGGGCGCCAGTATTTTAGGGGCGCCAAAATTTTGTGGTCAGAAATTTGTTTACTTGTGAACTATTAAAATTGTATAACTTTAATTATTTCATAACAGTATTATATAATATAATTTAGTATTATACATATAGTATTATGCTGTTTGAAATGTTTTGAATTAATATTAATTTGCATAGTTTTATATAATTTTATTTTATTTATTCATGAAGTACCTACAACCTACTTAAATATGATAAAAAAACAACTTATATGATGAATTATAAGCAAGATTTAAGTGACAGAGAGAGGATCAAGCAATTACTAAACAATATTTTTAAAAAAAGTACACATTGTAAAACAAATATTCTTTTCTGTGCTCAAAATCTAAAAGGTTGATGAGGATCTATCTCCCATATTTTCCATGGGTGGGGAGCAATTTCTTTTCACCGGGGCGCAAAATGTCTAAATGACCGTCTTCGCTCAGAATCATTATTCGTATACAATTATATTATATCATTGAATTCAAATTTAACATCATCCATTACAGTAACCCACTTGTAATCTACTCTATCTACAGCAAAGCGTCACCGTCTTGCCCACTATTTTAAACATACATTTAAACCGAGCTCGAAGTAATTAAAATTGGTTATAGTTAAAAACATTGCGATTCAATTTGTATTCAACATGTTCTTTCTTTTTTTGTATAAGGATATCATTGATATCTATGGCTAGGGCAGTATCCGTTTCTTCCAAAATCAACCTTCCCCGTTTCGACCAAAGCCATTTTAGCCATTTTAGCCATTTTAGTCATTTTATCAAATAATTTAGCAATGAGTTTTGAATAATCTAATATATATAATATACATTATTTTTTACTAAAATATTTTTAAAAAGTCATCGGAATAGTTTTTAAATAACACATATTCAATAAATTATTAATTTATACAGTTATAATTACAAATTACCAATTATTATTTTCTACTATTTTAAAATAATATTTGAGTTTCATTTATTGTTATCCAGAGAAAATGAAGATGTGGCTTTTATTAAATATAAATACAATTTCGCTTCAAAAAATGTTAGCATTAATTAAATTCATTGGCGATGCGTGAATCGTATGTGTTCAGCTACATTATACACTTCCAATTCGGGTGTGGTGAATGAAAAGGATATTTACACACTGACCAACTTCGACATAATCATAATTCGTGTTGTGATACAGAAATAAATGGTCAAATAGTAAGTGATTCTTATAAACAAAAAGCTACAAAAAATCTATAAGCTTATAAATGTATAAATGTACCTACAACTGAATATGTATTTTTTTTTAAATAATAATAATATGTTGTATCGTGTAATGTTTTTTTTTAAAAACTTAAAAATCTATACATGATATATTATTATTATACATATTAATAAATTATATTATATTATAAAAATCATTGCCACCTTAATTTGAAAACTACTATGAGTAACGAGTATCTGGTCGAAATGGAAAAGGTTGGTTTTGGGGGAAACGGGCCGCGCCCGTCTTCGGTGTCACGGCAAGCTCAGAGGCAATCCACAGTAACTCTCAGCTATTAATATAATATTATTTATGTGTATGTCATGCGTTAGTAAAATATTACTTACTACTAAAAGCAGTGTAGTAATTTTTGTCTAGATCGATCTACAAACATAATCCTAAAATCAAAATTTTTTTTTTAGAATTTATTCAACCTATATGTTTACCCATCTTATCGCATCATAGAGCCACATCGTTAGCTGGATTTGAACTATCTCTTGCCGGATGGGGTTCCACAATGTTAAGTAAGCAACCAAATAGTATATAAATATAGAAAAGGTACATTTACAGCATATTAAAATATCAATGTATATTTTATAAATGTTCGTTTGATAATATTATATTTATTATTTAAAAGAGCCAAGTTCTGATCCTCTAATGGAAGTTGAGATACCAGTGGTAGACAATTCGGAATGTAAAAAAATGTACAATCCATATAAAATTAATATCGATGATACACATTTGTGTGCTGGAAGAAAAGGAAAAATCGGTTGTAATGTACTTAAAACAATTTTATAATTTATAATGTGCATTCTCAATATACCTATTTATAACTTTGATTCTTATTTCAGGGAGATTCTGGAGGTCCATTAATGTGGCCAAATGGTTCTCAATATTATTTAGTGGGAGTTATGAATTTTGGAAATAATAAATGCAATACAACAAGTGTTCCAGCTGTATTTGCTAGGGTGACATCATTTCTTGAATGGATCACAGATAACATGAATTACAGTTAAATTGTATAATTGGTGCTGTTTTAGAAGAATTTTACTTAAGAACGAAATGAAGAATAAACAACTCTGTGCAATTGGTTTATCTATTTACTATTACGAAAAAATTATAAATACTTAGATAACAACTTAAGTAATAAAAAATGATTTATATCTTATGTCCAATATTTTGAGGTACAATAATGTCTATATATATTTAACTTTAAATTTAAGTAATTAAAATACTAAGTTAGTATTATTAGATATAGAATATTCATAATAATATGTATATTAAATTATTAGATGGAAAATCAACATATTATGATATAAATTTCAAATGTCTACAGTTATTCGTTTTTGAATTACAGCAAAATAAGAAAAACGCTACATGAGAAATCGAGTGAATATATCCAACTTTGAACAACATTTGAACTTCAAACGTTCATAAAAATTTAATTTGACTTTGAAGTAGACATTTTTTTTTCGAAAAAGGTAGTTATACTTATTTGTAATCTTAGATTATTTGCCCCAAACGGTGATGATAGACACAAAAAAAAATAATTAAAAAAAAAAAAACATCATTGTAAAATTAATACATTCACCGCTCTGCTCAGAATCTAAGTACACTTTCTCATGAGTGTATTATTTTTAAGATTTAAATAATTATATACTGATTTATGGTACAAAAAATAAAAAAATAACGTGGCGTTTAAAATGTTCTCATATAAATTACTCGAACGAGCATTTTACTATTAAACATATTTTGTTCTATACAATTAAAAAAAAATACATTGTATGAAAGAAAAACAATTATTATTAACTTTATTATCCTTGTTTTCCCTGAAAATGACCTATAAGTTTACGATTTTGATAATAAATATTAGATAAATTAAATATAACCTGTATTGATTCTCACTATTTTAATAGATAATTTGCGGTGTGTAATATAGAGGCGTAGTTAAATTATTTCAGGGTGTTGCCATTATAGTATAGTAGATCCCCTTTAACTTTATTAATAGGCTAATTACAAAAATTACTTACATATTATCTCCTTCATTTTATATTTTTTTTATTGTTAGTAAGTATCTTGTTCAACGTTTTTGTTTTATTATAGGTACATTCATACATATGTCTTCATCACAGTAAACACTAACTTAAGTAGTAGTACCTACTAGTTACGTAAAATATATTATATTTGTCTCAGAAACAATTGCAATACCATTTTAATATTGTATAAAATTATAAAATATAAAAGTTGGTTTAGGTAAATGTTGTATTGTTTTCCGTGTTAGGTAAATTATATTTTAATATTTGTTTCCCTAAAATTTAACTAGAAAATTATTTTTGCATTTGAGTATACATTTAATAATATATAAATACTTATCCAATTGATTTATTTTTAATTATTTTTAACAAAATTAAGTATATATTATTGATCTTATCTATGATAGCTGATACGTGTCAAATCGTATGAATAAATAATGAATATTTAGTAATGTAATTGATTAGTTGCTAATAATTAATATACATTCCTCGAATGTGACTTGAAAAATAAAATAAAATTTTTAAGTATGTACCTACCAATTTAAGTAGGCTTGAAATATTACTACACTTATAGGATAAATAGTAAATACATACATTATAAAACCATTTTATTAGGGTAGGTAGTTTAAAAATGAAATATTTCATATTCACCATTTAGAGGGATTATTATTGGCAAAGTAAAAAAACTGAAATAAAAAAATAATAATTATTAAGTATAAATTTATATAGGTACGTATATACATATTATTATAAGATATATTAGCCAATATTAATATCAATATATCCAATTTAACCTACTTAAATATTGTGTCATGAATTTTATTTTATTGTTATTATTATACTATAATATCTGTTATTACTTATTCCATCCTTATTTCCCAAGACATATCATTATAATATTATAAACACAAACAATTCACGACTTTCCGACGCCTTCGGGTCTCGGCTCGTGGTTGGTGACATTGCTCAAAGCGGCGGACTACCACATGACGTTCAGATTAAAGATCAAAGCACAATATTTATGGTAAGAATAATACGTTTACAATATTTAATCTTTAAATTGTGAATTTAATTTTTATTTAATTTAATTTATATTATATAGATATTTGTATACCTATATATTTTTTTAAATATTTAGTATGGAGGAATACAAATATAATTGTTAAAAATAATTACGTATATGATTTTTTATGAGACCTGAAACTTACTGAAATAACCTGATTATATTTATTATAACCTACTATTATTTAATTAATTAACTTCACACAATATCCAAATATTTATTTGTGACGCGTATATGATACTTAATAGTTGTGGATGGAAGTATTTAGGATATTTGTCAAGAATGTGAATCTTATGGTTTATTTAAAATACGAATATTTCAAGGACACTTTCTTGTAGATATTCTTTCGAATAAGACTGAAGAATTTTCCGATAATATTGTATTGGAATTTTATATTTTAAGTCTAATACTTAGGAGAGATGGGATTTTAAAAGATGTATTTTTTTGTGGAAGAAAGGCAGACAAAGATTTGTATGTTATGAACAGAGGTGTATGGACAGTGCATAAATAATAAAATACCTAATTTGTTTGCTTTTGAAAATCATAAAATGTGAATTCTAAACCAATAAGACCATACCTGGTGTATTAAATCAACACAATAGTTAAACTTGTTTTTGTATGGCGAGTGATGTGATGCATAAATTAGTTATAAGTTTGTATGTTAATATTTTTAACTTTGGATACTTGGTCTGTAGTCTTATTTTTACATCAATATTCATATATTAATATTATATTATATCTTGTATGTAGATTTGGATGCTGGCTATGTGATAAGTCTGGAGTGTGAAACTGTTTTAGTTACCTTGTTGTTATAGAGTATAGACGATCGAGTCATGTGGTAATTATTTGTATCATCTCTTTCGATACCTGTCGTGAAATGGTCTGAATAGTGTGATTACTTTTTATTACCTTGTTATTGAAAAAAATTGACCATTATTTGGGTTTTTTCTATCACATAATAGTTTCTTTGCATGATATTTTCTTGCTCCGATTGTCTTTTGTGATTCTATATATTATGGACATCATAAGTGTGTTGATGGCTAAACATTTAGGTAATTATAATATTTTGATGTTAATTAAGGATTATATTTTGTAATATGTTTACACTGCGTTCTGATAATCTACATCCGTTGGTATGTGATTATTATTTGGGTATTTCCTTTAACGTGAATGAGAGATACCGCGTTATCTACCGATACTGGTCGTTACTTTTTATAGATTTGTTTTTGATAGTGTGATCAAAGGTATAATGATTTATTTGCATAATTTCTTCGTAGTCTAGTTATTTATTTATTTATATTTATACGGACAATGTCCAATTTACAATATAGAATAACGATAACAGTAATAGTATAATAATATTTGTCAATTAACACATTTTTAAATAATTCAATATAATAGTAGTACAATTAATGCAAGGAATAAAATAATAATAAAAATTAATAATTACATAGGTATAAAACCTAAAAAGTGGGAGACAGAGTGGAGTTATCCAGGGTTCAAAAAACCCACAGGCTTTTTAAAAAACTCTGACTCGGTTGGGTTTAAATGGGTTTTAATGGCTAATAATTGGTAATAATGGGTTTTAATAATTTTAAAATGAATGCCGATTCTTGACACTTTTTTATGAGGGCAGTTCCCTAAACACTAAAACTTAAGACATATACCTATTGCTTATTTAAAATGAAATATATCTCATTATCTACAAGTTATAATTATTATATTAAAGAAACTTATAAAGAAATATAAAAAGTTTTCGTGTGCCTACCTATATAAAATTATGTAGTTAATTTGTTTATCACCAGTAAACATTAAAAAGTGCTTGTAAGTTGTTTTATTATTATTACTTAATTTGTGTTGTTTATTGTTATGACTTATGAGTTTAAAACTTTAAAATTAATTATAATTAAGAAATGTAACATTATAATTTTTAATGTTTTTACTTACATATTTTTGTTTTTAATGTTACTGAGAATAAATATGCAGTTTAAAGTTTGTTGAATTTTTTTTTGCTGGTTTTTTTTACTGGTTTTTTTACTAGGTTTTATAATTTTAAAACTTCGGGACTGCTTAGCCACCTGTGACGTTTGTCCTGGTACCAGTTTCCTTATTTTAGTTTGATTTGGTGGAAAACGGACCGGCTAATGGTGTACTATTAATTGCCTATCTACAACGTAATGTGATTAAAACGAAATCGTAAACTATTACTTTTGTTATTTATTATAAATTAATTAAAAATTACAGTTGTAATTATAATTTATCATTGATTGTAAATTATATTCCGTTGTACAGCAACAAAAACGACTCAACGTTTTTAATATTTAAAATAAAAGCTTATAACGAGTAATTACTTGAAAATTAGTAATATTGTGTGTTGTTGTTATGTATCATCGACCTGTAGGTATAACTATATTAATAAATCATTTATTGATTATTTGTTATCTATAACAATCATGGTTTTCGGAATGCGATTTGTAACACCTCATGAAGGAATTTATTTTTTATTACGCCCTTCATGTTTGGGATAGATGTATTATAATAGTTTAATCTATGGTAATATAACACGTAAAATTACTTTCGTTGTTGGCTACAAACAAGTTGTTCCCCACGTTAACCGATTTGTGTTCTGTCATCTGTCACGTTTTGTTACACTCTGATTTTACGAAGATAGAATAATAACAGATTTCGTAATAGTTATTATTGGTAGATTATTTTGGCAATATTATTTTAACTGCATTATTAATATAATTTACAAAAACGGTGGATAAATACCGTATGGTAATATACTCGCATATTCATCCCAAAACTCTCAATGTTTGAATACTAGGTGGAACAATTATTGTCGCGCAGTTAAATATTTTAGTCACCTAGTTTGTGGTATTTTTAATAATTGGGCGACATCGTTTTTATATATATATATATATTAGCATTCCTAAAGTCATCTCAATCATAACGCATCATAGGAGGAATAGAAAAGTAAAATGAGTTTTTTGAAATAATTATATACAGATAATAGAAATATTTTATTTATGTTATTCTTGCGTTCAACAAGATTCCTGCACGTTATAAAGAATATTTTACTTTTCACATTTTACTGTTTAATTATTTTGTCATTGTAAAATAAAATTGAATAAATAATAAATAATAATTTAAATAAAATAAACTTATTACTTAATCAAATTATGTTTTTTTTCACACATATTATAGGTAGGTACACAAAGATATTTGATACTTCTTTAGTAAAATCATTTAAGCATAATAATAATCATATTAAATGTTTACTGATTAATGATTATCTTTTGATTAAAATCTTTCATCTATGCGTACAATGTAGTTCACAACTTCCATCATATAAACTTCATCATATTGATATCAATTATAATATATTAACCATCATTTTTAACAAAACGAATTGGAGGAGGGATTTGGCACTACTGTTGAGCATAATGCATATTAATCATTACTTTATTAGTATCACTTTTGGCGTATTAGTGATAAGTGATCAGTAATACGCCAAAGTTCGATTAATAGTTTTACCTATTGTACAAGGCACATTTTATTTGAGTTAAAAAAATTGGCTGTTTTGGTGGTCAGTGGAAGTTTATTTCTATAATAAACACTACGCAGAATTATAGAAATCACCGAAAAATTAACAGGTAATAACTCTACAATTCTGTTATGTATATAATGTATTATAATAACTCATGAGTGTATTTTTTTAAATTTTAAATTACCTACTTATATTATGGTACGAAAAAATCAAAATTAAAAAAATCACATAGGTGTAGGTGTTTAAAATGTTATCATATAAATTACTCGAACGAGCCTTTTACTATATTCAAAAATATATATTATAACAAATAATACTTTGTATAAAAGAAAAACAAATATTTTCAACTTTAATTTCCTTGTTTGCTTATCACATTTTTTTACCTTGAAATGATCTTCAGTATGGCCTAAAATTTTACTCGAGAGAGTCCACCTAGCCATTCAACTGCCCAATTCAACCATTAAAATTTGTACAAATTCACTAAGAAATGTATTTTTAAATCTAAGGTTTTGAAATGTAATAAAAGATTCTTAATAAGGTTATCTACCTTTACCAAAAAATAAATGTCTAAGAAAGACAATTTAAATTTTAATGAACGTTTGAAATATTTTACAACATTGGATTCGATTTCTCAAGTAGCTATTTTCTTATTTTGTTGTAATTCAAAAAGAATAATTGTAGAATTTTAGAATAACAATTTTACTTATTTTGTTGTAATTTTATAATATTAATTCAACTTACCGGCTACCGTTTTAATAATAATATAAATATAATACAAAAATTTCCTCGGCTGATATAAAGCATCTCCTCTCTCTCTTTTCGTATACAATGGTATTATACCATTGAATTCATTTTTAACGCCATGCATTACAGTCAACCACTTGTAACCAAGTGTACAACAGAGTGACATCTATTAACATACCATTTTTTCTCTTAGAATTGGACTAGAAAATTATTTCTACATTTGAATACACGTATAATAATATAAGAATATTTATGTAATTATGTATTTTGTATGTGTACCTACTTATCGAACTGCTTAAACTAATAATCCAATTAATTTATTTTAGTTAATTTTCAACAAAATAAGGTATAACTTTTGATCTTATCTATGATAACAGTTAAGTGATCAATTTTATGAATAAATAATGAATATTTAGTATTTAAATTTATATATTGGTTATAAATATACTTTCCTCAAATTTATACGTGAAGTAAACAATTAAATACATTTTATAAGTAGGTACTTGACTAACTTTTTAATAACAATATCATAAGTAAATATTCGTGTGAAAAAATATATAATATGGTAGGTAATAAATTTAAATTATTATGTTTATATAAAATAAGACCAATAAAAAGATTTTTATGACGGTCACAAACCTTACGGTTAACCATGGACCTATATATATGTTGATTCATCATTATTTTTTCTAATTAATTCCTTGTTTTTAACCATTTGTTTGATACCTATAAAGGTATCTAAAAATTAATCTAGTTAATAGATAAATTAAAACATTACATTTTGTACGCATTATGTTAACCTAACCTAATATGGTTGTTAAATGGTATAATATGTTATGTTATATTTGGTAGGACTATTTCATTTTCTAAATTCGTCAAATTGCGTGCCCGTGTCTATAGCACTTAAAATATTGAGTGAATGAAAGTTACAAATTGAAATTATATATTGTAGCCATATTATATTATATTATGTTTAATTTTAATATTCTTAAAATATTACTATGTTATAAAATCATTTTATTAAGTTAAATTTAAAAATTATATATTTTATAATTACTAAGGGTTATCGACAAAGTTAGATAACTGAAATTAAAATTATTATTATTAAAAATACATTTATATACATATTTTACAAGACTTTTATCCATCAATAGGTTTTATGTATTCTGTTGACTATATTATGTATACCTAATAAATGTAATAATTAATGTTAACTAATCAATTTGAACTATTGTAATCTTTTATTTGTTATTAATTATTTTAAATATTGATTACCTCCGGTCAGACAAATTATTACGTAATTATCGTCACAGCTGTAACAAAATCAAGAAGTACAGCGCGGCGTGGGCAATTTAAATATTTACTATAGGTAAATACTTTATTTTTATATTTTTGTATTTAGGTACAAGGTTTGATCTTCTTAAGTAAACATGGATGGAAGTAAATTTATTTTTTGTATGGTATTGGTCTTTAGTCTGGGAATTGGCGGAGACAGGAGTGTCAAGGCTCAAAACTCACAAAAATATAAAGGTGAGTTAAAAAATGATGAAATATTGTTGTCAATTAATCTAAATAAACAAATAACTATATGTGTGCGTGGTTACTGTCAAATTATTCAAAAACTGATCACTGAATCATGAATCCGATATACTTTGTTCTAGTTAGTAGTTTGAACTCTAATAGAAATTGTTTATTTTTAATATAAATTCAAACTTCAAATGTTGACAAAATTCATCATAATTTCGAAAATTTTCAAACTATATTAAGGTAGAAATTCATAAAAGTTTTTTTTTTCATTGGTTACATTAGACATTTTAATAGAAAAATTTTTCTACCTTAAATAAAAAAAAAAGTGTATTGGAAAGTAAAATTAATTTTTTACGAGCGTTGCAATTAAAAATGTTTACAAAATTAGATTATTTTCACGAGTAAATTAATGAATTTTCATCAATCGAATTTTGATATTTTGTTGTAATTAAAAAAAAAATTTTTTACAAAATATTAAAACGGCCATTTTATACATACATGGTAAAATTTTCAAACTCTTGACTGTTTTTGAGCTACAATGATTTATTATTGAACTCAAATAAAACACATCCATTATACATAGGTACACGACAATTTCTGTACAGTAGAGCAGTTTTTAACTGTCAACCTTTTTAAAATTAAAATTATTATTTAGGAATATATAAATATTAGTGTATTAAGTACCTATACATTAGGTATTATACATTTATACTGTTGGTTTCATAAAGTTAGGGCAAATATTATATTATTCTAACTAGTAACTAGAACCAAATAAATTACAAGCTTCGTTGGATTCTTAGGCGTAAACAGCGTTTAAATTTGTTAAATTACATCTAAGTTTATATTCCATTAAACAATTCCCTATAAGCACTTGATTAGCGAGGTTTATAATACCCCGAGGGAAAGTCAGGTTAATTATACACTTAAAGTCGTATCCATCAGTGTTAGAAGAAATTAAAGAGATGAGAACTCTCTAGAAAATTGTCACTTTAGACTATTAGAGTAACCTCTGAATTCTGGTCCTGTGATTATTAATATATTTCGGTACTCATTTTAAGTAAGCATTCATAAAAAATGGGAGAAACTAGGCAAATGCTCTGCTGTATAGTACTTATAGGTGTCAAATGTAACTTGTTATAGAATAAGTCACTATAATGTATATCATGTGTTAATTTAGAATTCAATGTTGCGTACGAAAAACGATTCTGATATAAGACGGTCTATATCATTAATTATATTTTATGGTATATTTATATTGTTATTACCTAAAGTAATTTATTTTATTATTTGTAAGACAGAAGGTGACAATGATAAATGTTGAAACCTACTTTACAATACAGTGAAATCTCTGAATTTATATCACTAGTTTTATTTTATTGTAATAACTATTTTTACATTTCTATTATATAGTTATTTATTTTATTATTAGTAAGACTGATAATAACAAAGACATAGGTCAACTTGAAAACCGACTTTACAGTACAGGAAATTCCCTGTTTTTTTTGTTGAGTTAACATAACACGAATTCAGGAATATAGCTGGTAATTAATATTACACTAGTTAAACCAATAAAGAAATTAAGTTTTTTTAACAAACTTTTCAAAAAATTTACCTATGCAAAATAATTGTACCTAATTGTTTAAATTTTTAGAATGTTTCACGCCAAAAATTCAAAACGTCAATTGTATTAACATAATGGAATGTCCAGTGCTACTTTATCTAGTAGAATATCGGAGTCAAAATTCTTCTATTGCCACTTTTCTCAGAAACCAAGTATGTGGGCATGAAAATGATTTCCCTTATTACCCCAAGGTATGCTGTCCATTGCCGAATGAATCTGATTCTAAAGTACCAGACATTTACGAAACAGTTTCGACAAGAAAATTGCCATCTCAAGACACTTGTGGACGGAGCAACATTACTCACGAACTAATTGACGGAGGAAATACTGCTGAATTAGGTATACGTTTGAAAACAAATTAAATTATAAATAATACAAAATATATACAATATATATAGACAATTATATTAGATATAGTGAATTATCATTACAAATATTGACTTTTAAATGTATTTAGGTGCTTGGCCCTGGATAGCAGCACTTGGGTATATAAATCTTAATATGGAAAATCCGACATACGAATGGATGTGTGCTGGTTCCTTGATATCAGATAGATTCGTCTTAACGGCTGCCCACTGCACCATCGGTATTGGAATGTACCGTTTGTAAGTGTATATTATGTTACCACAAAAGTATTAAATATAGGCATTATATATATTTATATGTTAGGTAAAGTGGCAAATCAAAATATTTTTATTGTTTTTACTATTTATTGCAGCATATAATTGACGTATGACATTTCTAACTGCATGAAATGTTATTTTTTACCTACGGACATTTTTGAATTGAAATTTTATCTTACATGTACATTTTATAAAACCTTGGTCAGTTCCTGTAGAATGTTGAGCTAAAACCTGCAGTTTTATTTTTTTAAATGACAGCATACATTTGTTATTAAATATTTCAAAGCTGAATATTTCCTTTAAATTTTAAATATGTACCTTTTTACATTTTTGAACAACTTACAAGTAGGTAGTCAAAAAAGTAAAACACTTTTTTACAAAACATGGTTCCAACAAATTAATAATATATTTAATATAGGTAAATAAATTATAGACAGTAGGTTGATTCTATAATAATATTATACCACATACCTAATGTTAATTGTACCTATCATTGGTTTTATAATACACTATTGTCAAATGAATTTATTTTGTTGAAACTAATATAGAACATTATTATTTATTTATAAACGATCTATTAATTTATATAAAATCAATTTTTGATAATCGTTTATATCAAATATCGTAGTTTCAAATTATTTGGTTTTTCAGGCAGGTTGCGCGTTTAGGTGATTTGAACTTAAATCCTTATATTAAAGATGGAGCTAATCCAATAGATGTTCTAATTTCACATGTCATAAGACATAACCAATATAACGCAGAAGATCTGACCAGTGATGTTGCATTATTGAAATTAGCCTACAGTGTTACCTTCAATCGTAAGTATTTTTTATATTTAGGAACTAGTTATTTTCTCACTAATATAATATATTTCTTAATAATATATAATTCTCTGGGGGTGTCGAAAACTCGAAAATATAGAAATAAGAAATGTTAGGTTAGAAAATTATTATTAAACATTTCAAATACATAGAATCACTAGTATATTACATACAATAGATTTTAGATTCGTAGTGGTAACAATATGCAAACATATTTACTAAACTACTTCCAATGGATAGAGATGAAAAATTAAGACAAAATTATCATTGTTTAAATTACATTAATTCTTTATTGTGTAAAACATTAATTACGGCGTGGCAGTGTGTTGAATATAATTGAATATTGTATAAAAAGTAACATCATATTGTGCAAAAATAACAACATCGTTGTTATTCGCAAATTGTAAATCATGCCATATGTGTTAGAATGACAAGGTCAACAGGTCACTTGTATAATATATACATTATAAGGCGAACTTTTAGCGTACTGTAGGCACTAGATTATAATAATATTACTTATGTGTATCGCATGCGTTAACATGCGTACATATTATTTATTACTATAAGCAGTGTAGTAATTTTTGTCTAGATAAATCTACAAACATAATCCTACATTCATAATTTTTTTTTTTAGAATTTATTCAACCTATATGTTTACCCATCCAATCGAATCATAGAGCTAACAATTTCGTTGAATCTGACACATATCTTGCAGGATGGGGTTCCACAATGTTAAGTGAGTAACCAAATAGTATATAAATATAGAGTACCTATAGGTACATTTACAGGCATTACATTTTATAAATTTGGGTTTAATAATGTTATATTTATTATTTAAAAGATCCAAGTTATGATGCTCTAATAGAAGTTCAATTACGAGTGGTGAACAATTCGGAATGTCAACGAGGATATCGTAACAATAGTATCGATATCGATGATACACATTTGTGTGCTGGAGTATTAGGAACAGACGTTTGTAGGGTAATAGATAAAATATTTATAATTTTTAATGTACATTTTCAATATACCTATTTATAATTTTGATTGTTATTTCAGGGAGATTCTGGAGGTCCATTAGTGTGGAAAAATGGTTCTCAATATTATTTAGTGGGAGTCGTGAATTTCGGACATACTAACTGCGCAGAAGTAGGTTATCCAGGTGTATATGCTAGGGTGACATCATTTATCCAATGGATCGTAGATACCATGAATTACAATTAAATTGTATTAATTTATGCTGTTTTTTATGAATTTTACTTAAGAACGAAAAGATGAATAATCAACTCTGCGCAATTGGTTTATCGATTTACTATACCAAAAATTTTTTAATAGCTCAGATAACTACTTTACTATTTATTTTATGTGTTTACATTTTTTGTCTAGGTACATGTGCAACAAAAATGTATTATATACCACTTACATTTCATTTTGTTTTGTGTTTTACTTTTATGTCGTATGCATAAGTATGACGATAATACTTAACTACTTGGTGACAAAGATTATGTTAAGTTGAAAAATAGCAAACAAAAAATGTATAAAATCTATTCGAGTTACCGGGTAAACCAGGAACTTTAAAAAATTCATGTTTCAATTGGATATTTGATTTAATGAGGAAAATAAATGTATTTTTTCTCTCGTGATACATACTCATTCATAAATCAAAAATCAAAAATTACGGACAAGTGTCAAGTGGATACCACTCTGCTATACAGTAGTTGTTGAGCATGTCGTTGTAATGGATGTTTTATATTTGAATTCAATGATAAACCATTGTATCCGAAAAAGAGACGTTATTTTAGCCTAGCATACTTGTATAAATAATCAAATATTTAAATAAAAATTATAAAAATCGAAAATATCTCACTGCTATAAATAGTGTGACTTTCTCGTAAACTTTTTATTTTTAATAGAGGTAGAAAAACATGTTGGGAACCTTCTTTTAAAATGTCTTATGTTAGCTATGAAAAGAAAATCTTTTATGAATTGCTAACTGAAAAATAATTTACAAAATTTAAATAATTTCTTATGTGTATAAATAGCTTAAAAACAATTAAAATAGTTTGATAGATCATGTATGGAAAAGGGTTATTTTAAAATTTTCTGAAAATGTAGAGTGTTTAGAGTTATTCTTTTTTAATTTAAATATCAAAAATCGATAGATTAAAATTAGTTAATTTACCGGTAAAAATCCAATAGGTATCGTAAACATCTTAAATTTAAACTTTCAGAAAAAATTAATGTTACTTTCCGGTAACTTTTTATTTGTTTAAGGTAGCAAAATTTGTCAGGAATCTTTTATCAAAATATCTAATGTTAGCTATGAAATGTAAAACTTATGAATTTCTAACTGAAAAATAGCTTAAAGTTTTGAAATTTTGATAAATTTTGTCAACATTTGAACTGAAATATCAAAAATAATTGAGCCTGTGTGTCTTTAATATTTTTGAACTTACATAAATGAAACTTTTAAGGAACCTTGCATTAAATTGTCGAGCTTTTTTACTAAATAAAAAGGTTTTTATTGAGAATAATTAAAAAAAAATTACAAGTCTTGAAAAATTTTCCAAGGCTATAACTAGCTCAAAAAGAGTCAAAATATTTTGAAAATATTACCATTTTTGGAAAATGCTAATATTAATTCTTGGTGAAAATTTGAAGGGTCTACAGTAATTAACTTTTGAATTACACCAAAAATATTAAATCGATTTTTTTAAAAAAATTCCCTAAAAGGCTAAAAATAGTTTTACAAATTTATATTAAAATTGAAATGGATATTGAACTCGTGGTACTACATTATTATCAAGTTAAAATTGAACCTCACGAGGATAAGTGTGGCAACGGAACTTACCGCCTAGGCACAACATAATATTAAGATGATGATAATTTGTCGTGACACTTGTCGTTACAGTCTCCATGTCAAACGAATAAATGTTTTTCAAAAACCCTAAAAATAATACAATATAATGCAGTCACTTACAATACGGTGATATACGATAACTACTCGGCCACATTACGCATTATACTTGCACGGTATAAACATAAACATATACAAACATATACAGCTATGCCCCCATCGTGTTAAGGCGTGTGTGTGTGTGTGTGTGTGTGTGTGATTGTACAGCATAATATATTAATATTATACAAGTTTACAATATTATACAGCCGGTGTATGTAGGTACAGTAATAATAATAATAATAATAATATTATATACAAAAACGTCACGCGGTAGTTTGGTAATTCTATTGAATAGTGCGCGCGCACACACACAACACATACCGTGTCGACGGCGTTAACATAATAAAGGCCCTCGGGAGGGTGTTTGTGGGGAAATTGAAAACACTCGAAACGACAATAATAACAATAATAAAGCCACACCACCACCTTGTGTGTATATATATATTATATTATTGAATGTTATAATATAATACGTGCGCATAATATAAATAATGGAATATAATATCGTATGCGTGAAAACTGTACACTGTTGTGAGGGGGTGGGTGGTCAGGGCTGTCGATGGAGTGGCGGGCTTGTTGTAATAATAATAACGCGCGCGCTTCTTTTTCGACAGTATAACAATATCACAATAATAATAACGTACGGATTTTCTGCATATTCGGCCGGACAAGAGAGGTGTTTGGAAATAAATGTACGCACGCCAATCGTCCACTGTATTAAATTAGAGTATCGATATCATTGTTGTCGTTTTACGCGAGCGACGTGTGCGTTTTTTCAGGGGTTCGGTATATTGTGCATGATAATACGCAGGAGTGGCGTGCGTACACTACGGCAGACATAAGGTATGTGTGTGTATGTGTGTTTGTTTACGATACTGAGAAAAGTAGAGAGAAATAAAGGTAGGGATTAGAGAGAGAAAGAGTGTGTGTGAAAGGAACAATTTATGATTTAAGCTCGATACTTGTTATAGTATGAACATCTCTTACTATGTGCGAACCTCCTCGTCCCCGCGTGCATGTGTGCGCATATATAGGTACTACTTATATATACAAACTGCGGCACGAGTACATATTATTATTATTATAGGTGTGAGAAAGGGATTTGGTTCGAAATTTTCCAATACGTGTGGGGTTATACCTATAAACATACACACACACATTATATACCTACGAGCGGCATAATGGTAATATTATTATGTATTGTGTTGTCACCATTATTGCGCACAATGGTCGAAAGTTTTCGGCGGTCGCCCACGGAATAAAGATGATAAATAATCATAATTAAACGCCGCCGTTACATTGCGCGCGGCGGCATCGACGACGATGACTATTCGTCGGATGGTCCACGCGCGACGCGTTGTTTATTGCAGTTGCAACACTATTTTAAGAACGTGCTCTGTGTGTATGAGACATAATAATAATAATAATAATATTATATTATTATATTGTTCTGCACATATTATAGGTACGCGATAACTATATACGACTTCCGACGGAGAACAACTACCGCGGCACACAAAATATCTCGTTTCAAACTTCTAAGCCATTAATAATTGTATATACGTATTTATTTTCCACATAATACGTGTACCGTGTGTATGTGTGTGTGTGTGCATAGTAAGATACGATATTATTATATCAAAATATATATTATTATGCAGCGTAAACTGCAGACTATGAAGCGCAGATGGAAAAAAACACCGGTTTGGTTATAAAAGAATTATTTGTAATTTCGAGTACACTGCAGATTCTATAATATTGTGCTGCTGCGATTCGAGCTGCACCGCGTTTTTTATGATGACGTTTTTTTTTTCATCTTATTCTCGTTCTTCTACGTTGGATTGAAAGTATAGCATCCTTATAAGAACGATTATTTGCAGAAAAATTATGACATTTTTTAATGACGGGTCTTACCGAGATGCGACGAGAATCGCGTTCTTTAAATGTGAATATTTATCATTACTTTCAGATGAAACATCGAAACACACCGTTATTCTATACACTCTGAAAAGAGTGAAGAGAAAAAATGTCTTAATCAGCTCGTGTATGTGCGGTGATCAGAAACAAATTGCGTACTTCATCAATATTATAGTACTAAAATTTGTGTCGATAGTTTTGTTGGCAATCTACAATCGGTATTATTACTGAAAATGTTTGACTTGTAAGAGTTGCTATTATCACCAGCTGATTTTAAACACACGGAAATAAGTATGACATCAAAATTACCTGGCTTACCTAATTACACTAAATATTATACCAAATACGTATAATTTATTTACATACTCTTTAAGAGGAGGATTCGCGTATTATTAGAAAGCAAACAATTGGGTCTCGTGTTATTATAATGTAGTAGCCAGTAGGTATAGCGAACTAAACAATAGGTTTATCTAATATCAGGAAAAAGTGAGGAGTTTATAATGAAAATCAGATCCCGCTTGCTATATAGATCGGGACTATGATGAATCATAACGTTGTAACCTATCGCTATAATGCCAGAGAATAATATAGTATTTTTGATACAAGTTAAGTTGATGGGAATTATTATTGATACGATATATTCGTTATTATTTATTTATTATTAGACATGACAAGTTTCCTTCATGGAGCAACCCTCGTATTATTATTTTATACTTGTCTTGTGTTCTAAATTAAAATATATACCAATACCTACTTCAACACAAATGTATAAAAACGCTTAAAAAAATTATAATATCATTATCATATTATAATATGAGCTTTTTATTTTTTTATGTCAATGTACAAACAATATCCGCTACAGATATTGACGTAAAGCGTATTTTAATTAATTTATAATTTATATTGAGTATAATTTTTACATCCATACAATATTACATATAGATACATCATATTATATGGTATGTACTGTATAATGTATACAATTATGCGAATACGTCAATTATAAATTAATATAACGTATAAAATATATCAAACAATATACCTTTTAACAGTATTAACACAAGGTTCATCATTAGTCATTATCGTTTTATTTTATTTATGATTTTACGTTAAACATTAGAGCCTATTAAATAATTATTAACAAATGGTAAATACATTAAACTATTTTATATGAAAAAATGTTCATTGTTCATATACTGTTATTTATTAAAATAAAATATACTATGTTATAATATTTTAAATCGAAAAATAATTTTATGGTTTTTATTATCATAATAGTTTTGGGGTAATTGTATTTTCAGCCGTTATAATAAGTGTTATGTTATTCATATTTCATGGACAACTACAATGTATACCTAGTGTATATCGTGTAGTAATGTTGCATACATGATATAGTTTGTTCTGTGATAGATACGTTGGTTTAATTCTTTGGACAATTTTCGGTGCTTAAGTATTAAATAACACGCACTTGTAGTTTATAGTCATTACAAACCCGAAAGTCGTGAAATGTTGCACTATAATGTTGCACTATAAAACTATAAGTACTATGGATGTTTTAAAACCAGTTCGAGCGCATAATATTTTCAATAGTATTCTAGCAGCTGTGGTAATTTGCATAGCCATAAATTCTAAGTACCTAGTACATAGATATCCCTATGTATCTACTAAAATGTGCACATGATATTTCATAAAAAAACAAGGTACCTCTTAAATTTTAATCTATAAATTAAAAAATTGGATAAAGTGCATGCCATATTTCTCACAAAAATCGCTCATTTATTGTTTTATTTACGCTCTTAATTCTCAAAAATCAAAATTCATTGTGTCTGCGAACAAATGTCACTCATTATAGCCATACTAATATATTTACAATAGAACGATCTAAATGTCATCATGATATAAATTTAAAAAAAAACGTACAAGTGGCGTCGTCCTTTTATTTTTATAATGACATTAATCAGTTTTCAACTTTCAATTTAAAAGCTGTTGATTTTTTTATGTCGAGTTATTATCTATATAAAAGTATGCATTAATTAATTACTTAAAACCACTTGAAGGACATGATACATCGTTACGATGTTTTCTAAACGTAATTTTTATATTTTAAACAATTATACATAAACCTTATGCATCGAGGTATTATATTAAAGAACTAAGGCATAAGAGATAAAAATGTCTCTCAAACTCAATTATGTAACCGAAGTTTAAACCATACTTTTATAGTTCTGTGTACGCTTAGAAATTTGAAAACATCATAATATTGTACTTAGCACATAATTTGTATATGAAATTATAACGTTATTTAGGAATCTGAGCGAAGCAATGAAAGTATTTTGGTTTTAAAATGATGTGTGTTTGTTTTTTGTTTTTAGTTTTTGTACGTAAGGCCTATTCCAGGCCTTGTAATCACATCCACTTCCACCACATATATTCTTGCATCCCTGTCCTTAGTCAGTTGTTTCCATCTATTATTCTCAAGAGCTTGAGGTCTTCTCTACGTAATATTTGGCCCTCCGCTATCCACAAATGTCCGGCAGACTGTATACCTTTTTGCTTTTGAGAATTCCTACTATGTCCGGCTCGTCGAAAACTGTTTTAGGTCTGCATATTTTCTTCTCCTCCTTTTCGTTTCCTTCGGGAAAATAGATTTTATGTAAGATTTTTCTTTCGAATAATATTAATCTTTTTTTCGGAATTTTCAAGCCATAGATTAAATCGCAAAATTGCTTGAAAATTAATGTGATTTTATGGATTTTATTGAAATTTGAACTTAAAATGCTTATAGACAAAAGTCGTGACTGTATATTTAAATATATTGATTGCTGCAAAAAAAAAAAAACCTTATAAGATAACTTGTTTTTCATTTTCAATATTTTGGACACACAAACAAAATTCAAATCAAAATAAATAAAATAAGGTCCTATTTTGAACATTATATTATGTCTAGAAAATGCTGATATATATATTTGACCAAAATAAATCTACGGCTATTGATTGTTGAATCATATCAAAATAAAGATATTGAGTCTGTCGAGAATGTTTACGTTTTTCGGTAATTATTTTTAGTTCTTACCTATTACTTTGAAAAGTACTTAATACTTTTGATCCCCTAAAGTACAAGCGAATTCAATTTTCTATTAAAAACCACCCCTAAAGTTGCAGATTAAAGCATTTTTATTGCTCCAAAAATTGATGACTGCAGGTATTAAAAAAATAAAAACAGAATACACATCAATGTAATATACCACTACTATACTCAGAATCTATAATATATATAGCTCTAAAACTTTTCCTCTACCATTCAGCACTCCTAAATGTTTTATTCCCTTCATGCTATATTGCTATCAGCCTACAATCCCGTTACCAATATCTAGTTCTATGGATTTTTAAATATACTTACGTGATATGCTGTTGAAAAAGTTAACGTTTAATATTTGTATAATTATTTCCATAAATTAATCCGTATAAATTTACTTTTAGAACATAAATACGTATGTATTTAAAATAAAAATATAAATTGTAAATTTAATATCCAAATTTTTTTACTTCGTGAGAGACGCTAAAAGTACTAATAAATGCAACTATAATTCACAAATTATTCAACCAATTTTCGTATGGCTTTCAACAGTTACCAAAATATTATGCACAAAGAAAAAATTTGTAATTAAATTTGTTGAATATGCACCTGTCTTACGATAAGCCAGTCATACATGTTTTTTGTTTTTTTAATGCAATAATGATAAATTGTACGTTATAATAATTATTATTTATGGTTTAATTATCGATTTCGTTTGGACTATTTCCGTGTATTAGTTTCTATACTTTAATAATTAAACATCTTGTATCTCCGTTGTGTTCGTCTAACACGACATTTGTTATCAGAGATAATCTAATATAAATTGTATAAAAAATATCGTTATGCAATTTGTTGGACTCCTAGATAGGACTACTTACTAACCACATTGTGAGGCGTGAAGTAGCTGAATGTTTTTATATTTTTGATATATTATGGTAGGTAACGTGTTAACCACATGGTTTACACGGGTAACGGTGATAGCTTAGATCATATAGGTACTATGGATAGAGCTACAGCGTATGATTTTGTTGCCGATATTGCGACGAGTCACCGAATTAGGTGATCAATGTGCGTAAGCGCAATGCAACTCCTCGCATATTTATCCATAGGTACAATAGGTATCTGTAGATAAACATGCGAGAAGTCACGTGGCGCATGCGCATATCGACCAACTAATTCGGTGACTCGTCGCTATATCGGCAACGTTAATTGTATTGATTTAATACGCTGTGGCACCATCCATAGTATATGATCTAAGGGTGATAGTCAGTGTAATAGTATAGGTACTTTAATACAAGTAAACATAATCTTAAACGTATATTTTATACACACACACACACACAATATATTTAAATGAAAATAAAATACAATCGATAATATGCTAAATATTGCAAATAAAAAATATATATATAAGCAACGTACATTATATTGTATAACTATAAAGACTTCAAAGAAATAGCGTTTAATATATACTTTGTTGGTTAGGTACCGGTTGATTAATTCTTTACTATAAATTCTTTTTAAAGTAAACTCTTACTATTGTACAGTAGTGCACTAGTGCACAATATGATTAGCGTATATACTTAGGTAATTTATTTCAATTTGATTAGGTATAGAAATATTTTAAATTATATATATTTTTTTAACTTCAAGTTACCCTCGGAATTTGTGGCTCAATAGCCACGTTGGATCATGTAGGAATATCATTATTATTGGAGGTTATAATATAATATAGCCTATGTATATAAAAACCATGGACATAATAAAATATATATTATTATATAAGGTAGCTTATAATATTGGTAGATAGGTACTATTCCTATTCTTATCTATTTTATAGATATCATCTCGAAAGGTGTTTTTCCCTACAAATTTATTTTTAATCAAACAATATTAATAAAATATAATAGGTAGGTATGATACTTGCATTAAGAGACAGCTAATGCGTGATAAATTACTATTATGATTCGATTTTAATCTTTAATGATATTACAATTATAATATTGTAGGCAAGGCCGGATTGGCCCGTCGAGTTACCGAGTAAAATTCGGTGGGCCGTGACAATTTTGGGCCGTTCAAGTCATGAAGGGCCAAGCTGACTGAAAATATGTTAAGAGTTAAAAGTTGAAAAAATGGAGACTTTAAAATAAAAATATATATATATATATTTTTGTTAAATATATCTAATATTAAAATGTAGACATGTAGTATACATTAAAGTATCATTAAATTTTAATTTCGTTTAAATTTAATAGCATACCCATTGAAGTGGTCCAATCAAAACAGCTTTTGAATGTTGTACATTAAAATACCTATTGTAGGCGTAAATTACCAATAAATATATTTACATCTATATTAATTATACATTTATACGGATAAAATATATATGTTCATTGTTTATAAATACGAATTACTTAATGTATAATAAATATTAAGTAGGCACCTACCAAAATCTATAGATATTGAATTTTAGGTATAATGTATTATACATTAATGTCAATGTGCATTGCATATTGTTTCATTTACCTACATATTATACAGTAGCACAAATCTTGTTTTACTTATTCGTTTATCTCCACCTAAAAGTATCATAATCCGATTAGTTTATTCGATATAATAATGGTTAGATTTAGTTGAGGTCAACGAACATTGTCTTCGAGTCCGTTGATCAAAGACTGGTTACTATCGGTTTTTATTCGCCGTGCAATAATATTGTTATAGCATTTATTATAACGATGAAACTATTTCAATTTTTGAAAACATATTATCGCCTGTGTATAAATACAGCCGATCAATATGTGCAGTTAATATATTTTGCGTATTGATTACATTTCATATCACTTAATTATAACGAATTTTAACAGTAAATCACGTGAATTATGAATGACGTATGTGTGCTTCCCGTTGGCTATTTTTATGCTAATATTTTACTACGTTCTATAAACGATAATTTATTGATATAATATCGATACGGAATTATTTGATGGTATATAGATTCAGTCGATTACAATCGTATAATATTGTATTATTTATTATTGCTGCAAAGTGAACCCGATGGTAATGGTTTTTTTTTTCAATAATTAATAAAGTAAAGTAGCTATAGTAGGTAACTATAAATTATAATTACCTAGTGTACATGCATATTATATTATAAGGGTTTATTCTCAATATTTATTTTATCGACTTTTAGGTCCTCATTTTGTTTTTACTGCACAGGGTTTATAACCAATTATGTCCACATTTTTTCTTTTAATTATAAATTCTTTAAAATGCGGATTTTTTAATTTTGAAGTATAGAAGATACTGTATTTTTAACTATTATAATTTCATTAATTTGTAATATAATATGTGTTATGAAGTGTCAATAATTCTATGACGACTTACAGGCTGTACAGTACCTATAATAGGTATATAAGATTTTTTTTTTCAAAAGAAAAACATCTTTTACTGAAAATTATTGAGCAGATAATTTTTTTGAGAATGATTACGTATATTATGAAATCAAAATTTGAACGTCCGTTTCCGGGCTTTTAAAATATCTATTCTCAGGTCTAAGGATTATAGTTCTAAAAAACGGTTTTTTAAAAATACAAAATGTGTTAGGTACATATATTATTATTGAATTTACTCAAACATAGGTAGGTACTTTTATTCATATTATCCCTATTTATACCGACGTCACATGTCGTATTAAATATGTTTCCTGCAAAACCGATTGTAATCACTAATCAATAATATTGCTTACAGGCCACAACGATTGAACATGTACAGATCGATTTATGCGTCTATAAAATTACAAATACCTATATATATAAGGACGATTATATCCGACAGCGGCAGGAAACGCGATGAAGGCGATCGGTCGAGGGATTTAATGTCCACGGCCGGTAAATAGTCACGGGAGAATGCATATCATTATTATATACCTAGTTGCGGGGTATGCCTCGGGGCTTATATTATTATATACAAACGGTTATAAGTAGACAAGCGTATATAGAGCCTATGCTGTTGCTATATATGCAGTGTGTATATATATTATATACCCGGTTGATGGTAACGCGACACCGCTGGCAGTCAGAGGATGAGAAAAAACCCGCTCACACACTAATAAGTATATGTACATGCGTCTATGTGACAATGTGCCTATGCCACAGGTAGGTGTAGGTATTATTATTTTACACGACGTTCGGTTTTGCGTGTCGCCACTGCAGCAGCAGTAATAACACTTTTAATATTATAATAATCGGGTCGGCCGAAAGCGATACGGCTGCAGAGCAAAACGGAACTGCCGTGTAATGAACAAAAGGGGCAGAATATAATATAATAGTAATATATTATGAGGTAATACGAGTAATGGTAATAACGACAAACCATACGACGTGGGTAAGTCGTGTTCGCACTTGGAGCTGCAGTCCGCTGGCAGCGCCTCGTCACCGCGATATGGACGTGGACGAGAACTAAATGATTTCCGGTCGGCTCGATGTCGTCGTCGATAAATCCGATTACGAGACTGTAATACTGCTATACGTATAATAATATTATAATATGACATATACACGCAGGACTATTCGCCGTTCACGTTCGACCCCTTTTATTCTCTGATAATAATATGCAACAGTACCTATATAGGTAAGCGAATGGACCCCGCATGGACCTCCTACACAGCTGCGCGTATTATTATTTATTATTTTTCGCCTATTATCCCTTCCGCTCCAAATTATAACGATATTAATACGAACAATATAATCTATATTATAAGTATGCACGCGTATAAATGGTGATATTATAAGTCCCGCGATGTCTAGAAGTATATTATTTCATTATAGTAGGTAGCTATAGGTACATTTATGTGCAGTGTATATGACGGATCTGTATATGATTTAAATATCTATTTAATACTTACATTCAGCGGGCTTTGCGCGCGTATATTATAAACCTGGCATCCTTATTGTGTTTGATTTTATTATTATTATTATTATTATATGGAGAAAGACTATCTGCTTTAGAATTAAACAATAGAAAAGAATATTTCCTACTTTGACCTCAACCAAATATATAAAAAATGTTTATAATATTCCTCCAATAAATACATTTGTTTATTGTTTTTTTTTTTACTAAAATTCAATAACTAGCAGGTAAGACATTGATTTGACTTCAAATCAGTTAAATACCGTGACACATCTAGTGACGTTGTGTGGACACCTACTCGTTACCTCTATTCATTATTTTTAAGTTGCATTTATTATTATATACATTATATACATAATACATATAAAATATATAATATATTATATTATAAATATATTATTGTATATATACATATATATTACCTATATAAATACATTTTTTTTTATACCTTTAGCCGCCTTTAGGGTATTTTAAAATTTTCAGAAAAGTTTGCATAAAATTGGTTTAAAAATATTGGTGTAGGTAATAGTTACCTACTAGGCACTATAGTATTCCTGTTTACATTGTACTCTATTTATTAGTTAAACAGTATCTAATACAGTCGTCTATAGTATGCATCTATTGATTAATGTCTATAGATAATACTAATATTGTAAAACACGACTTTTTGCCCTAAAAGTAAATTAACTAAACGCATCAATTATACGCTAGCACGGACGACGAGGCTGATGACAATAATAATTACGGTCATGCGTATTGAACAGACGATTGAGCAAGTCTCGGATTCTCATATCAAATTTCAAAATTTTTCATCTATGCATAAAGCAGGTAATAATATGTAATAATTTCTTCGCATTATCTTACGCGGGTATCAACTATCTCTTTAAATTACTTTATAAACCAAATAATTTAAACAATGTTATTAATTATTATACACTATGTACATTGTACACCTAAAGTAGGTGACCTAATTGTTAAACTTTTATGTAACGCCACGAAGAAATATTCGAAACATTCGCGTAGAAACTATTACTTATAAAACATTTGAGCAATTTTCTTTGTTTTCGAAAATCCATAGTCAAATACATCGTATAATTCATAATAAAAATCAGTAGGTATACCTAATTCATATGATTCAATGGTATTGCAGCAGGTCTTAAACGTATTTTTTATTCGTCATATCATTATACACAATATTATATCGAATTGCGTCGTCGGCAGCCCTATACCCGCGTGGGTTACAGGTATGGTACGTGGGTACCTATATTATGGTATACGTATACTACGATATACGATGTGTATTATCCGGTCCAAAATAGACTATATAACAATCGAATGACACTCCGAGTAACCCCATAATAATAATTTAATACATAGGCGGGCAGTTATATCCGTGTAAGAATCAAAATATGAACGCGTTTCAAAGTTCCGGCAGGACAGACATACGAGTGTCGTGCGACTCGGAAACGCACACAGACACACATAATATACATTATAATAATATTATCGGACAACGCGAGGCGTCTCGGTCGACGGATTCTTCGACCACATCCTCTGCCGCCGTCGTCCAGTCGCATCCGAGACCGCGGCCTCGCGCGTTTCGCTCCTCCAAAGTGCAGCTAACGTGCGATTAATACGACCAGACAATATATTGTATTATTATTGTTATAATAATATGCCCGATTGTGTTACCGCTGCGAAACAATAGGCCTGGTTCTTATTCGGTTGTTACCGGCGTGTCGGCGCGATGAAATTAATACCGACGAAGACGACTGTGTGTACATATAGTATTATGACAACGACACATTTTACACATGGCATGCACACAGGTGATATATTATTCTACACCTCAGGGCTCCTGGACCCGAATCAACGACGCAATAGAAATACGCACTTTATATCAATTTTCCAGTTGCACGGAACTCGCTCAGATACTATGCGTGGTTTTTTTTTTTTTTGTCATATTATTTGTAATAACATAATCAACCGTTTTTCTGCGCTTAAACACTACAGTAGCAAGGTCCTTTATAATTTTAAAAGGATTACCGATAAAAAAAAGAATACGCGATTAAATTAAAATTTAACATTATACAAAACGACGTTCATAAAAACGTTAATTTTCTCGTATTCCAATAATACAATTAAAATATGGTCCAAACGAATTACAGTTTTTAATACGATCTTAACTAACTGTTCCCCAAACGTACTTGCACCCTATTATTATGTATAAGTGAAATAATCATTTATTTTCTAGGACAGGATATACCTATTATATAGGTAGATCTATCTATCTATAAGTATTCACGCGTCGTCGCTGGTTGCTGAGGCTGCGGTGGCGGTATTATTAAAAAAAAATCTTTGAAAACCGGTTGCTCGTGAATCGAATTAAACACGCGCGTTTTGATAATCAACTGACGTGACGTTGTTATTGGACTATGGAATATTTATTATCCCCCGTACATCGAGTCTCGTGGTCGATTGCACACCGTCAAAATAGTTAGCCCCCGTTCTGCAGACAAAGCCGACATTACGCGTGTGCAACTTATAACCTATATACACGCATGTATATAATATAAAGGGACAGCAGTGGTACCTATACAATATAACGCAATAATAATAATAATAACAACAGTGGTAACAACAACAACAACCACGATGTATATCGACGGACCGGTGGTCTGAACGACTGAACGGGCCCGAACGTTTTGGGGTGTCACTTTTCCACTGAAATTGACTTTTAATTTGAAGCCGTCGGACCGTGAGGGATAAGCCTCTATATACTCGGGGAACTAGGTGGGCTCATCGCGCCACGAGACCTCTATATAGGTATACATATGACTCCGAACGAGGAAATTGGATGTATGGACGACGAGAGAAGAGTGAGAAAAAACAACATTTATTGTGCGGTGTGGAATTTAAATGACAATTTTCCGGTGAAAGCGCATCATCAATGCTATGTTAACTGCCGCGGACGCGTTTATTATATTATACAACATCACAAAACACTTGAATGTGATGCACACCGCATTATAATCGTTATTATTTTCGTATGAATAAAAGGAAGAAATTTAAATCCCTATATAGGTATATACCCGCGCCATTGAATATAAAAAACGTGATTTATATAATCTATGTACAATGTATATACCAATAAAAATAATCTATACAAAGTAGTATTATGGTACGGTAGTAACCACATGTGAACTGTAAAAGCTATACAATTATATAATATAAATAAAATAAAAAAAATAAATTAAAATTATCCGACTGAATAGTTTAGTTTATGTGTTAAAATATTGTATATTAAATCTGTGTAAGTAATTTTATCTATGTGTCTCTATAGTAACTGTTGAGTCTATTTGAATAGATAAACCTACCTGTGGTAATAACCTAATGTTTTTAAGTGAACAATTTGTTTCAAAGTGTTTTAAATTTTATCGTCTCATTATTGTCATACTGACATTTGATATCATGTTACTATTGTTACTTAAATCGATATCCTATTAAGGTGTATTAATAATTGTAATAGTTTTACAATAAAGTAGTGTAAACCGTATCGTGCTTAATATATTTACTCTAATGTTTTTTTAAATGCAACTGAGGTATTTTATTACACACCTAATTCGTTAAACTTAAATTAAAAAAAAATATTAGTACCTATTTATATTTTATCAGGGTCTTTAATAAAATAGTTTAAATGTTTGTTTTTATTATTGAGTCCTTGATAATTATAAGTTGCCATTTATTGAACATTTGGACAAGTATATATACAATAAACTGTAGAAATTAATTAATATAAATATTTAGAAAACATTAGTTAAATAAAGATTAAACAACAATTATTTAACTGCATTACAAATAACAAATAGTTTATAAGACATGTTTCAGAGAAAAAGACAAATGTATGGAAAGAAATAAATGAAATGTAATGTAATATAATTTATAATGTAGAAAGAAGTTTACGGTTTTATTTCCGTTGAACATTAGAATTTTGTTATAATTAGCTATCCTTAATATTTTAAATTAACTAATGTTAATACTTATAGATTATCATTATCATATTATGTTCCAATATTCTTTCGTATGGATGTGATATTTTTTAGTTGATAATACCTTAATAATTCAAAAAGCATGTATACATTTTTTGTTTCACTTTAAAAAATAAATAAATATTGTATGAGTACATCGTCAACCGACTGACTTAATGAATTTTTATTCACCACAATGTATACGAACTATATACATTTTTTTCTTTTTTTTTTAATTAATTACTAGTTTTACTAATTAATCATTGTATAGTTTTCAGTGTAAAACAAAAGTTATACGTTTCTAGATACACTTTTAGTCAATATATGTACCTATTGTATATTTATGTCAGTTGCAATATTAAAAAAGTAACTTTTAAAGTTTTAAACTGGATAAATTGTTTTAAACTAACATTATATAATGTACATTGTACATTTAAATAATAAATTAGTAATTTCCTTTTATGTAGGTATTATTGATGTATTATATGGGAATTATGGCACATACCTAATAATTAATATTATATGTTACAAGAATAACAAATAATTTTCCAGAGTCAATTATCTACAAACTTTAGGTTTAAATATATTATTATAATATAATACATAAATACTGTATCATAATTAGACTTAAGTCGAATTTTAGAATTAAAAAGTCTGGCGTGTGTATGACATGATTTGGTGGACCACTTCGAAGACCACGTCATATTGTACATATAATAATTAGCCGTTCATTATTGGTATTGAGTCGCTTCTCTGGTTACTTATTCTGAGTAAGTGCCTAGTGGTCGATACAAATCTAAAAGAAAAAATCGTGTAGTCATATAGATATTATAATGTATAGGTATATACCTAAGTATATGAACATCATACAACTATGTATAACATAATAACTAATAAGTATCAACGCGTAATTTTACCACCGTCGATAAACCTGTTGCAGCTATAGCGATAATATTATATAAACATAAATTTATAATATATATATATATATATACCCGGGCACTAGGGTACAGCAAGTAAGTCATGAGTATTATTTGGTGGTTATTCTCACCACACGCTCAAATTCAAAGCTAATTAATTTTGCAAAATGAGACGGTGGTGATTTTGAGTGGCGGCAGAGACAGTGACGGTGTTCGTCCCCCGTCCCCCCTAGGAGTTAGAACTTGGTTAATTTATACTAATAGTGTATAATATAATATATAAAAATTATTATTTATAGGAAGTACTCAATAGATTACGGACAGCTTGGCCTTCGCCTTTCGGCAAGAAGATGATAAAACAATTTTTCTCGCATATGTTTTGTGCCGTGGTACTAATGTCACTGAAAATCTTGTCGAAACCGATACCTACTGGCTACTATGAAGCGTGGCATTCGTAAAACAATATATTATTATACCGATATAGCCAACGCTGTCATCGTCGGTAGGTTAAGTAATGAAACGATTTTAAAACATTTTAATAATATATTAATATATAATATTATATAGGTACAATCGCCGTCGCGGTTCGCCATTAAAATACACAATATCATTAATAATATAATATTATTGTTGCTTGGGTATACTTATATGCACACAATTATATGAATATATACCTTAAGTTAATATACACGCGCCGAAGACCGCCGGCAGGGATGACGAAGACTTCGCTCGCGGTGTGTATATAATAGGTATATACCCAACTATTTATACCAGCTTAATAGTATCATATAGTACATATAGTACATCGTAATATGCGGGACGCGCATGTGTGTTTTTTTTTTGGGGGGGGGGTAAGTGGTGCTGTTCGGGCTGGATGGAATAGCAGGGCGAAGGGTTTGGCCGCCGGAAAGTCAGTCCTCCCCTGTACACCCTCCGCTCACGACCGTATCAACCACCCCGCGGAGCGGAAACGCGGGTCGCGAAGGACGAGAGGCGACGTGCCGCCGTCACTCACCCAATGGCGCAGGTCCGGCGGCGGATTGGGGGGCGTGGCCCGCCGGCAGTCCGTCGCGTACACGCCCGTTCGGGCGAACTACGGGTCCCGCGGCAGAGCCGTCTTCCGCAGGACGACTTCGTCGTGTCGGCCAGTCGATCGCGCGCAACACGTCCGCTCGACGACGGATCCCGCACGAGTCCTTATTGTATATTATTATTATCTACGCAGACATAATAATAATATCACAACGCGATACCATAATATTAATATTATTAAATCGTCGGTACATCGCAGAGGTCCGCTTCACGCTCGCTGCTGTGCGTGTAACGATGTCGATATAAGACCGTCGTCGCGTACGATAACAATACTGCTGCAGTGTACCTACCTCGTCGTTTCACGTAATCCATTTGAAATACAACTCGCGGATTTCCTCGTAGGTCCGCGATAATTATCGACTGTCGACGGTGGTGTACTATTGTACTGCAGCTCGGTCGCCGGACATCGTCTCTCACCGCGGGCCTGCACCAAGAGGGGTACTATGATGATGTTGCAGAACCCGCTGTTCCAGGAGTACAACACTGCTCTGTCGCAGTTGCTCGAACTGCATCAACAGCAACACCGGTACCATCACCAACAACACCAGCACCAGCACCAGCACCAGCAGCACCACCATCACCAACATCACCCCAACAGACAACAGCTGCACCGTGCGGCCGGGAACGGGTCATCCGCAGCAGCAGCAGCAGCAGCAGCCGCCGCCGCCGCAGCCGCGGGAGTTTTCCAGAGTTACGCGGGCGGCGTGAGGACAGTCAGCCGGGACAGCGCCGAGTCCGACGGGCTGAGCTCTTCGTCGCCCAGGCCCTCCAAGCCGTTCACCATCGACGCGATACTCGGACTTCAAGCGGGCGCCGCTGTGGGCCAGTCGGCCGCCGCGCTGTCGATCGACCCGTCCACTACTGGCCCGGTCGCCGCGCTCGACTTTTCCACCGGTTCGACAGCGGTTCACGGCAAAAAACTCCGCGAAGGTAATACTATAAAATATTATAATATTTCATTACGTAATATTATTATCATCGTTGAGTACACTCAAACTTTTATTTTGTAATGAATTCATTATAATATGTAGTTCGACTATAGGGATTAGGTTTTGTGTAGACAATATAAGGTACCTGTGCACCATATGTACTGTGTGTCCAAAAAAACAAGTTATCTACACAGAAAAAGTGAAGTTATCGCGCATGCGCAAAATACAAGTGTTAAAAAATTATAATATAAGTAACTGAGTTATAGAGTGTACCCGGTTTTTGTGGACACACAGCATATTATATTACGATCTATCATGATATATATATTTTTTGACAGTACTTACTTTACCCAAATTACGTGCGATTTGTAGGCTCGAAAGTTTTATGAGAGTTGCATATTTGATAACTTACTTGTTTTTAGATTAATAGCAGACCAAGATATATAAATCCATTCCATACTTCTATATTGACTGTTTTGTTTTAATACTCGTTTACATATAAGTGGGTAACAATCAAATAACAATAAATTTACAATGCATATTATTCTTTTCGAGAAAAAGTTTGACAAGACGTTTTTTATGCAATTTGTCAACACGCGATTACACTGTAAGTAGGTGCCTAAATAGCTATAATACAGTTGTGCAGACATAAGTAGTTATTTGGCGAGACCTAAATCGCGTTTGGGCTCTTTTAACTTTTCAGAGTAGAAAACGAATTCCTTCAACAGATTCACGCACCATAATATTATTATAGTAACAACAATATCAATTAATATGCAGCATCATTAATTCTACGAAATTATCAATTAGGTACACTTTAATACTTTATAGTTATACGATACACATTGATATTATCCTGCGCACGTGATTACGCCACTAAGGCGGTTATAATATAGAACTGTCCTTTGAAGGTGTTCGATTCAATACAAATAATCGTTTTAATAGGTTGAAATGGCTATTTGTGTGTGGCGTACGCATACTATAATATATAAATAGTAAAATTATTCCATCCAAAAAGATCTAGGCTAATGAAATATTATTATGTACCTTTAATAGATTAGGTATATCTCGACTTAAACATAAATAAAACGAGTTTTGTACAATATTATAAAATACCTAAGTATATCGAAGGATTCCTTCCTCAAGTTATTTCCCATCATCCTCTACTAAAATATACGGTATTTATATTATTATTATTTATGGTACTTGCAAAACTTATAGTTATATTTGCGTTGTATACTTTGCATTATATTATATAGATTCCAACAAGTCTGTTTGAAATAAATAACTTCTCACTAATTAGTAATTAGTAATTGCCTACCTATATATTATATTATTTATCGAATTTAACTATATGTACACCTACTGTATATTACTCCTACTTATATATAATTATTATGTTAGGTTTTATTTTGATATTATCTCGATACGCCAGTGACATACATATGTTCTTTGTTTTTTAAATGATTTTTAAACATAATATCTCAAGAACAATTTCATGTTTGTCTTATATTATTATATATTTTATGTATATTATTTGTTACTTTTATAATATTCTAACTAATCAGCGGATATTGTTTATTAAATTATAATTTATACACATTACACATATTGGCTATTATTAATAGCTACATAATTTACATAAAAATATAGTTTAACATCGATAAATATAAACTATGTATAAACAGTAGTCCGCAAATATAATAAACTTTAATAACAACACGGCGTTGAGTGAAACGTTTCATGATATACAAGATCTATTGAATAAATTCATCATATTACGAAACTATTCGTAATTTTAACATAGTACGAGTGCGTTAAACTCGCTTTAGACTATTTCAAACTAATATAATATACGTATAAGTATAACCTACTATTACATGAAATATTTAAAAATATAATCCTTCGTTGCAATAATATATTGATACAAATGTTTAAACCAAAACTTTAGTCTTTGATTTATCATAACTTTTATAATTCAATACAGTAATTTGTAATTTATAAAAACGTATAAAATGCAATTCAATCAAATCTTTTAATGTACATGTTCTATTTCTTATTCTTTTTACTTTTAGGAATTTGATATTCTTAGGTCTCTATTAATTTCGAGTTTACAAATAAATCAGAATAACTATTTTAAATTTTTATATTATAAAGCTATGTAAACTACAAATATATACTTAATTCCTATTATTATAGTCATTAAAATAGTGTAATTGTTATTCAATTCAAAACTTTTGAAGCCATTTTTTATTAAAACTTAGTGTAAACCATAGTAATTTTGACTATCAACTCTTTCCCGAACGCTGTAGTAGTACATGACATAATTTAAAAATAACTTTAAAATATAAGATTTACAATTTTACAATAGTTAATACTAGGCCTATGTTAAATAGTCTATGGCCAATAGATAAAGAATAAAAGTTAGTATATTTAGAGCAGGGTTGAGTTTTTTTCCGATCGATATGAATAAATAATATTATATTTATTGTTGTAATAACTACTATAGTAACATATCCTACAAAAATTAGCCTAATACGATAACCCTAAAATGGTAACCATCTTAAAAATAACAATATGACCTTAACTATTGAAATTAATTAAATACAGTAAAAAAAATATTGGCTATAGTCCATTTAACCATAATCCGGTAATAGCCTAAGCAATTAATATTTAGTAGGTACTTAATACAAGGTACCTACATATAGTTACAGGTGTAACTTGCAAACAGTATTAAAAAATAAATAAAATTAATGATTTAGAAAAATAAATTTCACAATTAGATATTTTAGTATTCACAATTTCACTGCACAAAATGTATTGCATCAAAGAAAACATTATTATCATTTATAATATAAGATTATTATTACATTATTTTAAATTTAAAGTAATATTTTTAACATAAGTATAACATACATAATTATTTTTAAATCATGCATCTGTAGATAATTATAGTAGGTGTATTTTATGATGTTTTTAAGCAGAAAGCATAATTTGTAGGTGTGCTTTATATTTGTATTGCATTGGGTTGGTCTACTTAAAACGCAACCGTCATTCAGTCCCTTGTTTTTATAATTATTTACCCCCTCGAAAAAGGAAAAGATAAGCCTATCAATGTAGATTATATTTGAACGCAAAATGGTATTATATATTATGTGTAAAAAACGATTTATATTGTACATAGTACATATTATTATACATCGTAAAATATTTTTAAGAAAATCAGCCACAAAATTAAAAGTTTCTTTTTTTATAATTAAATGTATTATTTATCTAGTCAAGATAAAAATGATAATACAATTTTGATAAAAACTATTACAATGCTCATACTTTATTAAGTATAATTATTTAAATAGACAAAAAAATAATTTTTCTTGATAAAATGAGTGGTGTGATGGAAAATTCAAATTGAAAATCAAGTGATGCCATCTCCCCGTTTTCCTCCTTTCATTTCGATCACTGCTGAACTATGTTAAGTCTGTTGGAATATGTTAATTATGGTGATCAAACAAGTACTTAATCAAATATTTTATCATTTTTTATTCTTTGAAAACATTTACAACATATATTCAATCATTACAATAGTTCTGAAATATTCATCAGATTTTATATTTTCGTTGATTTTATTAGCCAATGGGTGACTGTTATAGATTTGGTACATTATTTCGCCACACATATAAAATTATAAAAAATATATATTATATAAAATTATAAGTTATAACATACTATTTAGAAATCATAGGTTGAAATTTAAGAAGTATTTAAAGTTTTTTTAAACTTTGTATTTGATTTTTGTTATTTAATTTTGTATAGGTAATACGCTGTAATAGATATTTACTGTTTGGTTAAATACTTAGTAATTAATATTCATATTTAATCTCAACTCGTTTTATCTAATAAAAATTGCTTTAACCTATTTCTAAATATTGTAACTTTTAATATAATGCTAATATCATGTTGTTACCTGCAATTATGGTAGTTTCGAGTAAACATTTTACTAACATAGCTTCTCTATTTACGGTATTTAGTTCTCCATTAAACTACTTTATTTCACAAAGCCGGCCGGGGGGGGGGGGGATACTGCAGCTACGAAATGCCAAAGTCTTAAATCATGTTTTACTTAAAAATGTAATTTTGATAAAAGCGTATAAAATACAAACAGCGGTAATAAAAAAAAGGTTTGATACGTAGAAGTGCGCGTATAAATACAGTACTTGACGTTATACTAAAAAAAATCGTTAAAAAAATGCAAAACATTGTTTTGCACGTGTACCTATATCAATACAGATACTTATGCATCAGTTTAACATAAATTGTGCCTCACCTCCAACAATAGAATTTTCAAAGTAAATGATAACATTATTGAATATTATATTCATTAAATTAGGTATTGTATTGTACTATTGTATGTGTTATAATAATGTGCTTAGATCAATTACCAACAATTTTGAAGATCGTCTGCAGACGTTTATAAAATACCTTCAGTGTATTCCAATTTTATGAGTTCAAAACATGTCCAAAATTCTACAGTAATGCTTTTAAAGACTAATTAAATTTTTTTACCAACATTTTAACGATTTATATTTACATATTATTATTATTTATTGTTAAAATTATTTTATGTACATCATATTCAATATAGTTATACGTTATATTTTTATATAGCTATTAACTTAAACTGTTTTATTTATTTAAAGTTGAACATTAGAAATTTAACTATTCATAATTATTTTTCCTAAAAATCGATTTCAGAATGATATCCACCTTCTTACTTTCTCACTCATCTGAAAAGTCGCTAATCAAATATGAGTGATATTTTAGAAATACATACATTTCTTAAATACATTTTATGTAAGTTAAGTCAAAGTATATAATATTCTTAAAATTTCAACTAATTCTCATAAAATGTAAACACTTTATTTTGACATTGTTTTTTTCAATTTGTGTCAACTATACCTCCACTGCGTATAATATAGTGTAATATATGGTTTAATCAAATGCCCATGAAGTTTGTTAGCTATCGAGAAGTAAATGAAAAAATATTATCTAATTTTTCTGTGTAATTGAACTATCAAAATAGGCAAGTTAATTAATCAGTTTATTAAAATATCCGTGTGCATCATACTCACCGTTGGTAATAATTCCTCAATTCAATGTATACCTCTATATATTGGGTATTTGAAGTTTAACCATTTACATTCCGCCAAAACTCAATGACGCTATAATATTAATTCTATGGTGTTAAACTCCTCGAATGGGTAAATCTGGAATGATGACTTAAAATACCACGTCTCCATTCCAAAGGATACCACAAAATGTTCACAAATTCCTCTCGACCAAATACCATTAACTATACTCGGTTACAGGATGACAACCTACCCACAATCATCTTAATTCATGGTACATCATTATACATTATAATTGTGTTATTAGCTTATTATAAACGTGCGCGTTTACTTATTGTCATTAAAGAACATTATTTTCTGTATAGATATTAGGGTTTGAACGTAGGTCGAAGGTATAGCAGTTTATTAATAATATATTATAATAATCAAATAATGTCTATAGTACCTGTATAATATGTATATTTCTATAATAATTGATAACATTTAAAAAATATATTTTAATGGATTTAATCAAATAAGCTACTTTTAATGAAATAAAATGCTAGAGTACCAACATGATTTTAATTAATGAAAAAAGTTTAAAAAAATATTTTAATTTCAAGATCATGTCAAAAAATAACTATTATTCTCTGTGAATAAAAAAAACAATTTAATTATATATACCGGAAAATGCATTATTACATAATTCCGCGATACTCATTCACAAATGAAATTAATTGCTAATAAATACATCATGTATAATAATGTAAGAATTGTAATTAATAATAAGTCTACTTTAATGATGTAATTCAATAATTATATAAAACTACAGTTTGATAAATATTTCAATTGATCATCTCAATTGTATTATATTATATTAATAAGTGTTCGATCAATTTTAAAATAATATATTTTAATGTATACATAATAAAAATACTTTTTAATTTCTCGTAGGTATACAATACGTTTCGCGTTTTAATTAATATGATTTATTTTCGCGGTTTAGATTTTCTATTTGTATTGTAATCAATTATAGTTGATAAAGTCGGGGATAACAAAAGCCAGACGTGCAAAGCGAATCGAGTATAGGGGGAAAGGGATTACACGCCGTCCTTGTTGAAAAACTATCTTTGTTGGTCGTTGACAAAGGCACCTGTTTGTCAAATGTTGGAGGGTGATTTGTTTAAAATCGGGTCCTTAGCGTTTGCGATATTTATGAAAATTGTTGGTTAAAACCATTTTGCTGTAAAAAATCCCACAAGCCCGAGTTAGTCGTGTGATGAAGTGGTATGATATTATCCGATTAGGAAAACGACTTCCTATTTTCATACAAATATTCAAATGTAACACTCAATTAACTAAAGAAAACCGTTACCGTACGACGCTATATATAGTTACAAATTATTATATATTTCATGTGGGTGTCTACTATTTGGTCGATCGACTACAAACCACGCGTGTTCACTAGTATATTCAATTAGGTATTTAG
This sequence comes from Sitobion miscanthi, assembly GCA_008086715.1. Classification (NCBI taxonomy): domain Eukaryota; kingdom Metazoa; phylum Arthropoda; class Insecta; order Hemiptera; family Aphididae; genus Sitobion; species Sitobion miscanthi. The sequence continues at coordinate 27,363,043 of CM017800.1, forward strand.
GTATAAAAATGTAATTCCATCATACCTATATGTGATTTGACTCGAAATCTCATATTATTTTTTTCGATGTCGCACTTATAAAATATTATACTATGGCTGGTACCTATCTGATATTATATTAGGAAATTGTGGTATTGGTTGTGATAACCAATATTTCTAATAATGATTAGGTACTATAGATATTACCTAAGTCGTATTGCGTCCCATGCACTTAGCATATTATATACCGACTGTACATATGATGACGCTGTATACGATAATTTATTACGACTTGATGTACACGACGACTTAAGCTTTTATGAAAATTATCACAATGCAAGCAATGCAGTATTATAATGAAAATTTTATGAAGCGTGTATTTACCGCGGGTACGTTTATACGGTCGTTACAATATCTTTGATGTGCATTTTCGTGAGGTTTTTGACGGATAATCTCGCGCATCGTCATAAATATATTATTATAAAGTTCACATTCATACATTATGATATTATTATATTATATACGTATATTATTTACACATATTATTATCATGTTTGTACATTTTAAGCGCATAAAAGTTTGCCACACGTGTTATTATAATAATAATAATAATAATATCGTGAGCAACTTTTCGACGTGTCGAGTGCAAAGAACACGCCAGGAATCTGTGTCGTACACGCACGCACGCACACACACACACGCACACACACACACACACACACACACACACACACACATACACCATACACGCACACGCATAAACACGCTTAAACAGATGTCTCGTTTTCAGCTCATCACCCCGTCGCCGGTCCATTGTGCGCCGTCCCCCGCGCGCCAGTGTAGTCGCGTATCTCATATTATTATTATTATGCGGTCGTAAACTTAAGGGACAAAGTCAAAAACGGGCGGGGGCGGCGGGGCCGTCGAGTGCCGTCGGTGCAGCAGGGTATCGTCGGGGGCGGCAAAGTTGTTAATTACTCTTGACGTCCCGCGTGTATATATACGCACAGTGTACACATAAACAGCGGCAACAACGGCAACAACAAGAACAATAATGGAGCTGCCTCGGCGTCCCGGGTTATTATATAATGATGTCGTAATAATTTCGCATAATATAATATTATAATAGTATAACTACATCCCGCAACGTGCGGTCCCGACGAAAACCTGCGCGCCGGGCCCGCGCGTTGCGCAATAATGTTACGGTATCTGCGCAATACGGGTCCTATACGGCTGCTGTGAAATATAATAATGATGTATCCTGCGCATTACACAGATTTTCCGTGGCGATCGCTCGGTTCGCAGCAATAACGCGCAAAATGTTGACCATCACGATATTATTATCACGCGGATTATAATATTTATAAATATCGACCCGAACGCATTCGATGCCTATAACGACAATAACATGTTAAATCCTTCGAGCGATAGATTTTCGATAGCTTTTAGTCCGCAAACTTCGGGGCCTTTACTGTTGCTTATAACCAAATAGGTGGAATCGTTTTATGGTCGCGATTTTCGCCGAGTGGTATGTGGTTGCAATAAATGTCGTGTAGTCGGAACGTTGTGGTAGCGGACAACGATGACTTTAAATCGACCATAACTACGATTATGTTTCCGGTCGGTTGGACGAGTGGCAAGTTATGAAAAAAAAACACGACCCATAAAGCTTATAATATATATTAATTACGATGCGTTTTGTATTGGTTTCTCAGAGGGTGCATCGTTTTTATTTAGACAAAAGTGTATACAAAATATATATATATGTATTATACACCCGCGTACGCTCCCTGCAGTTTAACAACAATAATTCCCTGGATAGTTTGCTCACCTTTTTTTTTTTTTTGTCAAAGGGTTCACTCAGTGCCCTTTGCAACTTTTTCATAATATGTGTGTGTATACGTATTACATATTTTTTAATACGTTCCCTATCAACCATAAATCACCGGAGGAGGACCGGTTATTATGCGTATACACATGTACAAGGATATATAGTTGCGGTTTTTTTTAATATTTTTTTTTTTTTACATTCAGCAAGTGTGAATTTATTTATTTGTGGCCGGGTCCAGTTATATATGGTTTTGGCAGGACAAATTATTGTTCTAATTATTGTAATACATATGTACATTATTAATGCTTCGGTGGTTCGACGTTGAAGAGCAAATTTATTGATTGTTACGAGTGTCGGTGGATTGCCGACATGCTAATTCGATTGTTTGATTACAATAATAGTTGTATCATTACACCGGGAGGGTAGGAGACCGTTGTAATAATAATAATAATAATAGTAATGATCATTGTCATCAGTTGGACACGAAATGTTCGCAAAATAAAAACCACGTGCCGTGAATTATGTGTATAATATATAATATTATATAGACGAATGGTCGAGTGGATGTAATTGATAACCGTAATACTGTAGCTATTGTAATATGCGCTCAATTCATATTAAAATACGATTATTATTATATTATTGTACTTCCAGATGTATATTTATTATATTTTCAGTTCGTAATCTGCTTGCTGTATTACCTACAAAAAACAACGGTTTCGTTTTTCTTTTAGTTTATTTATTTCCATTTTTACAATGGCGTGCTGAATTTCTCGAAATATACGTTAAATATGTTTCAATTATATTCTATATTAGGTTATATTAATCCGACATAACGATCTAACTGGCTTTTAATGTACATAAAGCTAATCCGCTAAATAAAAATTGGATTTATAGACTACTTATAGAGCTAGTATGCATAGTAGGTAGGTATATATAATTAACATACTTTACACATGACTCACATTTTTTCGTCAATTAAAACTAAGTGATTAGAACCGTCCATATAGTTAATTAATTTGTTTAATGGAGCTTCAGTCGGTTTTGTCAAAAGTCAAAACTAATGTAGATTTGACTAATCTAAACATAAATTTCGTTTATTTTAATATTTTTAAATATGTTTAAATTCCGTATTATAAAATATATCTTAAGGGGCCATCTAAGAAATTTTCAATATCTATTTTTTCATCTGTAATATCCATGAATAAAAATATGATATATTTTTGTATTTATATTAACACATTAATACGCATCATTATTATGACACTAAAAAGTAACAATAATTGGAATATTCAAAATCGCCTTTATGGAATCCTAGTAAACTTGTAAATCAACCATTATCCGTTTTCAAAATTAAAATCCATCAAACCAAATTCCTCCAGCATTGTCTGGTTTTTTGGTTTATAAGTCACTTTTTTTTCATCGACTGGAGCCCCATATTACAAAATTAATTAATTAACATATTCAGGTACATCTTAACATATACTCTATGCAATATTATACTTATAACACTACTTAGATATTCGAGTATTTTGAAATTTTACTAAAAACATTGTAAGTACCAAATACCTAAAATTTATTAAAAATGTAAATAATTTTAATTTTATCGAAAGGAGAAATAAAAAAATAAAATTATTAATGCTCAGTTGTAATTTGTGATAATATTAAATTGCACAGCATACATTTCAGACCAATTAAACCCTTTAAAACAAAATTCTTTGTGGGTATATAGACTAAAAACCTATCAAAGCATTTTAAATCTTGTACATTTAAACATAAACCAGGTATTTGCGAAACCTGTATCATTTTTAAATACACAATTAATTGAATAAACTGCAGTCTACAAATAAATATTGATATACATAATAATAAATGGTTAGCGATTATAATGAAAACGTCACATGTATGAAAACTCTCATTTACCTTTTAAATCTTGCTTTAGAAGATAAGAATGTTAGTACGTTAGGATAGTATGACCGTTACTATTGTAAAATTGACTTGGGTGGTTTTTTCATTATTCTTACCGTATACTGCACTACGCCGTGTGCTGTGTGCATAAATCTATCTAACATAGTAAATAAGTTAAAACTATACATTTAAATTGAGATTTTTCTTTGAACTTATAGAGTTGTATTTCACCGTAATACCTACGTAAATTCGACTAAAGGGTTGATTTTATTTATTTTCAGACAAAATTGAAGGTTCCAGTAAAAAACACGGTTGTTCTGGTAAATCAAAAAGAGTACGAACAATATTCACTCCGGAACAATTAGAGAGGTTAGAGATGGAATTCGAACGTCAACAATACATGGTGGGTCCAGAAAGACTATATTTGGCTCACACATTACAGTTAACGGAAGCACAAGTGAGTACGAGAATAAAATTATTGAATAAATTAACGACGGTGATATTATTAAAGGTTATGCTGTTTAGGTCTCGAATTACTCGTCCAAAACTTTGTATAAATCAGGGCTTGAAACCGAATATATTTTTTCCAATTTCGATTTCGTTTTCAGTTTCGATATTGATTTGGGTGTTTAACCGTTTTAACCGGTATTCAATATCGGTTTCAAGCCCTGCATTATTATTTTGTCGTTATTGGAACCGAAAAATATGATTTCAGATATCGGTATTTAATTTTTCCAGTTTTGATTCCGGTTTTGAATATTGGTATTTATTTTTTCTGATTTCAATTTCAGTTGTGATATTGATTTTTTTCAGTTTTGATATCGATTTTGGTTAATACCGAATATCGGTTTCAAGTCCTGGTTTAAATTATTATAAACATGTGGACAGTAAGTTGATAATAATATATTATACATATAAAAAGAAAACACAATACAGATGTATGATGTATTCATTAAAATATACATTGAGTAGGTACATAATTTACATGTTAAATAATGCATCATTAGAGATGGTCTAAGATAAATCTAGCCCAGAGTATGACAGGGTGAAATTTGGACGAGAACTTATTTTTTTCAGAACTTTATAGAACGTATTGAGGGAAATATCTAAAGATAAGATATTTACGGGTAATCAAAAATACACTCCTCATTACACGTTATTGGGTCATAATATACTCATATACCTCTACCGGCTCTACTCACATAATAACGATCGTTTTTATATATAATATTATGTATTGTGTATATATTATAGTATATTTATAATTTTGTAGAACAAATATTACATGATAGAATTTTATTTGATTTAGGTTAAAGTTTGGTTTCAAAATCGTAGAATAAAATGGCGAAAACAACATCTGGAAATACAGCAACAGAGGTTGGCCAACATACACCAACGGAGTACGCAGGGAATGGTCCAAGAGGGCGAAGAAGACGAGGATTCGGAAACAGAAACGAATAATTGTTCATATTACTCATAAAAATGTCGAGAAAAAAAATTTTTAGGTTAGTTTCCCATAACTCTGTGTTTAATATTGAAATGTGGGAAGTCCATCGATCGTGGTTTTATAGATACATGAAAATTATTATATATAATATTTTACAACCGCGTTTGTCGCGATAACGGCCGTTTTTCTATAATATCAGGCAAAATATTATTTAAAATGAAAAACTTTTTTAATTGTTGTTTGTCTTTTTACAAAGCATAAAGTATATTATAATATCCATGCATAAGGTATAACTATAATATTGTACAGAATTGTGGAGATTCATTTTCAACTTTTAAATGCAAACTGATGCCAAAACTGATGATCAGACGGAATTTTGAAGATATCGCAAACCTTTACAAATTGTTGAAAATCTAAATATACACTTAATCTGATGTGTTTAATGCATTGCAAGATCGTTAATAATTAGCATATTAGAATATAATAATATATAGGTTAGATGTTCCATTATTATTATTTAATAAATATTACCTATGTTGATCAAATGTAAATATATATTCTACAATGTTGTAAATAAATAATAAAATGTGTTTAATAAATACTATTATTGGTGTTATTGGAAATCAATAATACAGTTTAAATTTAAAATATTCTAAAAAACTGTTTCAGCATCCTTTATTCAAAATGTTCCACTAATCTACAAACTAAGACGTTGTTGATAAACAGTTTGGTATAAACAAATATAATTATTCTTAAAGTAACACAAAACTATAGTATATTTGTGTAAATAGAGATATTGAAACAAATATTTGATATTCATTAAAATATAGTAAGTTCACTTTTCTCTTTTCAAACTAAAATATATTGTATTAAAAAAAATATTTTATTTAATATTATGTAACATTTCATGATGTGTTCAACACAAATAGGTACTCGACAACGTGTAAATATTAAACGTTTATAAGATTTAAATAGCTAAACAATTTTAAAAGGAAAAAAAAATAGAAAATCTTTAACTTCAGTTAAGTATATATAGATCCTCAGAAATTCTATAGCTTACAGTTTTGAAAAAAAGTGAAATCATTTATAATGTAGCCATTTAGGTATCTACTTGCAAGTAAATTGTTGAGTGTTTAGCTGTTTAAGTATTTTAATGTTATATACGAAAACGGAAATACTAATAAAGATTACACAAAAGTGTAAACAAAAAAAGGTAAGAATGAAAAACAAAAAAAAATAAGATTAAAAAAGAACCTTAAAGAATGTTTAAAAACCACTGGTAGTACAGGAATTTTGTTTAAAATAGCTTAACTTCCAAAACAAAAAAAAGAAAATAAACTTGTTCTTAAAAACGATACCTACTTAAATATATACTATTAAAAATATATGCCTAACTAATATAATGTTTTTATATTGTTTACGCAATATACTTCAGTTTATTATTTGTATTTATAAAAATATATTCTAAAACTAAATTCCGACCAATATGTTGAGTATACGGTTTTAAACACTTTAATGCAAAATAATAATATATATTTTATTGTAGTGATTTTAATTTTTAAATTTAGAATAGATTTTCACGAATTCAAGTTAAAACTATACACATTTTTGAGATTTATTCAATATTTTTATAAAGGTTTTTTTTTTTTTTATTTTATTAATAAAATTACCCTCAGCAATATATAGGCCATTGGGATACAGTTATTATTTACATTTCATTAAGAACTTATTTTTATGATATACAGATAAGTCTGTGAACAATTTATATATATTTTATAGTTTGTTTTGAAGTTTTGCTTTTGTGATGAATTCGAATATAATATTATCAACCTTAATATCTTACGATGTGATTTTATCCGAGGATTTAGCATTGATCTCAATTAGTTATATTATAATAAATAACCTACAGGTATTAAATTGTAGCATAATTTATCCTGTCCGACCTTTTGAAATTTATTAGAACTGATTTCAGGAGTATAAATCGTTTCATTAGTAAAGTAACATATTATATGTATAGTAAGTTTCATTCACTGGAAATGTTCGATGGAGGGTCAAAGGTGGATATAACTTTAATATTAAAAGTTGAAACTATTAATTACCTATTGTTTCATATGCAATTTATTACATAAACGACTACTTTTAAAATTATGAAACGTATTATTGTTTCACGTGGTATAGTCATAATATGATATGCCTGCATAGCTCTATCAAAATTAATATATGTACGACAATGTACATAACATTGGTTAACCAGCCTGGTATAAAATCAGGAGATATAAATTGAAGGATTAATAAAGTATTGTAAAATATTATTTAAAAATTGTATTTGGTGTGATCATCACCTTATGGTTTAGATTATGTATGAATAGTTAGCGAATGAGCTAAAAAATCTGTAGATATATATATATAGTTATGTTTGGTTTTCTGATACTGTTAAACTAAAAATGTTTTTGTAAAACTGTGAAGGAATTAATATGTAACTAAGCATGAACTATTTTAAGATCTTATTATTTCGTTTTCTGATGTTACGACGATCGTCTTGTGATATAAAATGTAAAATGGCAGTACTCCAGTACTTAACATATATTATCCGCATCAAAAAAAATAAATGTTACTGACGAGTGTCCAACACCTTATATGTACCTTATAGTCTACAGTACCTATCTAGGTATATCTTTAATTATATTGAACATTGACCTACGGTGTAATTTGGATTGATCATTCTGGCCGTTCTTCGTTGGCTAGGGGAAGATTTCGTTCTCATATACCAGGCCTGCGGGGGGTAGTGAGGACTTCGTCCATAAAAGCGCCTATATAGAATATATCCATCTGCACTATTTTAGAATTGAAGTGGAAGCTATTGGTTGACGATGGTAGAAAACACGGGATAGTAAATATAACATGTCAAATAGTATAAAAATATAGGGCACACAATTTCGTATAAATTCACAACAGTAATTTTTGATGAAAACTGTGTGAGAAACAGCAACGAAACGTTGAAGAAATACACACAATTAACAACAAAAATCAATAATCAATTGATTTAACAAATTGTATAAAATTAAAACCAAACATAATCTCTAAAAACGGTTTATTGTTGCATCATCTGATTTCGAACATATTATTATACTGTAAATCTCATATTAACTGTCCGTACATTATTGTCATTCGTCGATCAAAGTTTATTTAGATCGAATAGTTATGAAGCTGTATACAGTACCTACTTCGTAGTCGTACGGTGGTACAAATAACTTATACCATAACCATATTATATTGTTATAAATGAATAACTAAATATGTATATATAAAATATAATATATGTCATGTACCTATGTATATAGTAGTATACTATACTTAGTACTTACGTGCAGTGAAACTCGCAGTAAAGTGATTGCGCCGGTGACAAAATAAATCAAAACCCAACAGCGTGCGGTTGCTATACATATACATGCGCCTATGCTTGTCGCTTGAATTCAATGTTATTTTATGGTTATACACGACATAGTAAATGTATATAACACAATAAAAAAAAATTGCACAAGCGTTTTCCTTCGGGATCAAAGAGAAAAGTATTGCCGTAGTATACCTGTACCTACAGCAGCGTACATATTATTATTCGTTAGAGTTAAATCATTTCACAGAGAACCCGCGGTAGTGGTTGTCGGTGTCTAAATGTAATCGTTCCTGCGAGTCGCAATAAAAGGCAATTTTGAATTTTATCATTTATATATTATAATATAATATAAATGTGTATTTGGGTGTATAAAAGTCGCGTCTCGCAGTCTGGCGAGCTGTGGGCGTGCGGGAAAGGGGCGCGTGAAGGGGCGAAAAGAGGCAATTTTCTCCGAATAACGTCCGCATAAAGAAGACGTTTCGCCGTTTTTAAGTGGTCGTCTGCGGGAAAAGACCTCGGTTTTTGCTTTTTTTTTTCTTGTCTCTCTACACGCACTCATCCGAAGAGGGGACTTTTTTTGTTGTTATTATCGTTTCGCAAACGTGTTTTTTCATACCTATATATATTTTTTTTTATTCTCTGATATTAAACACGACTCACTCTTTAAATATATAATATCATACAACAATATATAGGTAGACATCACAGTATCACATAGATTTTACGCGTAGGTACAAGATGATTATTTTAACGCGAATCGTCGATTAAGTACCTATTCATTTGATTTCAGATTTATCCGATCATTTGAATACTTTCTATAATATCTCTATAATATACGAGTACCATTTTCAGATATATTATATCGTTTTACCGGCTTTTAACGTTGTTTCTTTAGAGTTTTTAAATGGTAGCATATTTATTTTTTTTAATATTTTACTGTAGAATATATTTCTCTTTAAAAAGTTCATTCTATAAATATTGATCATCGAATGAACGGTATATTTTATAAGAATTTATAACTATGCTCATTTATTTATGTGCGGGGAGTATAATATTTAGTTACATAGGAGCATATAGGCGCATATACCTATAAACAATACCCCATCGACAGTTGGACAGGATACTCGATGCACATTTAAACAATGAACTGCTCATTTCAGTGGGCTGTGTCCAGGTGGTCAATAGAATCCTGAGCTGAACATATCGCAATACCTGTGCCAATACTTACGTGTACCTATCGGCGTATTGCTATACTGTGTCTGCCGATTTTTCTTTCACCGAGAAATTGTCTATATTCTTCGATTTTCAAGCACTCATTATCGGGCGGGTACCCAAGTACAATAGTTCTCACGAGGAGTGGTTAAAAAGTCGACATTTTAATGTGACGATATAGGGAAGATGGGTAAATAAAAAAAAAAAATATAAAAAAAAATCTTGTCAAAAAAAACCGATGACCTGTATGATATAATACTGCGCATAATCTACAATCTACATAATATGACGCGCATGTACATAAATAATATGTATACAGTGTACGCATAATAATATTATATATAATAAAACCGTATACCACACGAAGTATATAATAATAATAATAATATAATATGTGCTCGTGTACACGTGCGGCATACACGCGTATACCGCTGTGGCGGGGTGGGGCGGCGGCGGGGGGGAGGGTGGCGGCGTCGGGAAAACTATTATGCCCCTCCGAAACCTCTGCCCCCGCGACCGCGTTGTACAGCCGCCATTATTACATCGTTTATGTTATTAAATCACTGCCGCCGAACACCCAACCGCAGCTTTTAGCCGCCATATTTCACGGCGACCGCTGCCGTTTCCGCTGTTGCCGGCGCGCGCGCGCAAGCCGCCGGTGATTTCGGGCGGGGGCGGCCGCGCGATCGGCGCGGGAAAAGGATTTCCGCGGGGTGTACGAAATGAAAAACGCCCGCCGTCCCGCATCTTTAAAGTTTAAAGGTCTATATTATGCCGATATCATCATCTTTCCGCAGTCGAGATGTGCGTGTGTGGGTGTGTGGGTGTGTGGGTATGTGCGTGTCAGCGTCCGCTGCGTATATTATAATAATATTATAACCGCGCGGGCACTGTATTTTGCGTCTTTGACTCGTCGCCGCGGTGAGAACGACGACGATAAAATATTATTATTATGCACTATACGTTCTCCGAATAATATACCCGTAAACGGCCCGCGGGTAAACCCTATCACGTTCAAACAGCGATTATAATAATTAATATAGGTATACTATAACTTGGGCAAGGCGTGGATTATAAGACGTATACGGTTGTCAGGAACATTTTACGTTGGGTTTTTCTAAAATAGTTTCACTCGCAATAGTCTTCAACGCTTTAAACTCGAGTAATTAATATTATAGACGTAGGGATGATTATGCGATGAAACTACGATCCGATATGGTTGACTATGGTTGTTTAATATTATATGATCCAAAATATGTTGAAATGTCTGTCTTACGATTACAGAGATGGTTAGACTTCGAAAATCAAAATCGTACAGTTTATAAAAAATTAAACATACTTACATAGTTACATACAATCTAGGAAATCGTCAATAATTTTCAAACTGTAATTGGTTTTTGATGTTATTTAAAAAAAAAAAACTGTGCTAATTATATAATATTATATTACTATTAATTACTTTAAGAGTGATTTCAGATTTGATACTATAGGTACTATATAAGGTAGTGTTAAAAATACTACATACAAACAAGAATGTCCTCCGTGGCTACTATGGATTGCCTGCACCTTAAGGTCGTGTAAATGTGTAATATCAAATATACACTTGTTATATAATCTAATAATTCATAGTTTACAAATAATTTATAATATATTTTACTAAATTATATTTGCTTTTTATAATATTAAATATTATTATTCTATTTTAATAACTGAATATAATGATTATGTACAGGATGCCAACACGGACATTGGTGTATATTATAACATGATAAAAATGAGTCTAAACTTTAAATAAATATTATATACTATCAAAAAAATTTTAATTTAAAATGTATTAACTTTTTACAGTAATATATATTATAATCGATTGATAGGTACGCAATATTTGTTCAAACTCTAAAAATCAAAATTACATATTTTGAAAGAAATATAATAATGTTAAAATATTATAGATACAGTTACTAAGATTCTAGTGGTTATATTTATACACTTATACAGTAAGTTATACACTACAATTAATATTTAATATAATATAAATATTAAATATGTACCTATATAATATAGGTATACTTTTATAATAACAATGTTTAAGAAAAGGATCATATTATTTTGTTAATTTTTTACCATCTCAATTAAAATAACCGAAAAAGATTTACACTAAATAGGCGTGAACGTAACGTTTTATAACTTGTTTAATACATTTTAATAACTATAATAAAAATCTTTCTAATCTAGCATCAAAGTCGTTATGGTTAATGTTGTGGTTATTCGTACTGGTATTTTCAAATTCGTATACGCAAAGATGCCAATAACCTACTAACTAATGTTTATTAACTATATTATTATTATAAACTTCTTGTCTAGTACCTAGTCAGATATAAGACGTAGGTACCTATATATATTTTAAACCTCGTGTTTCCTTTATTGGAAATACTGAGAACTTTCCACTAATTCGTCGTATTGAATTAATTACGTTCTTTTAAAATAATCGGATCATAGTTAAATTCACCTTACTCTTACTACTCTTAATCGTACATATTATTTATTAGGTTATTGTTTACTGAAAATAATAATATTTAATAAACTATAATATAATATACGACGTACCAACTGATGTAGTTGATGTAAAGGGCATACGAAGAATTGTAGTTTACGAGCAAAATGTAATTTGAATTCTTGTACAAATCACAAGAAATACATTTTTATTAAGAGTAATATATTTATTTTTATTTTTAAAAACAGTATTTAAAGTTACAGTTTAGTAACAATAAAGTACATATTTATAAATTCCTACAACTTTCGTATTATTATTGGAAACCTAACAGCAAGCTGTTTAAACCATCTTAATAATAAATGATTAATAATATTGTACGTACACTAATAAAATAAGACATTTTTTTTATTCTCTTTCCATTTAATTTATAAATTATACTTGAAGAGCCTTTGGACAATTTCCGGAAACGTAAAAACTTGTTAAAAATTCCCGGAAATATCCAAAACCCACGGTTTATCAATTTATTTTTATTTATCTTACAAGTTATGTATTATAGTAATAGCTATAGTATACTTATATAATGACGTATCTCAATTGATATTATAATTTTTGACCTATGGATAAATACGTACAAAATTAACTCTATGAGTGAAAACAAAATAAGATTTATAATTTTCTTTGAATAGTTTAATCCAGTGGCGCCCAAAGTGTGTTCCACAATGGTTTTACAGGGGCACTGCACTACCCAAAAATTTTATATGTTACAAAAATAAATTTGAAAACCTAACCATGGTGGTATTGAAAATAATTACGATTATGTAAATAAAAATTAATGGTTAAATAATATAAATATTATGTATAATTTAAATTTAATAAATTTTAGATTCTGAGCGAAGCGATGTATTGATTTTACAATGATGTGTGTTTTTTTTATTTTTTTTTTTTTTGTGTCTGTCATCACCTTTTAGGAAAGTAAAAGTTTTTGGATTTTCTTCAATAGTAACTTTTTTGATAGGAAAGTGAATCTAGTCGGTATTTTGGGGGGTCAAAAGTAAAAATGTCCAAGTAGTTTTCATAAGCGCCGTGAAAAACAAAAGAAAAATTAAGGAAAAATGGGAATTTTTACGCAAAATCTGTTTTCGAGAAAATCGATTTTGGTTTTTGGTGCAACATAAAAACGAATGACCGTAGATACTTGAAAATTTCACTGAATGATTATATTAGCATTTTCTATACACGACAAAATTTTGAAAATAATTTGACTCTTTTTGAGCTGTTTACTGGTATTGTCAGTTTTAAATTTTTTTAGTTTTTTTTTCTGTGAATATCAATAAAATTTTATTTGTTGAGTAAAAAAAACGTGAAAATTTAATATAAGGTTCCTGATATATCGTTCTAATAGCAGTTGAAAAATATTAAAAATACATAGGCACAATTTGTTTTTATAAGCATTTAAAGTTCAAATTTTGACAAAATTTAATTTTATAGCAAAGGATTGAAAATTGAAAACAAGGTTCCACGTAAATAGGTTATATATAAATTACTTTATTCACAATAATATCATCAAATATACTTGGTAATATCTTAGGCTGACTGACCGTTTTCGCTCAGAATCGTTGTTCTTATACAATGATATATCATTGAATTCAAATTTAATACCATCCATTACAGTGATCCATTTGTAACCTACTGTACAGTAGAGCGACATCCACTTACCCACCTTTTTTTTTCTTATTAGTTTATTACTCATCACAATTTTTACTGGTTTTTATTTAATTTTCCTATTTTTTATGATTAGTCATGTTAATATGTCTTGGGGAAGGGTGCCCTGAGATATCCTTGGTTCAAATAGGGCACCGCGAACCAAAAAAGTTTGGGAACCTTTGGTTTAATCTTTAAATAATAATAATAAACTATTTATACATGTTATGGGGACTCCCTCATAGTTTAAACATATTTTAACCGAATGTAAAATACACGACAAGGAAAGAAGGAAATTTCATATCTCCGATCACCTTACTGAAATACTCAACTCTGAACCCAGAAACGTATTCAAGCCTATACAGTTCTTATCAGAAACTCACCTTTTAAGTAAATTGTAAACAGTATGCAATATTTAGAACTTAGTTACATCGTTGTTTTTTTTTCCTTTTTTTTCCTTTTTTTCCCCTTTTTTTTGTTAATTTGCTATTCATACAAATGTTTTGTTATCAATTTTAGTTTTATTTAATGTATACATATATATAAACGTGTTGTTTCGTCCAATAGACTCAGATTCCGTGGATAGTTTGTTAGATAAAACATAATAATAATAATAATAACAATAATCAAAATAATATATTACATTGCGGAAACAACGAATAGAATATGTATCGTGTATACAAACTAGTAAAATTAAGGTGTTTACCTACATAGCATATTATATGAGTTAAAACAAGAGGCGGGACATAAATGCGTACCTAGTTAATTATCAATAACTCGGTAAACACCAAGACACCAAGTAGATAATATTATTATAATTTAACACCCGCGTGGTGCTTATCACAGTGTTAATAGAAGTTATATCACACAATAACAGTTATTCTGTGGTTACACAGTGTTGTATAGTTATTGCCTGTTATAAATATTAAATACGTAACGAGTGTATGATATCAACTCAATTCAATAATAATAGTTAAATTATAATAAAATATTGGAACGGTCCACATCCTCGTGAAGGAATGTTCCCGGGAATTTCCATGAATGTCAACCCTTAGGCTTTATGCTGTTTCAACTACTTAAAATTTATTATTCGACACAAATGTTTGATATAATTTAATTTAAAGTAAAAAAAAATGTTATTGTTAGGGTAGATACGTATTATGCTAATTTTTTTTAATAATTTTAAGTTGTTTTTTTCATACATACATGTGCCATTATTTTATTATTTATTTTCAGTAAATATAGTAATTTTTTATTCATCAAAAATATGTTATTTTATTAATAAAATTTTTTCTGCGTATTTTATTAATTGGTCTAATATTGTTTACATGTTTTGTTAAAAGTGTATACGTATAGTATGAAAAATGATTTGTGAATATAAAAATATTATAATTTATACCTTAATATACCTAAAAGATTTTTTTTACATACATACTCTATACACTACAATATAATAATATAATGTCTTGTACGTTTTTTGAAGTTTTTTTTTGTAACTACCTGCTATAAATGCAACTAAATATATTTAATTTATATTGTAGCAGTCAGCTCACTAGATCTGCAGATACTATTTCTAAAACAATTTCTATCTAAAATCCAAAAAGGAATTAAGTAATTTATAGAGTCGTCATTTAAAATCATTGTGGTATTGCCTAATACTATAAGTATCAACATTTCTGTTCATAGTTTGAAAATAAAATACTAAGTTTATTTTCTAAAACCATTGAACCATTGCAGATGCAATGTATGCATATGACATACAGGCGTTTTAACTGCGCAGTTATAAGTATAAGTCAGTATAAGTCTATAGTCACATATTTCGATAGATTTAACTAAATATTTCAAATCAATGATTTAGGAAAGCTACTACGTAAAGCTAACTACTTTAAAAGACTTTTACTTATTGGATGGAATTTATAATCCAAAAAATCACCGCGTAAGAGGTTTTGAGCCTCGTAAACTTGTTTAACGAATACCTATATTGTATATTAGGTCCCCGCGGCTTAATTAGAGATAATAAATATACGAACAAAATCATTGTAAGACATAAGTATAGTCATTAAATTTAAATCGTCTAATATAATTTAAATTAAAAAAAAAAAAACCAAACATGTCATTATATTATATATAAACGGCTGTACGTGCCAATACTACATGTATACAGTCTTATCCGACAAAACTTTGGTGAACAATCGAATTATTATTTCTCGACGAACATTAATTGCGTGCAAAATCGGCGGAGATCTGGTACCTGTATATATATATATACAACGTCGCGATGGTTTACGACCGACGTTAAGTGTCAAAAATGTCCAAAATGTTTCGGCCACGGTAAATCGGAATACAATAGGGGAACGCTTTGCATTATATACTTATATTGTGTAGCGCGTACGGTTGGCTGAGTTTGAAAAATCTGCGCGACGTCCCGGAGAACGGGTTAAGTGTTTTAATTACACGGGAGATTTTATCGCGGCAAAAACGAGACTGTAAACGAGCTTCCGCGCGCGCGAGGACGTCGGGCTAATTAAATTTGTCAAGTTAACAAATACACGGCCGGAAGAGTGTAGCAGTACACCGTGGGGTGGTTTTTGGTGGGAGGGGTGAGTTGTCTCTCCCGTCTGTGGGCGGAGGGGGGGTCGGGCTGTGCCGTCGAGATTCCTGCAGCAGTATAAGCGCGCGCGCATTTACGTATATACGGAAGTATATATATACAGTAAGTATATATACACTGCAGCATGTATATATCAATAGCCGAGCAAACCAAAATCGTCATCCCTTTTGCGCTAAAGGCCCGTTTTAAAAGGCATTCCTGGTTTTTATTACATCATCCGCGGAGATCGCGCGCACCACTCTATATGGCGGCGGGTCGGCGCGGGGTGCGGCGACCGAGGGGTTTATTGGATTTCCTTCTTGCGGGCCACCACTCACCCCCCCGTCCACCGCATACCCTTACCGCCCGCACCCCGACCCCCGCGGATGTGTATTATTGTAGCTAATAATATCGTGTCCTCTATACACGCGTATCGTTCTTTCTCGTCCCCGCGGCCCCGAAACCGCCCACCCCACACCCTGCGACCCCGCAGTGGCAGTCCTTTTTTTCCGCCGCACCACCGCCGTTAACCTTGCAGCTGCACCTACCCTATCGCCACCCACTCCGTTTAAATCCCGCGATCTCGTTTAAATGTCCTGCCAACGATATTTACCGACCGACCTTATCTATTCACGACCGGAATCGATGAAATGAGAAAAAAAACCCCCGAAAATGTTTGGATGACAGTGCGTGTACCTATAAATATTTGTACGTCCGGGTTCCCGCGCAGTCCCTTTTACACGACGTATATAAGGAAGACGGTCACCGGTCGGTATTTTTATATATATATATATATTTTCATATCGTATTAATTTTGTTTTTGTCTACAGAACTTGGGAAATTGCCAACCAATTCGATTCAATGGTTTTATTTATTTATCTATCCGAAGAAAACGGGAAATGCCAATAAATCACTTTCCCGGAACAATATTGATGTTAACATTTCGTTATTTAGCTGGCTATGTAATGTACGCGCAATAACACGATAGTAATAATATGTGTTCCTATAACATTTCATACGTTTCCTGTAATCGGTGTTCATAATAGGTCTTTACAGGCAGTGCCGGATCTTGAACTGTGCGAAAGAAAATTTAGAGGCCCCCTTGAAAAATAATTTATAGTATTAAGCCATTATATTTTTACTACAAATCAAATTGCACAACCATATTTTACGAGTATCATGGTTACAACCTATATATATAGGTAATATAAGTAATCTTAAATAATAAATAATTTACCTAACATAATAATTATTACATAAATATCTAAGATATTCTTTTATAAGAAATATCTTTTCTCGATTTTGGTTTGGCAAACTTGTCGATTATTTTCTCAATATTTATATTTTTAATTTGTTCTTTTCCTATATTTGAAATTGCTATACTAGATAAATTCACTCGTCCTCATGCGTTTCTTAAGTAATTTTTTATTAGTTTTAGTTTGGAAAATGATTGTTATGCTCCTGCCACAGTGATAAATACTACATAAGAAAAATGATGCAAGCTCTAAAAACGTCTAGAAAACTACGTAGGTACTCAATAAATCGTTATTTATACTATAACTACCCAAATATTTTATTATTTTTAGTTTTCATCTTTTATAACTGTTTTTTAAGTTAACATTTGTCGTGGAAAGTCCGAATCAATAACTTAATTAATTCTTTATATATGTTGAACCAAAATCGTATGATAGCATGATACTTTAATAACAAATTTTATTTTCATTCGAAATTCATTTCGACTGGTCGGCGCAGTACCTACCTTGTATTACGAAAAAAACAATGTGGTATTCATACAACAACAATAACAAAAACTATAGTTATTATTTTAAATTCTGAGCCAAGCGATTAATGGATTGATTTTATAATAATGTGTGCGTGTTTTCTTAAATTAATTTTTCTTCCTTCATCACATTTTGGGACAGAAAAAATGTCACCACTCCGGTAAACTTATACTCTCAAGTGGCCAATACCTTCAATGTGTTTCATTGAGATTTGGTACGTAACAAAAAAATGTTTGTTAATATTATTTGTGGGTCCCGCGTGAACACGATCATGTTCAGTGCAGGGGCCATTATTCTGTTGAAATTAATAAAATCGTTCTCTTTAATGCGAAAAAATAAGCAACAACGTTTTACTGTGTATAGAAGAAATAATTTTATTACATAATTTCATGAAAGTTAGCAAAATTAATGCTTAGTGCTTTAAAATGTTGAATGCCGAAAAATGAAATATATTATTTGATACAAAAAAAGTAGTAAAAAACAAGAAATAATAATTTAAATGAAAAAAAAAAAGGTATCGGACAAGACGAGGTGATGTGGGGGGTACGTGATGGCGAGTTGGTGGTACTGATGATGTTGGTAACTGGTATATGGCCACTGGTCACCTCTACACCGTTCTCACGGGTAGTCCTGCGGGGCGGACGAGAGTCGCGGGCGCGTTTGCTCGAGACGCTAAGACGACCATGGCAGCGGGCGAAGCCCGGCCACGACAGCTGCGAGAACGACGACGGTTGGCGACGAGAGGCTAGTGCGCGATGTCGTGCGCTGCTTGACGGTGCTGCAGGTGCTGAAGACGACTGTCGTGCCGGCGACGACGGTGGCCTGCAGAGCTTGGAGTGAGCTAGCGACGAAGACTATAATCTCGGTGCAGCTGTGAAACCGGCGACTAGGTCGGCGCGGGATCGGACCACTGGGCGAAAAGGGGAGAGAATCTGCGGACAGTGTTGCCGCTGTTCTGATACTCTCCGTGGTTTTCGCCCTGACGTCTCCGTCGGCACCGAGCTGTGTCTGCTGCAGCCGATGGCCACAGAGTCACGCACCGCTGAACCCCACGAAACGTTTCGTTTCCTCGAGCCCGGCGCTGCTGATGTCCGTAGCTACCCTGTAATTATAGTCATCCGTCACTCGCCCGCCGTGAGCTCTGAGGTCGCCGTCGTCACGAGTCGCCTTCGTGCAGCACTGCTTCGTCACTGCAGGTGTGTACCGCCGGGGAGGGCGTCGATGTCCGCGCCGGTACCGCTAGCCTCCGCCGTCGTGTCGTCGTCGCTCCCGGACCGAAGCAGCCGCCAGAGGGTCTCGCGTGTCTCGGCGACCTCGAGCGCGCAACGTCCGCGATCCCTTCGCGCTACCGCAGGATGGCCGGAGAACGTGTATCGATGACTTACCGCCGGTCACCACCTAAATGTGCACTGTCACGTACCTATTACCTTGACCCCAAGTCACCTGGCCTTGTCCGCTGCCCTCAGCCAGGGGGGAAACTTTCGGACGGTTTCACTTCGGGGGACAACAACACAACACGCGTGCGGCTCTCGTTATACCTCTCCACGCAGAGGAGACAACTCTCGCCGTTCCACTGCGCGGAGCTGCGCGTATTTCTGTTTTGACCCCCGGGTCCAGCCAACCGATCAAGTTTCCAAAACTATTCCTGACTTCAAGTCCCCTGGCCGGCGTGGCGTCCCTCGCATCGCCACTTCGCTCCTTTTCCGCGGCTTCCTGCACCGGCGGCGCGACCACCACGTCATCTCTAATCGGTTCAACCGGTCCTGCAGCTTTGCAAGAATTGTCAGCCGGTTGAAAGACGTTGTACGGAACGTAGTCGTCGCCCGCGAAGTGTGTCGCATAGAACAAAAGTCCCTCTAGATCCCCGACGGTCGGTTCCTTGTCGATGTCGTCGAATCTGCTCAGTTCTTCTTCCATCATTTCGTATTCGACGTTGCTGATGATCTTGCCCAAGATGTGCTTGATGGTTGTTTCGATTGTCATTTCGTTATTATGCGATGCAGCCATTTTTTACAGGTTTTTTGTCCGCGTATAGGTGTCAGAATTGCAAATGTGCCGATTCCGAAATTCTTCCTGGGCCGTCGACGATGATTTAAAACAAACATCGTTTATTAGTAGCCAGCGAGTACGCCATCACAGTATTAATCGACCGGCATCAGCTAGATTTCGGGCCCGTTTATTTTTCCGAACGCCATTATTATTATTATTATTATTATTATTGGTATACCAAATCTTACTGTATACTTACGAATAATACTATAATTTTATTATAATATTTTAACGAGGATTTATATATCGATCTGAATTATATTATTATACTGTCGTATACACTCGTTTTATACTTTTATAGGTGAGGTGTTTAGATTCCGAACGGACCGACCAATGCATATTTCGATTTTACAATTATTGTTTTTTGTGTATGTGTTGTGGTACATACTGCGTTTTATAGTATAAAAAATACTTCGACCTTCAACATTGGGGATGATTTCTGATCAAGATGGATTTAGTTGGTTCTATTTTAAAGGGCGAAATTGCAGAAAAGTTTTTTTCTTTTAATATTAGGAAAAACGACAAAAAATGAGAGAAAATCTTTTTATGAGCATCTTCTATATTATATTATATAGGTAATTTTCAAATGGCCATTTTAGAGGTTTTTAATTTTCTATTTTAGGTTCTGAGCGAGCGATAATTACAGACTACAGCTGGTACGATCGTCAACTATGCCAATAACCGAAAGTATAAATTCGGCTAGAACTATTCATAGACGAATTATTTATATTATATCAAGTGATCCAACAACATCATATTTGACAAAATAAATATATACGCCAATACTACATAAGATTATTATGTGCCACACGTTAATTAGTAGAATTCACAATATGTCTGATAGGTTGATGGTATATTGGTGGTAAGAAATTCGGAGATGTTTTTAGTATAATATGATATATTGTTAGCTAGGGTTGACGGTATTGAAATCGGATACTGGTACTGTGGTATTCGAATTGGTACTGGTATCGTAATAGTGATGCATACCGTAATACCGAAAAATCATACTTCAGAAATACTGTATTACCGGAAAGCTGGATGCACAGTATCGTGTCGTGCGAGGGCTTGGTTATTATGGTAACAACTGGTTACCAATACGGTTTAAAAGTCGAGTTGTAGTCAATTCTTGGTATACTCGGTTGCAATTTGATTATTACATGATTCCAAAAAAAGTAACGTCCAATCACAATGCGATTTGATCGACACGACTCGATACACGACGTAGCTGTGAATGCGCCTTAAAACCGCCAATTGGTTCCATAATTTTGAGCATAGATACTGCGACAGACCAACAAACATTCATTCGTATATAATACAAGATATTAATATATATTTTGTAACACTTTCATATTCTTCTTATAATATTTTTCTATTGCATTTACAAAACGGTATACCGTTAAATCGGTATTTGAGCAATGACCGGTGTACCGATACAAGACGGTGCACCGAAAAAACCGTCAATCCTAATAATATTAACTATATTATAAATTATAATTTACCTATGATAATTTGAATATCACTCTTTATCATATTATTATTACTACGGCTTTTGCGTATTTCGCATAATGTTATTCGGTGCATTATTACGACTAAACAGTTTTTATATTTTTAAGATTGAGTTGGGCTTATGTCCTCGTGTGCTCGTGTATACATATACAATTTGTGTGGATAACTTAACTATGCATACCGATATTGGTATTTTAAATATATACTTGTGAGACTGAAAACTATTTTAAATTTAATTACTATTTTGCCATATCAAATCAAAACTATGACCAAAATTACGTCTTCCATCGTGTCACCCTACTTATGTATATATACTCGCTATTATACCGTACTTTAATGTATTTTAACAAACTTTACTTGTATAATACCGGGAAATTATTAGTCTTGTGAACATATAATTTTCATCATTGAAACGCATTTACTACATACTTGATAGTGAGAGTGGTGAGAGTGAGAGCGGTGTAGTTAAATAGCCTACCTATAAAGCCGTGTTACTTATAATTCGTAATATTGAAATAGGTTAAAGTTATAATAATATTGACAATCGTATAAATGATTGTTATAGAACTTAACCTTTCAGATATACAAACGCAAAACACTCGGTATCTAAATGGGTAGCCGGGTAGGGTAACATAAAATTAACTATTTTATTAGTTGGGTAATGCATACTATTAATAACGTTTATTTAAGGCGAACAAGAGTTATAGATAAACATACATTATTTTTGTTTAACAATAGGTATAATAATATAGAAAACAATTAATATTGTTTGAAAAAAAAATTATAAATACAAATTTTGTTATTAAATGTTTTCATATTAAAAATTGAAATAAAACCATGAATTCATGCTTTATGTTTTAGTGTCATTTGTGATGTAGAATTCAGAGTTTTTGTTACGCTCCCTGTTTTAAATATGCATGTATTTAATTATAAGTTTATCTACCACGGCATTAATTAAACTGTCAGTTTGTATAGCAGTTTTATTGTAGTGTTAAATTAGTTAAACAATAAAAAAAAATACAATATTTTTTTGCTGCGATATTTGAATCATTTGAAAATAGTTACCATTAAATGAAATTAATTTAATAAAACAGGGGAACACGGTCTGTTGTACAATATATATTTTTGAATGTACCTCATCATTGAGGTCATTGTAATGGATATGTTAATATGAACTCAGTGATAAATCATAGTATAAAAAAAAACGATTCTGATCAAAATTACGGATGGATTAGCATATATTTTTTATTTGTAAGAGTGGTTTGTGAATTATGTTACATCATATATTTTATATTATTATTAATATTTTTTTTTAATTCGGTAGGATGAATCAATGTTTACCAAAAATATCGCATTTAATTTATAATTCAAAATGTCAATACTTATCCGTATTGGTATCAAAATGGTATCAATAGTTTAAAATTAGTTTAAGTATTTTAAAAATATCTTCGTGCCTAAAAAATAATCATACATAATATACGTAATGACAAAAAGTAATGTTAAGTCCTTACGATTAATAGTTTTTGAATTAATTAACTACTACAAAATAACAATTTAAATCGTTTAAATATTTATTTCATAAAGGTCTGATCTTCAAATGACAAGTGGTAATGAATTTTCGATATTTTAGAATATTACTATACAAAAAACTAAAGAAGAACCTTGAATTTAATTTTCAATACTTGGTTATTAAAGTTTTAAAATGCGCTTTAACAACCAAATAATTTGCAAAATTTCGTGATTTTTACAATTTTGTCAACATTTGAACTTCAAGCTCTTATAAAAAAAAATTTTATAGTTATTTATATTTAAATTATAATTAAAAAACAAAACTGATTTTATCTGCTAAACCTGTTTAGATTTCTATTTTTCCGTAATTTTTTTAGTATCCTCGTTTATTTTAAAAATTACTGGGAAAGGTTTACTTATGTTTTAAGATGAATTGATGACATTTCCGTTTATGAAAATTATTCAGAGTTAAATTAATATACCATAACTGTGTATGATATTACTATATTATACTTGATATCATCGTGTATAGTTTCTACCATAACAATCTCCATTATGCACCAATTTCATACATTCCGAAGTATAATCAACATCGTTCTTACTTCTCAATTATATAGTAACTTCTGAGAATTATGTGGTATATACTATATTAGTTAAGTTTGTTTGTACTTGCTACTTTGTGCATTTAAGCTATATTATGGTATATGGCAGTATAAAGACAATATATTGCTAAATTGTAAATGCTAAAATAATCATTTTAACAATAACCAGTAAAGTTTATTAACTTGACTGGTTAATTAGTTTATATAGCATTTCTGTAAATCTTATGGGTATTTAAAAAATAATTTGGCTGACGTTTAGAAATTATTGATTAATAATAACATAATAAATATACCTAAGTAAAAAAAAGGTTTATCGTTTATGTAGTTATAACAATACGATAATGCTCATAAATTTATATTTATTTTAGTTATATACTATACGAACAATAAAATTTAATATGATAGTGTTTCATCCACCGAATATACGACTATTTGGTCATATTTAAATTGTTTTAAATTGGAACTTTAATATTATGAGTGATATTTTAAATGTTATAGCTTTATGTACATCTATTTAATATTATTAGTTAAACTTTGTAAGTATAGGTGCTATATTATACGTATACATAGATAACAATTTGTTTTTATTATTTTAGTACACGATTATTATAATACTTAACAAACTTAATTTGAGACTAAAAGATATTAAAGTGGTAATGTGAATAACCGTAAAATTAAAGTTTTTACAAAGTTTAGTCATCTGATCCCCATTTGCGAAGAGATTATAAACGTGAAACAATTCAAACACCAAGAAATTAAATCAAAATAATTGTGAACACTAATGAACAACTGCTTAAATTTAGTACCTACTTAAGAACTGTTTTAATTTAATATGTGTTATCTACAGGCGCGGATTCGGTATGCAACGGGACGACCGGGATAATCAAAATCGTCGAGGTATGTATATTATATTATTTAATCTGATGTTCTGAAGGTCTATAGATTGTGCACGGACATAATATATATTATATAATAATATGTCCTTTGAAGTTTGAACTTGCATTTTAAATACACAAAAATCCCGTCTAAATCGGTCGGTCAAACGCATATTATTACATTATATATACGCACGATGCCCGAGGTTTATCAGTGCACCGGGATTGGAATTTTGATGATACTGCGCCGAGTTCAAAAGAGAAGGGAGAAAAAAAGAAAAAAGAAAAAAACCGACGTTATACCTACACCGCCCTGTCGTCGGGTAATTTGTGACATTTAATAACGATCATCCCCCGTTGCCTATACATACACTTCGGTGGCGGAGGACGTACGTCAAAACCACCCCTAAAGCGCGCTGCACAAGAGTGGCCACTTCACGGGCACCCGGCTTTCCGAGCCCTTTAAAACGCGACCCCTTCGCTACTAGCCTACCCCCACCGTTACAGCAGTATATATGTACAAACATATTGTATATTGTATACTTTTGTATAATAAGTGCATTGGAACTGGTGTGTCGTCTCACCGTGTAACAATACGCGTAATAGTGTCTTATGCATTATAATAATTTTGTTTGCGTGGGCGGTAGGCGCACACTGCATCCGTGGTGCACACCACCTCTATAGTGATTGCAGCGTAAATAATTAACACCAATATCACACATCGGTGCGGACGAGGAGGCAAACGCGGTTTAAGGGGTGGGTGTATCTGATGTACGAGTTTTCCCTCCCCTTTGGTCCACGTCGAGAAACGCGTGTTATTGCAGGTTTACGACGATATATTTATTTATTCGAATCTTGTATGTCATGTACGCATACGCATCGCGTGACAACAAATTTTTCCGCGAACCACGCCGCTGGTATAGATAGCACCGCGCTTCTCGAACGAAACGATTCGTCATTGTTCATATTTTGTCTTTTTGATGGGAAATAACGACCCGCCCCCAAATGGCCTTTTTTTTTTTTTTAATACTACACAATTTATCATAATACGCGTACAAGTGATGTTTCCGGAATATTTAAGAGAGCTTATATATAAAACGATATACATTTTCGTTCTGGGTACACGCAAAAATTCAAAAACACGGATTATGGGTATAGATATATCGTAGCGAGCACATAAAATAATATATACCCTTATGCGGGCAGGAGGGCAGGGGGGGGGAGCGCAGAGATTAGCGACGGCCAGGAAAAAAAAAATCATTACTACCATTATATAATATTATTGTTGTGCGTTATTATATTATTAAATAACAAACGACGACGACGACGACGACGACGACGAACAATACGCGCGCTCGAAACCTGCGACCAGCTCGGCAGTGTATACGGACAGGGCGGGGGCCGGCTGGCGGGGAGGGTCGAGTTGGCCTTTTATATTACGTATTATGTGCGCGCGGACGATGACATGCGCCGCCGCGCCCTCTCCGCGGGCAGCGCATAAAAATTCCTACGGCTCGTTACGCGCGCAATATCGCGCACTCTCCCGGGCGCCGGGGTGGGTTCGGGGGGGTGGGGTGCGCTCGAAAGTCTTTAATCTGTTGAACACGCGGATCTAATCGTCGTCGTCGTCGTCGTCGTCGTCGCCGCCGCCGCCACTCGACGCCGTCCCCGCGCGCCACTGCTGCTGCAGCCGGTCGTCCCTTTATCGCGCGCGGACTGTGGGTGCGCGCGCGAATTCGACGGGAATAAACGCTCGTCATTAAAAAAATAATAATAATAATGCGACGAAAAAAATGTAAAAAATGAACACTGTTCAAAAGCCGACAGCGTATGACCCGCAACGGGTGCAAGGCGGGTGAGGATTTTTATATTAAAAATAATAATAAACGTTACGCCGCGCGGGAATTTCATTAGCTTTTGACCGGACGGGCGCGCGTTTCGCGGTGTATGCATACTATAATAATATGCGACTCATATGCACACTCGTTTTATAAATTATTATTATGATAATAGTTATCCTACGCATTATTATACACAATAACCGTGTGATACATCGTCTAATCAAATTGTTATTATCTTATTGTAATATTATCTAATCTGTGTGCGTGCACATGTAATACGCGATGATTGGACGCGAGGAGAGACGGACGCGCGAAAAGGATTAGGTGCGGTATTGGATTCGTATTTCAATAATTCCATTTGCAAAAATATACGATTTATGTGTATAATAAATATATATTCAATATTATAATATATAGGTATATTATTAGACATTTTAGACGTCTATTATAGTCATATTGAACACGTCGTGGTAAGTCGATATTGTAGCGGCAAGTGTTTATTGCTTATTTATAACGCCAAGGTGTTTGGTACTTCGTATACTGGTTAAGGTTTATTGACGGTCTGCAAATGGCTCAACAATTTCAGCTCATCATACAGAAAAGCTGTAGATTTTGAAGGTAACATAAAGGATTTTCAGTAACTGATGAAGAAAACGATTCAGATGACAGATAGAACAAAAAAAGCCTCGTGTACCGAAAATATATGTCAGCAAAATCTCCACTGCAGATGTTAGATAATCTGAGCTTTGCAATTTTTATGTAGGCACAATCATGGACGTATACACGGGAGAGGGGTGATATAAGGAATGTATACCCCATGGCCTTTTTCTTATATATAATATTAGTGTGGGGGGACACTACACTGAGATTTATCTTAGAAATAATGAATATATATCTCCCTCCCACCAATGAAAATTCCTGTCTACGCCACTGGACACAATACAGACATAAGACAAAACAATCCATACCTACCGCCCGATGACTACGGGAAAGTTATTTAACAATATTAACTTGATTAAGTTAAGTTAGGTCAGCGTAATAAGAACATTAGAGTTAATATTTTAAATACATGCACTCTAAAAGCTTAAAGTTAATATGAAGGCGAAATAACTTAATTTGGTTAAAAAGAAGTTAATGATTTTTCATAATGTGCAGTCAGGTCACACATATAGTCACTGTGTAACCTTTAAATGTTTTAAATAATAACTAAAGATTATAATAAACACACTAGATGTAGGTATCTAGTAAGTATATAGTAATAGTAGAAGTATAATATTTGAAAATTACACGTTTGTGTTAACAAAATTATTAAATTATGTAACAACGTAAAAATAAAATAAATATAAAAACGACTCCAGTCGATATTTATATTAAAATAGTAAGGTTACACTATTACCTTCCTCCAGGTGTTCGGGGGGGGGGGGCTCTCGAAATCGTGTGTTCAAGAATTAGATCGAACAATATAATTTTATGTAAAAAACACGTATAATGTAAAAACTGCAGTCAATATAAAATTGTAGCTCGTTGAAATCGGTAATAAGATTTTAAGAGGTTGTTACTCTGGTGGTTGGTGCTCATGCACTGGTTTAAGGTACGACAAGGATATGCTGACCAGAGAGTGGTAGGTGGCTTTTTCAAAAGGTTATCGTGAGCTTCGGAACTAGATTATTCTTTGGCGAACCGAAAGTCATTATATGGATATATAAATAGATACCTATTATTTTAATTAAACGTATTTTTCAATTTAACTAAAAAGCTAAGTTATTACAATGGTTACTAGTTAGGTAAGTTGTTAAGCCAATTAAATAACAAAATAAAGTGATAATAGTTTTAAAAAAAAAAGTAATAGTACCTTTTTAACTAAAACTTTAAATTAACTTGATCCTTAATGGCCATTGACCACCTTTGCCAACGGTATATTTTACCTACTATAATATGTATATACCGATACAGCTTGCAAAATTAAGTCGTCGTTTACAATTCGCTGGTATTTTGAATTTTAAGATGAGGCTAGGCTAGGCGTTGGGATCTCAGCACGCTATGGTATACGGTTCGATAGTGTCATAGCCATTGGGCGTCCTACGCCTATGTATACGGACAATGTATAATGTACATAATATTATATATTTTTATATTATTATTAGGTACTTATAAAATATACGCTACCCACTCCACGCACTATCATCGCAACAGCTCTCGAAAGATATTGAAACGATACATCAAACCCTCCCACTGCTCAACCGTATAATATAATATTTACTTATATATCTTGCATCGTCCATCCATATATCCAAAAATTAAATACTCAATGTATATAAATCACTTCAATGCGAACAAATACTGCGGTAGTGTACACGAGAGCAGGACTGTAGATGCTGTCCTGAGCAATGTCACAACTACCGGTGATACTGGAGGGGGGGTGCAAGGAACCCCCGGGCCACTGTTGAATCATAACAACAGGCCAGAGGCCAAACCATTTAGTTATATATTTTTTTTCTGAATTATTATGTTTACAATCTAATACAATGTTGAACATATAGCATCTCGTTTGAATGAAAAATTAGAGCGGTCCTTTTATGCCATGTAGCGGCATTAACTGTTATTCAATATAGCTGTACCAAAGTAATTGGGTACTCTATAATAATCTATATAATAAGTATAATATATACTATAATATAGTTATCTATAATAAATCTAAGAATTTAGAAATGTATCTATTCATGTATCTAAAAATAGAAGGTTTTTTTTACGGTAACCCTTTCAAATCAACCTTTTAGAATTTATTCTATGGTATTAATTTATGTCTTGTATATGCTTATATATATATATCGCATCGCGTGACTCACATTTACAAGATCAGTAAAATTGTCTAACAATTTTAGATTCGGACCAGTGTATCGATTTTACAGTGATGTGTTTTTAGTTTGTGTCTATCATCGTCTTTTGTGGTAGTTAAAATGCTTAAATTGTCTACTTTGGTAACTTTTCTAGTGGGAAAGTGAATCTAGTGAGGTCATGGAGAAGTCAAAAATTAAAATTCCCAGTACTTTCGGAAAAACAAAAAAACAATTATGAAAAAAATGGAAATTTTTATGCAAAATCAGATTTTGATAAATCCATTTTTTTTTTGCTGTAATATGTGTAACAGGGTGTGCTCAGTGGTGTCTAAGTTGTCTGGACACTGCCAACAGCGACGTAGCAACTGTCGACGTAAGTATTAATTACCTATAGTAAGCATACAACTTATATTTTAATTTAAATACATATATGTATTATTTTAGATTCTGAGCGGGGTAATAAATGTATTGATTTTAATATTTTATGATAATTAGGACGTATGTCTGTTCCAAGATATAAAATTTTAAGATGTCAAAAATCAAAATAGAAAAGTTCCAGCATTTTATAAAATATTTGGGAATGTTAGTAAGCTCCTCTTATAGGTATCTAAAATAAAAATATTCACGTGAATAAACTAAAAATGCTAAATTTAAATTTTAGTTCATTACTTATACATCGCACAATGCACATAGTACCTATTTTCGAAAGAACTATCTACCTGTTTATGAAATTTAAAATATAAGCCGCCATTTAAAAAAAATATAATTAAACCTTATTAGTATAGTATTGTTATTTGTTAGTATAAATTGTTAGGATAAAAGTATTCATTTTTACAAACTATATAGGAATACGTCTATAGACAAATAAATTGACCGATTTAATGAGCTAATGTAAATCACCCTTAAACTGAACCAGAAAGCCGTTAATCACGGAATAAAGAACGTGATTCGTGGCGACTGCGACGGCAGGCGGTGTTTTTCATGCAAAACAGATCGAGAAAACGAATTAGGTGTCGTGGTCTCACCCCAAAGCCGCGTTAATTTATCGCCAAAGAGCGTGTGGCTTTTTACATTTACTTATAATATAATACATAGATATTTATTGTACGTATTATAAACGCCTTTTTCCGTTTAGGCGGTGACTGGAATTCATTGATAGTCACGGAATCTATAGACATAGTCGGAGATCCTGGCAAATATTAGAGAGGTGGTAACTTAAATATTTGATGGCACATAGAACCATAGTAGCAAAACCCCAAACTCCTAACAAATTTACCAATACAAACAATTTTAACAGAAACACTAAATATAGTTACACAGTAATTTATTACAAATATAGGTATATTAAAACTTTTATTCAATTATAAATTATAGGGTTAACATTATTATTGTAAATCAAAAAATAAGTCAACTATTGTAGCACCAACTTAACCAAAATAATAATAATTACTATATTGATAATATTGAATGCATTATTTATTATTAAGAGGATGCCAGTGCACTATTTGTTTGCTCCCACTGAGTCCACTGGTTCAGCACTACCGACTGTGTGCAGTTAACTTAAGTTTTAGAGTGAATTGACCTATTATAAAACTTAAATGTAAGGAACATTATCTGTGATTGTATACGTTGCCTTTTTTACGATATTTCAATTTTATACAGCCATTATGGGTATGTAGATTTAGTTCTGAGATGAAAGTTGGACGTAAAATATTATTCAATAATCAGTATTGAATATAAAATATATGTTGTCTAAGAATAAAAAAAAACGAACTTTTTTTAAAATTTTTTATTTTTACAAACAATATACAATTTGTATAGTTTGATACAATAAGAATATAGGCTAAAAGTAACAAATATGACAGGTTAGCATTGTTTTGAAGAAAAGAGCCAACCTTTGATGGCACGCGAAGAAAACGAATTTAAAATTGTTAATTTGAGGGGTTAAAAACTTTGAGAGAGCTAAGCCCCGTTAGGTCCCTTGCCCAATATGATTCTAGGCGACACGATCGTATAATATTGATACTATAGAAAAGATAAATAAAAATAAAAATACAAAACATACGCATAGGTGCACGTGTAGGACCATGCAGGGAACATAATAACAATATAATATAATATAAAAACTGTAAAGCGCATTTTCTTTGGCAAGGAATTCAAAATTCACCCCGTACGACCGATTCGTATATTATTATTCAAATTATTATTATATACGTGTGCGGCGTATCTACTGCAGTGTACGCCTTTGCCATTTATGATGTTTGACCGACCGGAAGTTATTTTAATATTCAGTATCGCTCAGGAATGCCTTTGTACCGCACGGAATTACACGCGATTCGGTTCCTTGTTTGTCAAATTGTATCATAACCGCTGCAGCTCTGCCGCGTATTGTTATGTATTATTATTATTATTATTATACTGTTGTAATAATAATATTATTATTATTTCGCCGAGTCTGAAGGCTAACCGAAAGTTTATGCACACAATCGCAGTTGACCGCCGCCGCGGCCGTCACTGGTCATCAGCGACGGACGGACAACGACTATATAATAATAATATAACATGTGTGCGTGTATATACGGTGTGTGCTACAGTGATTAATGTCTTTTCGGACGTCCTTTTAATAACACGTCACGTGGAGGACAGGACGACATTATTGTATTCGTGTAAGAGTTGACATTTGTAAAAGGGCTTTTCTGCTGGTCGGCGGGAGCGGAGTAGGAAAAAAAAACACTAGAAAATGTCCCTTTTCGACTTTTAATAACAGAATAAAAGTAATTTATCAAGATACCAATAATAAACAAAAAAATAATAATAGGTGTAAAAAAAATGTTTTGATTGATAATTTGTATAAAAAAGATAATAATAATAATAATAATAATATATAATAATAAAAATAATACACATTATTATATTTTTATAAAACGTGCAAAACATTGTGTATGGTATACCTATATAGGTAAACGATGTGGAAAAAATCATATCGCGATTGTTATCCTCGTTTGGGCGTGTGGGTCGTTTGCTATGGATGGCACGGACGGGTAAATCTGTATGGGCAAATCCCACACCATTGTCTCGATGTCTACGTGTTCCGGGCCTGTCCAGCAAGTGCCCTCCTTGGTTTCAACCAACCGTTCGCCTGAAGTCTTCGTACTGGTCACGAATTCAAAGTGAAGCCTCCATTTCACGCATACTAAACGTATTTTATATCATAATAATAACAATAACATGATAATATTATACACAGCGCGCGTAATCAATCATTTCCGATAGGTACCACAATTATACAGACTCAATTGGAAGCGTATATACGCTGCGGGGTTATACTTCGGTTAGTATCTGCTTACTGCATATGCAGACTGGTATACCAAAAAACACTTAGGTTTATGTGAGGTTTACAACTTAAAAACAAAATCAGGGCACGTGACGTTTCACTAACAAAACACTCCCCTTGCCTACAATGGAATGTATGCGTCTATAATATTTGGCTATATATACTATAGTTTATATTTTATAAAAACTTGGGGGAGTGGACGTCCACTGTAGGTAACTATACACATTGCTGTAGAAGTGTATTCTTCTTACACGGGAGTAGGGAGACGAGAGAGTGTAAGTATGGAAGTATTTTTTTGATGGAATATTTAAAAAAAAATCAGTTATGCAGAGAGGATTTTCTGTGTAGGCATAGACAAAAATTAATTTATTATTTTATCGGTTTTTGGAAATACAATTCCTCTAGGAGCTTTTTTCCGCGAATTATAGACGGTCAGGTGGTTGGTGCTTAACTTCTTTTCTCCCACTAGGTATACCTCGATTCGACAATGTGCGCCTTAATATATGTGGATATTAAATAGTTATAAAATATTTAATTACCTAGGAGCGTACTAAAAGCTGGGGTGACGTTCAACGGTATAGCGAGCTGCAAAAATGATTTCAAGGTATTCGCACAGAACTGATGTTGAGTGTTGTATGAAACGATAGATACGTTGTCCTTCCTGGGCCTCGGACTGACCGCTACAAAGTCTTTATTTACGGCCTCTTCGCACTGCAAGCTTACTGTAAACTGTATTGTAAGTTAATAATCATAATCATAATAATTTTTTTATTTGGAGAGCGCCATACATGACCAATTCAAGTTGTGAATTAGAAAATAATAATGATTGTCATATTATTATAGAGAGTATTGTAGGAATTTCCATCAATTGTATCCAATATCAGGGGAAAATAAGCTAATGACGGGGATGTGTGAGTGATTTCACTCTCAGAACAATCCTATCTTGCACCAGCGATGCGAGAAAATTTAAAAAATATATCTTAGTATATTTACTATTCGGATTTTTATTTAAAGGTTGCTGTTTTGAAAGTATATATAATTTTTCTTTTCTTTTTTTTTATTGAACTTGAGCCCGGCAATTTAAGCCATTAGCTGTTTTGTTTGTTTGTAGGTTGTCAGTAAGGGGAGGAACGGTTGAAAACACGTTTTGTATGTGTGGCAAGGATTCGTTGCTAAAAATCCCGGGTGGTTACCCATCCGGGAACTAGCAACGCCGGCCGTTACGTACATCCAGTGCGTTTCCAATTTGAGTGTAGGTACGCACTGTGCCACACCATGCCACTATAATTTTTTTTTCTTACACTTAGGTATAGAATTATAAAATATCTAGGGTATTTTGAATCCTGCCTTGACCATGGATTGTATATGACGTCTAAACGAACATAATGAAATTACGAGAATGACATTATGTGTTTTTTCATATACCCCAAAATAACTGTTAATTACTCTTTAAAATTATGATAATTACGTCAACATTTTGATAATGAATAACGCAAACAAGATTTTTTTTATACTTATTCATAGTTACTTTATGATTAAGTAATAAATTTAAAAATAAAAAAAAAAAGCTATTAGTTAGTGTCGTATTTTGTACATTAATTTAATAGATTATAAGGATAATACTTAATAAAATTAAAAAGTACATTATTACAATCAACCAAAAAAAAAGAAAAAAAGATTGTAAGCTATATTTTGTCGTAAGAAATGTATCGGTTTTATAATTATGTGGGTCTTAATTTTTTTATGGTTAGCATTTCTGCAGTTAATACTTTTTTGAAATGAAGGAAATTGATCGAAAAACTATCGAACTGATAAAATTGAAGCTATATAAGCATGTTTTTTTTACCAAAGGTATTGTATTTTCGGTTTTCATCCACCGTAGACCAGTTCGAGTTATTGTCCAACAAAATATGTTTATAGGTAGTCATAATTTAATCTTTAAAATATGTTAATAGTTGTTAAAAAATAAGCAATGAATAATATTTTTTGCTTTAAAATCATGTTAACTACAGTACAAATGTTAAGATATTGATTCTTAGGGTTTATATTTATCTTTAAGTTGTTTAATTAAGTAGGTATAGTAAGTCTCTTGCTCAGATAATCATGATTATATTATTATGTTTTATAGTTAATTCAGAAATGTTATTTCATATAATATTAATATGATTTGGGTATTTGTATTTATTTAAAGCTAATTATAAAATTACATTATTATTTCATTACTTTTTATCATACCTTAAGTAAGCATTAAGATAATAAGACATTAAAATGTATAGTTAAATTACATAATATTAATTATTAATAACGTTAAATAGTTTGATTTTTAGCATCTATGAAATTGAAATATTTTACGATCTCGTGAATATTTGTTGTATTTGTTTCAAAAATAATGACCACGGCATTATTCGATGAAAATGTATTTAAATAGGGTTCAGGGAGATGAAAAATTGTTGGAGGGGGAATAATAATATGGTTGCATTCATAAACGAGCCATTTACAAAACTGTCAAGAACCAAATTAAATAATAAAATATAATTTTACGGTTTTAGTGAATTTATGAAGGTTGTTGAAAATTGAAAATCAATAATGTACATAATTATAACCGAAATGTAAAGCAATGTACCCAAAATTAATGGCTTTTATTAAACTATTATAATCGCTTTACATTATTATAGATATTTAATCACGAACCAGACGAACAACATAATACGCGTTTGACCGCGTTGAAACCAAAAGTTCAACAAATCCTATTATATGCCTAGTAAGCTTTAAAATCAACCCTATTAGTGAACGTCATTAGTGTGGAATCTCCATTTATGATAACCCATTTATAATTTATATGTTCAGTTTAAATTGTTAGGATTAAAGATATTATGGATAGAAATATAGAATACAGAAATTCGGTGTAATGGTCGTTATGAACTCTAATCGCTTCACTCACCTTGATACAAGATAGTGTTGTATTATTATAATACGATTTTAAATAAATGATAAATAATAGCATTTCAAGACAATTTTGTATTTATTATTGAATGTTTGGCACCACAGACATATTAATAGGTATACCATGTTCAGCACATGTGTGCTTATAAATATCTATATTTGTTTAAAAATATATATCAAAATCAATGGGGTAAGTGTGAAACTATACTTTCAAATGGTTGTCTTGCGTGTAACTGTAGATGATGAATCTACTAGCTCTATCTATAATAGTGGTTGAGTAATTTTTTCTCTGTGCACTATATTTTATTCTTAAAATAATGTTTTTAACTTGTTTTTTATTTTTTAGGTTTGAATATTCTAAACCTTTAAAATTTTTATGGCAATTAATTGCATTAGATTTTAAAACTAAAATGAACATAATAAACGTAGTAAAAAAAGAGAACTAACAATATTTAACTAAATGTTTTCATGACTTTAAACATTGATACTCAAACAGTGGTTTTCAACCTTTTTGAAAAAACTCTTCATATTATCTTTCACAAAGTTTTGACGTCATACCATATACTAAGTCTTGTCGACGTATACCAATCAATTATGTTACAATTAATATAGTAAGGTTACAGACTACTGATAACATTCACAATACGAGTAAATACTACTATTGACTAAATAATTTATGTAAATATATACTCAATGATGATACACACGCTTAAAACTATAAGTAGATTATTCAACAGAGAATTCAATCTCATTATTATCTCACAAATGTTTATTAATTATTAGGAATCGGTGAACCCCGACGCGTAGACTTATCCAAAGTTCAAACACGCATGATTTAATGTTTTTGATCGCTTCTAGATTTAAGATAAATTTATCAGTTCCAAACCTACTTCTAACGCTTGCAGCACATCCCTTGAAAACCACTTCAGCCTAACACCATTTAGTCAATAAAATACACTAATAAACTTATATTTCAATATAAGTAGCAAGTACTTACAAGGGAAATTTGTTTACCACCATTTCATTTGAAATATTTATGCATACAAATATAGCTTTACAGTTTTTTATAATCTTATACTTACAAGTAGAACATTTCTTTTAATCTGTTCAATTTATTAGAAAACTCTATTACCAATCACATTTTTTTTTAAATTTATATGTTGGTTTTAAAAATTGTTTTTCTCAGCCAAAAAGCTTAAAAATATAATACAGGATAAACTTGTAATTTTTTTTTAATTTTTAGTCAAGAATTTATAAACATTGAAAGTAGTACATAGGTATGTACAATTCTTTATATAATGGAATAGTTTATTTTTTAAGTTTTTAATTATATACCTAGTCAGTTACAGGTTGATAGCACGATATCAAATCTATAATAAACTATATTGTGCTTAGATCTTTATACTAGTAACTAGTATATGATATAAGACTATTATATACCAAAATAATATATAATTGTATTCTGTTAATTTGTGTATGTAAGTTGTTGACACTGGTCAGGCGTACATTATCCACTATCCTGTATAGATAGTGATTAAAAAACTACAAATGTGAAAAAATAGTCAACTAAAATATATAAATTTAGTTATTACTTAACTAATTATTAAGCACATACTTAAAGAATACATAAAATAATAATATATATAAATATACAATACCTCAATACAAGACACATCTGTTTGTTCAAAATCAAAAGTTCCAACTATATCTTCACCAAGTCTGTAAGCTTGTTTGAATAAACAAAATCGAGCTACTTTTCCTCGAGAGTTTGTTATATTGTAAAAATTGGGACTTCGTTTAGCAGTTATATTCTACAATAATTCAAATAAATAATACAAATGTTAGTGAAAGATATTTACTTATTTCAGTTTTAATTATTATCACTTTCAATTGTTTTATTTATTTTTAGCTTTAATGCATACTTGGAGCATTTGCAGAGCCATGTCACATTCTTCATGTTTATATTGAGAATCTAAAAATGGATTACTTGGAGATAAATCAATACTATTCTCACATGTCACTCCTTCAGTAAGTCCTACAACACAAGAATAGACATTTGAATAAGTCAAATACAAATAATTATTTTATAAAAATTACCATGTATAACTACAACACGTATTGGTACTCTCAATAGTTTAATTGGACTGTTTAAACGTTGCATACCCACTGTAATTTTATATGCATATTTAACTAAATGTCCTTTATAAGATGGTGGTGCATCATTAGGTAATGTATCGCTGTATAAATCTAAAATATATAATATAATATATTATAAGCGTAAAACAGAGTGATTCATTTAAAAAAAAATATATTGAAAATAATTAGGTCAATTATTAAATTTGTTAATTATTTCATTACTTAATACTTACATGATTTATTTTCGCCAGGAGATAATCCAACGTCACAAAATAAAATTTTTGGTTTTGTAGATAAAACAACATGACCATTATCTGTTAAACATGGCGCAAATGAAGTTTCAGAATTTCCTAAATATTTCTCATCTTTACTAACACACATTACAGATGGAAAATTAATGTTGTCGTTAGTTAAACACAAACAATTGATTTGCACACTTGCCCATGCTAGATTTTCTAAAACGTCACTGAAAATACAACGAGATTAGTGTAAAACAAAAAAAAAATGTGTCATATAATGAGGAGGAAAATAAACTAAATTAGTTATATTAATAATTTAAGTAAATACTTATTATGTATTATTTAAGTACTTACAATGAATTAAAGTGAGTTGTTATAATATTATAAAACAATATTAAATTAAATGTTAATACCATATTATAATATACTTATATACCTCTGTTATAGGTTTTCTGAGAAATACAAAATTATAAATTCTTACCTATTACTTTGGCTTCGAGAATCTGATGGTAACGGCGGATGAGTAAATGTTATACAGCAACCAATTTTACTACCCGGCATAAATATAGGGCCACCAATGAGTTTGGCTGATACCTCAATCATTCCACTGCCTTGTACCGGATTGAATAATAAATTATGGTTGTATGAAGACCTAAGGTGATAACTTTATTTATAACACGAGTGTTTAACAGTTTATTTGTAGTAATAAATAATTATTTTTGTAGAATTGTCACTTTGAAAAAACTTAATAATTTATTATAATGCATAATATTATTATTATATTAATAATTTAATATTGAAAACATTTTCTTATCACAAATTTACATAGATGATAATAGAAGATGATCCTTCTATGAATATTTACAATCACATATTTATCATTTTATGTGTTATCAATCTTTTATTTTTGTTGATACGAGTTATCAGAAATTAAAATTACCCCAAATTGTGTAACTGTGATTTGTGAATAAATTGTGAATCAACCGGGTGATTTCAGATTTAATTTAAATACTTATGATATTTTAATTAAGTATATATTTTATTATTGAACAACAAAGTGGTATTTGAATTCTTGTTCTCGTAATTAAATTAAATTTCAATTTATTGCGATAATTTTAAATTTGATATTGTAAAATTTTAACTATGTTAACTCTAGGCAAATGTTTTTGTGGTATAGGTCCAAAGATGACTCCTAATTTTACAATTGGCAAAGTAATATTACCATGTTAAATTTAATGTTTTGTTTGGTCAAGAAATATTATCATTTATTATGTTGTAGAGTTT
Source organism: Sitobion miscanthi (assembly GCA_008086715.1). NCBI lineage: Eukaryota > Metazoa > Arthropoda > Insecta > Hemiptera > Aphididae > Sitobion > Sitobion miscanthi. The sequence continues at coordinate 27,402,535 of CM017800.1, forward strand.
GCTATTAAGATCCAAACAACTATCCATCACTCGTCAACCATCCATCCACAATACACCAATGTCATCAAATTTAAATGTAAGTACATCATTATTGTGGTAATTATTGATTGCTTTAGTAAAACACTAAAACCTATAATATTTGAGATGGATAAAGACTATTTAACATTTTTTGTTAAAAGTTGTTCAAGTGTATAACAAAAATATATAATCATATTAATGTAATTTAGTTATATTATAGTATACCAAATTCTTTATTATTATTTATTACATTACAGTTAAATGTGTGGAAAAAATCTTTTAGTAACATTCAAAAAGTAGAAACCGATCCAAAATATGTTGGTTATTGGTTTCTTGGTTGCAGTGGAATGGTTTTTGTAGCTGTTGCTTTAGGTGGGATCACCAGGCTGACAGAGTCTGGACTATCCATGGTTAGTTGGAAACTTTTAGGTGAAAAATTGCCTACTACTCAGACTCAGTGGTTGGAAGAATTCACTAAATATCAACAATATCCTGAATTCAAAATGTGAGTTTAATTATCAAGACTATTTGAAACAAATTTTATTATAAAATTTATTTTAGGAAAAATTCTTCTATGACTATAGAAGAGTTCAAATGGATATGGTGGATGGAGTATGCACATAGGACTTGGGGTCGATGCATAGGTGCTGCATTTTTGATTCCTATGGCCGGCTTCTGGTTTACTCGTAAATTCAGCCGCATTACTAAAATACATTCTATGATTTGTGCTGTATTGTTAGCAGGACAAGTATGACATTAATACATTATTCTATAAATATTGAACTTTATTAAATATAAACTAGAGTTGTGATTTAAATAAAAACGTTTTTTATCTTACATTTTAATTAGGTCAGCGCCGCATTTAGAATTTAACCGCCCCAGGCAAACAAAATTTGCCACGCCCCCTCCCCTTTTAAATGTTTTAAATTTATCTGATATACAAGCTTTGGTTTGTTTTTGTAAAAATATTATAGTACATGGTCAAAACTTGAATGGTAAATTTTAATCAACTATAATAATATAAATACATAAAATTGTTTTAATTTTATTTAATTCTATAAGTCTATCAACTGTCACTTTTTTTTATTACTATTTTTATATTATTTGTTGACCATATCCTGATAAATGAATATATTAATATATTATGATAACCATGTTGAAGATAAATCATATTTATAAAAGTTACATAAATAAATAAAAATATTACTATGTATACCATAGAACAAATAAAAAAGGCAAAACTAAATTTTTTGTATTAGTAACAATTAAGATATATTATACCAAGGATAAATTATTAACATTTTTTTTACATTTTATTTAAGCAAATTTGCCGCCCAGTGCCATCGACACATTAATCAAAAATTGGGATATAAGTGGTTGGCTAACTAATTAAAAATAACTTTTATTGATTTATAATAAATAATCAATAAAATATTACTGTGTACCTATTACTACAGTCAAAAATAAATTAAATCCATAAGGAAATTAAAAATATATCTATTGTAGCTGTAAGAAAACACCTTATTATTCTGTAAGAATATAGGTGTTTAGTGTTTAAATTAACTATTATAAGTTATAAGTAATTTATAATTAATATATATTTACTATACTCATAATTATTATACTTTTTTCATTAAACTTAATAAATTTAAAAAAAGTTGTTATTGATTTTTAATTAATATACAATTATTTTAGGGTTTGATGGGATGGTATATGGTAAAATCTGGTCTAGAAGAAAGATTTGACAAGCCCACAGATGTCCCAAGAGTATCACAGTACAGATTAGCTTCCCATTTGGGTTTAGCATTTGTGTTGTATTCATTTCTTTTAACAAACTCATTACGCATCCTCCTACCAGTTACAGTAACTGGATTTGTAACTAAAAAGTTTGTGGGATTGGCAATGGCAGCTAAAGGATTAGTCTTTTTAACCGCTATGTCTGGTATGTATAATTAATAATCTAAACTCTTAAATTATTATGAATAAAAAAAAGATTATTAATATAACTTTTTGATTGTTAAATTGTAAAATGTATACTATAGGTAATTTAAGCTTATAAATACTGTATTCTATTAATAAATTACTATCTACAAATTGATATAATATTCTGAGTGCAATAAATTACCGAAATATAATAAATTTATTTAAAAATTAATTATCCTATTCTTACAACGTTTAGGTGCATTTGTGGCCGGTTTAGATGCTGGATTGGTTTATAATTCTTTTCCAAAAATGGGTGACAAATGGATACCAGATGATATATTGCAAATAGAACCTGTACTTAGCAACATCACGGAGAATCCTACGACAGTGCAATTTGACCACAGAATATTGGTAATTTATAACATATTTATAAAAATAATAATCAACTACTTATTTTGATATCATCTTATAGGGAATAAGTACTGTTTCAATTTTGTCAGCTTTATATATTATGTCTCGAAAAAGTAAGCTGCCTCCAAGAGCTAAAGCGGCTGCCACTGCTTTAGCAGCATTTTCATGGTGCCAAGTAAGAATTAATTGAAAATTTGTAAAATTGTGTAAACATATTATAACTGTTGATTAAATTTTTTTTATCTTAGATGGGATTAGGAATTTCTACACTTCTTACTTATGTTCCGGTTTCATTAGCTGCTGCTCATCAGTCAGGGTCACTTACTTTACTTTCACTTGCTTTATGGCTTGTACATGAACTTAAAACATTACCTAAAATATAAATTATTTGATTAATTTTAGTGTAATTTAAGGTTAAAATAAATAGAGTAAGTATTTTTAAATGATTAAAAAATTGTTTTTATACAAGTATTTGTCACTTATCAGTACCTATAGTATTTTTTTTCAAACATATTTATGTATGTTTATAGAAATGTAATTGTTTTATGCTAATTAATTTTCAATAGTGGTATGAATAATGTACCTATTACTTTTTTGTAAAGATTGAACATAGTTTGTGGAAAGCAAACAGGAATACAGAGGAAGGAATCTATTAATTGAGAATAGGAAATGTACATATTTGTATACATAGGTTCCATATAATTTGATAAAATTAAGTTGTTCGGCCATTAAAATAAATAAAAAAATAAGTAGAGGTCAAACAAATGTATATCTATTTTATGTAACATTGGAAATATAAACAATTCAAATAATAATAAATGTTTTTAATACGTTATAACAATTTTACCTAATATTTTTTAAATTAAAAAAAATGAAAAGAAATAAAAAAAATGAAAAGAAATTGGGAAAGGTAAGAAAATATTACTATAAAAAATATTGTTAATGTGTATTAAAAAATAACCCTCAGAAAAAAGGTGCAAAAAAGAAATCTGGCAAAAAACAAAAAAAGAAATCTAAAAAGGCACTACGTGTAAAACCGAAAAAAGTTGAACCAGAACCGCCTCCACCACCACCACCACCACCATCACAAGGTGAGTTCATATGGATTCATATTGGACAAGCTGGTGTTCAGATTGGATTAGCATGTTGGGAACTATTTTGTCTTGAACATGGAATCAATCCAGATGGAACGGTTAAAGAATTAACAAGCAATTCTACATCAATATTTTCTTTGTCGCAAGACAACTCCTATGTCCCTAGGGCTCTTATTGTAGACACTGAACCTTCAGTTATAGGTATGTTATTAATCATAGAGGATTCTGGTACAGTTTTAATAAAGTTGTATACTAATAAATTGGTTTATTTCAGATGTTTTGAAGAGTGGAAATTTCCGAAACTTATTTTCTTATGATAATATGATATCTGGAAAAGAAAGTGCAGCGAGCAATTATGCTGCTGGTTTTTATGGAGTTGGCAAAAAACTTTCATTAAAAGTTATGGATCAACTGGCACGTTTAGCAGAAGATTGTAATTCATTACAGGGTATTGCTGTATTTAGATCAATAAGTGGGGGTACTGGATCTGGAATGGGTTCAAGGATCATTGAAACCATTAGAAACACTTATCCAAACAAAACAATTATTGACTTAAATGTTTGCTCTTCATCAGAAGTTTGTTTTTATTATACCTATATGAAAATATTTTTGTAAACATTATTATATAATAGAATTTTTGCAGTTTTCAAATATTATTGTGGAACCATATAATACTGCCTTGACTACTCACCATCTTTTAGATGTAGTCAATTGTTCTTTGCTCTTTGATAACAAGTCAATCTATGATATATGTGGCTCTAAATTAGATATGCTTCAACCTACTTTTGCGAACATAAATAGTATTGTAGCACTAGTATGTATTATTGTATTATAATGAGGCAAATGAAAATTCATCATTAAATATTACAATATTAGGTTACATCAGGAATTACTTCGTCACTTCGGTTTGAAGGTTCAATGATGAGAAACATTTCAGAATTGTTAGCAAATTTAATACCTCAGCCCAGATTGCATTTTCCATTAATTTCATATGCTCCCATCACGAATTATGCCAGAAGTATTTCATCAGCCAGTACACAATCGGCTGTAATGAGCTTTGATAGTGATTATCAAATGATCAAAATTGACCCAAGGCTGGGCAAATATTTGTCAATTTGTATGATGTTCAGGGGGAATTTAAAACCAACCAATATCAATACAACCATTGCTTTTCTTCAAAGAGAACAATCTATTCCTGTAACGCATAATATGAACTCTCCACTATTCAAGGTGAGTGTAACCAATTTTAATATGAATGAAGTGTTTTAAATGTAAATTGTTTCTTTTAGTTTGGTTTATGCAATCTACTTCCCATCGCAGTGCCAGGCAGTGGAATCTTTGCTGCATCTACAGCAACGACAACATTGTGTAACAATACCATTATAAAACAGTATTGGATGAACACAATGAACAATTACAATAAATTGTTGACCAAACGGGTATTTTTACATCATTATACGGAAGAGGGGATGGATGAAGCGACTTTCGATGCAGCTAATGGAAATATTTCAAAATTGATAGCAGAGTATGAAGAAATTGAAAGTTCATAATATTTGAACTAAGTTGTTTTGTTAATACAATGTTTATATAATATGTTGTAAATAATAAACTTATCTGTCACATGACACAAAGTATATTTTTCACTTAAAATCATTTTTAAAGTGTAATATTTTACATCATATTATACAGAACTTGTGTAACAATTTAAATATCATGTAACAGCCAACGTACAAGCACAGAGTATGTCGGATAATAAATCAATTCACTCTATTACTATAATACTAAAGCTTAAGTTTAAATCAAAATATGTTTATTATTATTTATTAGTTATTGCAGTATATTATAGGTAGTTGAGTATGACAATATTCGAACTGCATAAAATGTTGTATTTTATACAAACATTTTTTGGATTGAAATTTTATCTTGCATGTGCATTTCATAAATTCTTGTCTAGTTCCTGTAGATTTTTGAGCTTCAAACTATAGTTTTACTTTTTTAAATGACAGCATACATTTTTAATTTCATATTTCAAAGCTGAATATTTTCTTGAAATGTTCAATATGTAGGTACCTATCTATTTAAGATTCAAATATTGAATAACTAATGGGAAGGTAAAACATATAATCACAAAACATGGTTATAAAAAATTAATACTATATTTATTATAAATTGATTAAAGACTAGGTTTTAAAAATTATGTTGTTTGTATTCTAATTTGAATACATAATTATGGTTTATGATATATTGATTTTAGTGTTTAACTGTGGAATAATGTATTCAAATTAATTCTTCCAATAAATATGAAAACAATATTTATAGAATAATCCAATATATTAAATGATTTGATGATTTAAATTTAAAGTTTTATGTATTGGCATAATATTTATAAGCATAAGTCCGGCCCTAATATTGTCACCGCCTCTACAGTAATGAAGCCTACATTATTACATTATACTTAGACATATATTATGAAGTTTTATGATCATTATATTGGTATACCAGATGCCTATTACAGTGGTCACAGCTAAGTACTAATACCTATTAGTGTGTGGAAGGTACTAGTATCTTTATGACTATATGTTATCTCAATATAATCCGCGCACTTTTAAGTTGCGACGAATGCAAATAGAGTAGGTATTACAATTTTCTTTACCGAGTTTTTAGTTAAATATCACATACCTAGTATATTTTCATAGAATTCAGCGTCTCTACAGTATCTGAATTTATTTGTTTACACTTTTCATCTAGGTATATGTGCAACAAAAATGTATAATATACTACTTACATTTCATATTGTTATGTGTTTCTGATTATATTTCTTATGTATAAGAATGTTGATTAATACTTAAATACTTGGTGAATGGAGACGAAGATTACGTTAAGTGAATAAATAGCCAACGCAAAATTAATAAAATTTAGTCGAGTAACCGGGTAAACTAGACACTTTAAAAATGTCATGTCTCAATTGCATATGTGATTCAATGAGGGCAAATAAATGGTTTTTTTCTTTTGTGGTACGTTTCCTTCTTAAATCTAAATAAAAAAATTGTTTGTAATTCTGATGATGTATTCATTGTAAAGTGTGTGTGTAGTGTGCCACTGCACTGTACTGAAAGTTATAACTTATAAGCTTTAAAGTATATAGCCATTAGCCGTACAGGTACAATATTATCTTATATCAGTGGGTGTGTATGCTCGAGAACGCGGACGAGTGGTATAGAGCCGAAGGACCACTCGATGTTGTTCGAGAACAATACATTTTTTGTTGGTGCCTAAACAAAACACTAACTGGCAGACCAACTGTCTACGCCTTCTACCATAGATGGTAAGCAATCTAATGCGCACAACGACCACTGAGAAGATGACGGGGCATGCCATCGAACATAAATTATACTGACGTTTTTCAACTTGATTTTTCAAGCATTTAAAGTTTGAATTTTGACAACATTTATGAAATTGAAAATTAAAAAGGTGGGTAAGTAGATGTCGCTCTGCTGTAAAGTAGGTTACAAGTGGGTCACTGTAATGGATGGTGTTGAATTTGAATTCAATGATATAATATCATTGTATAAGAAAAACGATTCTGAGCGAAAACGGTCAGTCAGCCTATGATATTAGTAAGTATATTTTTTGATGATATTATTGTGAATAAAGTAATTTATTTATATATTAACTTATTTACGTGGAATCTTGTTTTAAATTTTCAATCCTTAGCTACAAAAGTTGAACATTTTATACATTTTTAACTATAAAATAATAATTAAATTTTAAATTTGATAAATGTTGTTAAAATTTGAACTTTAAATGCTTATAAAAAAAAATTGTGCCTATGTGTTTTCAATATTTTTTAACTGGTATTGTAACAATATATCAGGAGCCTTGATTGATATATTTTATAGAAAAAAAAAAACTAAAAAAAAATGGAAACTGAAAATGTCCGTAAACAGCTCAAATAAGTCAAAATATTTGGAAAATTTTATCGTGTATAGAAAATGCTAATACAAACATTCAGTTAAATTTTCAATTATTTACAGTTATACGTTTTTTAATTAACAAAATAAGAAAATCGTTACACGAGAAATCGAGTGAATATCAAATGTTGTAAAAATATGAATTTCAAGCGCTCATAAAAATTTAATTTGACTTTCTTGTAGACATTTTTTTTCTTGTAGGCATTTTTACTGTCCTAAAAGGTGATGACAGACAAAAAAAAAATATAAAAAAAAATATAAAAAAAAAAAACACACATCATTGTAATTTGTGTTGATTATACATTCATCGCTACCTTAGAATTAAGAATTACTATTAATTATTAAATGCGTAGTCGCGTAGAAGATGGTTTTCAAAACTTAATGTAAAAATGTTAAAGTAAAAGCGTTACATAGTTTTCTACTATGCTCTGTGCACAATTAAGTAAATTTATTGTAAATTATGTTCCCTTAATTTAGTCCTGCGTGAAACCTTTTTTCTATAATATTATAATTTATAGTCTCACTGTAGAAATTCGCTAGACTAAACCTGTGTGAAAAATAATGCACCGGGATGTTTGGACCATATAATTTACATGGTTCATTATCCCGGTGCGGGATAATGTGGGATAATTTTAAACTGGTTTAGTCTAGGGAATTTCTATACTGTTATTATTGACATGGGGCTACAATACAAAGGGTAAATCCATTGTCCCACTCATAGGCGCAACTAGCCCTATATTTTTGAGGGTGCACAAATTATAAAGAATACGCAGACCCCCAGACCCACACTCTATATACAGTGTATAATAGGAAGATCTGACAAAAAAAAAATTACGCTACTTAAACGTATGACAAAAATTATAGTGAAAAAAAGTTATTACACTCTAAATTAATTTACTCAAAAAAATATTGATATCTTAAAATATTCTAAAAATTAACTACTTGACTTAGATAAATGTTTTAACCATTAAAATTATTCTTGTAATTAGATTTACAAATTAGCTATTTTGAATTTTTCCAAAAAATTTAATTAAATTTAAAATATTAAAAAATAAAAATATTAATTTATGCATGAAAAAAAATTTAAAATATCAATTTGAACAAAAGTTATATTTAAAGCTGGAAAATCTAGATTATCAATTTCTTGTATTTTTTTTTTTTTTAAAGGTTCTATAGGTCTTATTATTTGTTTAATATTATAAATAATTGAATAAACATTGGTATATTTAATTTTCATAAAATAACACTATGCCAGTTTTTTGAACAACACAATTTAACTGAAATATTGTTGGTTATTTTACGCGCTTCCGCTTGTTTTATAAATTATAACAATTTATAAACAAGTAAACAATATAAACGCGCCCACATTCATGAATCATGGGCAGTTTTATCTTGCCAAAGATAAAGAGAAATATCGTTATCCTGTTTTCTACTTTATTTTTTTGATTTATAAGAAAATATTATTAGGTATGATCATTGTTGCACAAATAAGTAATAACGACGTAACTGTGACCTGTTCTATACAACATCAAATACCTACCTTATAAGCTAAAGGTTATTTCATGATATTATGTTATACTGTTATAACTGGGAATGGCAGAACATAATAGTGAAGTATCCACTTATTATATTCCTCAATATACAGTATGGTACAACATTTTGTATTTATTGATAATTTTTACTTCAAAATAATCAAAATATAATAGATTAAGTCTTTTATATTTTGGGGGTGCACAAGTCCACTGTGCACCCACCTAGTTGCGCCAATGGTCCCACTCCATGACTACCCCACTGTTTGAAGACGTGTTTTTTTTCGAACGTTTTAGTAGTTTTCAAAATTAAACAAAATTATGGTAATTATACGCGCGACTAAGAAGTATAGCACACATTTCAAAATTGTTTTGACTGTTGTTCTATATAAACTGAATTCGCTAAACTTTAAGACTAAAGAAAAGATGATTTTATATAAAACTATCACAATACTATACCTTGGTTATCTAATGTCTATTTTTTGAAAATCCGTTATCCTCCCATATAACTATATAAGTTGACCTCTGGATTCCTCAACACACTAATTTGGTGTGACAGAGTCCAATTTGTTTTCAATATTCGAACAATACTATACACCATCAGCGTTGACCAGATAACAAAATGATTTTCTGGATAGATAATATGTCTGTAATATAAAATACACATATTTTAGGGAAAGTTACATAACTGTAACTGTATAACTACAGGATATAAAAATTGTATGTTCATAATAGCTACCCAACTATAATACTTTGTATTATTAGGTATCTATAATTAACATTCGATTTTATTGTTTTGGTGTAACTCAACAACTAATAACCGTATAGATATTTGAAATTTTTCTCCAAATATTTACATATTATAATATAATATTATATTATACATAATATTTTATTTTGAGCCTTTAGAAATATTTCAAATTATAGTCGATAAAACTTTGAAAATTTACTGCAAGGTTAAAGGTTAAACCATAATATATTTTCGACTTTTGTTAATTTTTTTTTAACTATTAAATTTGATTATCTGTACAAATAATATGCTAGGATGACACAACGTCTCCGCTCAGAGAAGTTCTAATTTTCTTAGGGTTCAATGTTCCAACATTTAGCGGTTTCGAGACGTATTTTTCTCATATAATTGAGAAATATAAAATAAGTACTCTATTGTCTATTTGTCTCTATTATTTAATAGTGCCACACGAGTCCAATTTCCAACTTATTTGTTGTCCCCGTTCGGCATTTGCTAAAAACATTCTTAGTAAAACCTGGGAAGCCATTGAGTTGGTTACTGTAATGGATGTGTTAAATTTCAATTCAATTATTTAATATATGAACAACCATTCTGAGCGGGGATGATGTGTCAGCCTCTATTTCTAAGGATATTTTATAATCTATTTATGCATACTATTTACTATAATAGTAGGTACTACTTAAAGTCTATAAGTAATTTATTTTATTTTTTATATTATACATTAAGTAGGTAGGTTGTATGTATATATGATATTCTATAGGTACCTAAAATAATAAAAACGAATGACGAATTCTATCGCAACGTTTAAATTTGAGTTTTGGAATATTGTATTATTATCATGATATAATATAAATAGATCCAACACGAACCGAGAACCTGCCACCTGTTGGACCTGAGGATAAATTAATAGTTTCTTGTGAGTATTTGTTCTAGGTCATTTTGGTTTTTTGTATATGTCTGCATGATTTGAATATATTTAAGCATACCTACGTATCCTAAGTCCTATTATATACATACTATATATACACTAGGACCCTTCCCAAACCTAGGTACCAATTTAATATTTAGGTTATTCCTGTATAATATTATAATATAGTATAAAATGTGTAATATAAAATTGTCAACGATACGGCGACCATTATCATGTGTGGATTTGTGTCAAATGGCTGTCAGGAAACATATTAAAAAAATAAATTTTGTCTATTTACTTGCATATAATATCAGCTAGGTATATTGCTGCATAGGTAATGGGGAAGCAGTGGTGTATTTACTAATTAACATATTTTTTTGTCCTTGGAAATGTATGCGATAGCAATAACTAAATAGCGAAACTAGGTAGCGCACGCAAAAAAAAACACAGAAAATTGATGGAATTAAATTAAATTATTTCCGTGTAACCAATCCACAGCTAGTGACTCGCAGTCCCTTCGAATATAGCCCCACCTGCGGCTCGAAGGCATCTTGCAACCGTTAAAATTCTACAGAAAATCAATAGATTAGTGGGCCTTCCAGTGTACGTTTCTATGTTATATATCTGGCATATTTGTGACAGAGAAAATAAGTTATTTTGGATTAAAGTTTACAATAACGAAATCTGTCATCAATAATATACGTCTTACTCATTTGGCTGTTATTGATTTAGTTTATGCAATGTGATTAAAATATTATAAGAATCTATAAATGCGCCACCGCGATGAATCAACAAGTTTTTATAAAAATATATTTTTGTTAAGTTGAATTGAGACTGGGTATGATAAAAGTTTATATAATAATATACCATAAAATACTTTATAAAATATATTATTAATGTACTTACAAGTGACAGAAGATACAATATTTTTTATCTTTTACTTTTGTTTCATATACATTTTAAGAACCATCACATACCTAACATATTTTATAAATATTGCATAGGTATGAATTATTTAAGTTGTTATATTTTTAACATTCCATATAGAATGTATAAAAATTACCTTAAAAACTTTTAGAAATGAAAAGTATCGTAAGAAAAATTCGAAATATAAATTGTAAATGCTGCAGCAAAACACGAAGATTTTTGCTAAAATAATTATAATTTTAACCAACTCCCGTAGATGTTATGGATCGAGAAAATCTTGATTGTTTTACAATACCTAATATAATAATTATTAACCGATTACGACCGTTCAATGACCGACCTGCGTAATCGACATTGAATATATATTGATATATTATTTTCGGATAGATATAATAAATAGAGTAAATACTGAGTCAGTCGAAAAAGGTTTTTGCAAATAAGTACGTTCAGTCATATTATCAAAAAATACTAACCATATAGGTATATCGTGTATATGGCCATATAAGTAGGTACTCAGTTTACGACTGAAAATTAATCGAACACGTCTTTTCGATTTCATTTCAAATTTTCCGGTCAGGTGATCATAAGTCAATCATTTATTTTTACATTTTAAATTCTCACGTCGTAAATATTATGAATATATTTTACTAGATCCGCATGAATGCCCCGCAGTAGGTACCTACATACTTTACCCTGCTGCAGCTGACAATATTATACTACTTTTCACTACTGACAGTCGACATTGTAATATATAAGTACGCGAAACAGCAATACACCGCATAATAATATTACATACCTACATTGTTTTCTTCCCTGAAATTCCAATTCAACAGTGCGATAGATGTATTCAAATATTGGTTGCCAATTAATACATATTATTTTTGAGTTCGCATATTACAGACACTCGTTAGTTATACAGGGTGATTCACCAAGTATGCTCACGACCTTATTTCTTCAATAATGTATAGTGATTCAAAATCTGATTTTTTTAATTTTTCAATATATTTTAAGACCATATTTTCAAATTCTTGAGATTTTTTGTTTTAATTAAGGAGTATCCCGTGGAGATATAAACTTCTGTTTTTCAAATGAGAACACCCCTATTCAACTTTAAATTAAACAGTAGATGATTAATTAATTAACTAATATTTCTGAATATTAATTATTAACCGACGAACGTTATAATAATAATTATTATATGAATATTTGTGTAGGTGTAACGATTTATTTATATCTATACCGTAATAATGTATTAAGCTTATTGACGTTTTCACTGTTTGGACTAGGTATTCATTTTAAAATGTTTGAAGCGATTCAATCACTGCAGTATGGAAATATATTCTGCATCTTACTAAATATTTTCCTAGTGAAATATGTAAGGAATGTTTTAGTTATGATATTTGTTTTATAAATGTTTATTAAATGTTCTTTGAACACTTGTTTAGGTAGAAGATATAAGTGTGCGCACGGGGTTGACAAAGTAGTATATATGTCGCATCCACATAGTGAAACCACTCATTTCATGAACTGGATGTCCAGATTGTGAAATTCGTCCAGATCGTGAATTTTGACTAAAATACATTATATGGACAATACCTATATCGTGTACTTTGTGTAATTATTATTTTATTATAATATAATGGTTCATAAACTATCATTATATATTTATACGTAAATTATATTTTATTTTTCACGATTGATTACTATGTAGGTAATTTTCTATATTGTTCTATACACAAAAAATTGTATTAAGTGTTATAAAATATTCATGAAATTAACTATAATTAAACAACTGAACAACTGTTGTATAATAATTTATAATAATTGAACAACTTAGAAGTTACATAGGTATCCGTCAACTGTAAATAAATTATTGGATTTGGAAAATAATAGCTATTAGGTATATAATTAGTATACCTATAAATACCTATATTTTTTTTAAATTACATACCTAATAGTCATAATAACCACCGACAACCATGGACTATGATCATTGGGGTAGATTTGCATATTATTTGTTTTATTTGTATAAATATAGATATAGATTATAATATTATATGAATCGATAATAATTAATATAAAATAATTAACAAATAATTCAGTCACGAAAAATTAAATTTAGTTGGTAGATTGGTAGCAACGATGATTTTGATGGTGTTGGAGATACCTATAGAGTTCAGTTATAAGTACCTTAGAATAATTTATATTTATTCTATAGGTATCCCATTGGTTTGCAGGGGTAGCCTATACAGAGCTAATTGTGTGTCATAACTGTAAATTTGTAAATAATATTATAGATTATTTTGTTCTATGGAATATTGTCGCGATTATGTGGTTATCTCATCATCAAGTGATTACTATTAGATATGTATGTTCAAAAGTTAAGAGCAATAATATAATAGCTAGTGGTTGTCACCGCAGATCGGGAAAATAGAAGTAGTGCTCGAAAGGTCATGCAGCCCTTTTATTGATAGGAAATCGAAACTTTGAACTTCAAAGTTAAGTTAGGTTTTATTAGTTTTCTGTTCTCTCGGAATTTCAACCTTTTTTGATTAATTAGCTTTTTTCCACGAATTCTTCATTTTATAGTATAAAAATATCTAACTCATTTAATATACCTAAGTATTATTGTGAATTTGTTTTGATAATAAATGCTATATTATTTCTGATGCATCAAATTTGAAATGAGTGATAGCTACAACCATAGTTGAACTATTCTACTACAGATGTATGGACTATGGATACAACGAACACTTAAATTTAGTATGACGTCTACCTGTATATTAGCGCATATATATAATATAATATGTATGTACTTATATTGTATACATAGGGACCTAATATAGATAATGATATGTTATAATAATTTTCTTATCTCGTTTTAACAGGTCACTTAAAAGTTGAAATTATGAAATATTTACTGTGTATTCTATTCTGGATTGATAAATGTAGGTATAATCACTATAATACATACTAATTAATAATAATTATTATTAGTTACTACCTATAAATTAACTGATTATATTATGTTTTATTTAGAAATTAGATTAAAGTTTACAAAAAATATTATATATAGATAGTATTAGCGTACATAGGTAAGTGTTATTCAAATTAAAATTATAATTAAACATTTATTACGGTTGTAAAATGCAATTTTCAAAAAATCAATATTTGAAATTATAATAAAACATTTAAATTCTGGGTATATAATATTAACTTATTGATTTAGAAATAAGTTGTTTAAATTATTAGTTTAGTAATAATATTGTCATAATATGCAATAGTGTTAAATAATAATGTGAAACTATGAATTTAGCATATAATTAAATTTGAAAAATTGTATTAAAATATAGTACCGACATACATAATTAACATTAATGCTTATACTAACATTTTTATCTGAAAGTAAACGAATATATAAGCGTATTAAATTAATTAATAATAATTTATTTAATTACCCATATAAATATATTATAGGTATATTTTTTTTATTATCATAATAATATGAGTCATCGTGTAATCGTTTGTAAGTATTTAGTATTTACTATTTTCTTACAAGAAAAATTATATTATTTTGTTTTCTATTAATTATTGTACTTAAAAACATACAAATGTTATTGATACGAAACAACACTTTTAAGAGGTTTATAAAACACATTATAAATCACTTAAGCACAATCTAACATTTAGCTGTACTAATTTACAATATTTCATCGCTTTCTTAATATTGTTTTTGTTGGATTGTTTCGTTTAATTTGGCCAAATAACACGTAATGATTTGGCCATTAGAAGATACTTATCTTGCGCTTTAGTAATGGATCGCTATAAAATGTTATTCGCTTATAACCAAACTAATCGTTTTAATTAATTAAACGAATGTTCACTGTGGTCAATGTAACTCTAATCCATCCTAAATAAATTATAACTATACTATAACTATAATACTCGGTTACACATACAGCTAGCATACGCATTTATAATTTAAATAATATATTATAATATTATAGGTATGCTGTCGCAACATATAATTTTTCAAGCTCACCGTATATGGGATTGAGTATTTTTTCTTAAATGTGCACATTTGTTCTGTACGCATCTAATGCGCCTGAAATTCTAATCATAACATACCTACCTACCTAATTGAGTAGGTAATCAAGTCCAAATGTCTAATTGTCGAAATACTTATAGCTTCTTTTACTCTTAGAAAACATACTAATGTTATACTGTGGTAATACTTGTTAAATTGTAATCCATACGTAATTGTTGTGAAAATGTATAGCGTGTATGTCATATCGATAATAATACGCGTTTGAATTGTGTTAATTGTTTTAGATGTGAAATTTTTTCGTAAAAATATTTTAGTTTAACTTTACATTCGAAGTCTATCCATTTTCTCGAGTTCTAAACACGTAGGTAATACTGTAAATATTAAAATTTGCAAATTATATCAAATTCAGGCATTGAGTTTCTGAGTGATATCACAATACATATACAGATCTGATGAAAAATTCAGATGAATAAAATGAAACGGTTCCGTAACGACACGCTAGAAATTATTTATTCTAAACAAAATGCCACTAGACCTAGTCAATAAGCACACAAGAGTACCTATAGTTTCTATTAATTAATTTACTGGAAGTTAATAAACAATTTCTCAATTGGATTTTATTAGTTTGAGAGATGCGAGAAATGAGAGTGCAAACGTATAATGAATTAACTATTTTAACAATGTTATAATGCACATGTTACGTTTCGTTAACACCATTGATATTCTTACCTGCGGTAAATTCAAGGTTTATTGAATTATGTACGAATGATTTTTTTTTTTTTTTGATCAACACTAGTTTTATAAAGTTTTAGTAGGTATTACTATAAAAAGTGTGATAAGTAAACAACAGAATAAGTTATCTAAATAGGTACTAATCGTATAAATTGTAAATCGTATAGGTAACAGTCTGTATTACAGTTATTGCAATACGAATTAATGTCTATTTAAAAACCAATATTGTTATTTAAAATTTTTTTTTCATATATGTTGTCGCAAAAGTAGGTAGTTGATCTTTTTGTGACGTAGATATTATACCATTAACATTTTCTTTTTGTTTATTTTAGTAGGTACCTCTTCATATATTATATCAGTATATCACTACCTTAAGTATTCTTTTTCGCTTATATGGTAGGTAGACACTGTCTAGACAATAATAATATAATGGTATTATAATTATTATAATGAGTATGTTTTTTTCTTTGTAGTCCATATTATGATAGGTAGGTAGTATGATTAGTGGGTGCAAAATGTTTAAACAAACAATTACATAATGGCTAGTAATTCTACCTTAGGTATCAAAATAGCGGGAATCAGGAATTTGTTTGAAGCATGATATCGCTGATGTAAATTTTTTCAATGTAGGTTGTGTAGATAGGTACCACTATAATTATTATTATACATTATATACGTTTTAATGTTGCTTTCTCAAAGTGGTGTACTAACAGTTAACATCGACAATTAAATTTTGTGAAACTCGTGTTTTGCTTAAAATTTTTAGTATTATATAGGTAGCCATAATTGGTTTTTTTTTTCTAGAATAATGTAAAGTTGGTGATAAATTAGTTTTCTTAACCATGCACTCCAAATAAGAGACAACAAGTGGTTTATAAGTATTATATTTAATGCTAAAAAAATAATTCGATGAATTAATGTTAATAACGTTAATGTTATTGTGACCTTTTTTTAATCGTGTGAGGACTAGAGACTGGGGTCAGGGAAACCAATGAAATCTTATCTAACGTCAAGTTTAATTGTTTGATTGCTACTGATAGTTGCCCAGTAGTTGTATAACATAATTAACTAATATTTAACATTTAGTTATGAAATCTTGTTTAAATTAAGATAACACATAAACAAAATTCATAACTTGTTTGGTTAAGAAAAATAGAAGGTATCTACTAATGTACCTAACTATTTTTGTAATATACGTTTTAATATAATAAACGTACCTATTATATATTTATATAGTTATAAATGTTTACAATAATTCATTTATTTTTTGTTATGAAAAATGAAATTATTTAGTACTCAATATACTATTGAATATAATACTAATATAATAGTTATTATAGTTATAGTTTTATTTTATTCTAACATATTAACGCCTGATGGAAACCACAACTAATATATTATATTATATTATATAGTACCTATGATAATAAAGGTTATTAGATAATATTTAAAAGGGTGATAAAATACGCACATGAAGGATAAAAATCTGACATTGTAAGTTATGGAGCTATTATTAAGGTTGTGAAGCATTCGATGGATTCTATAATTATGATCGTAGGAAGTGGAACAATATGAAACTAAAAAGGTTGCTTGACTTCGGGATAAACATTAATCTATATACCATTATTCTTATTTACTAAATATCCTATCATATTTATACATTTTAAAATTTTTATTGGTTCATACATTTTTTTAACGAACGTTACAACTATCCTCAACTTCTTATAACCATATTATAATCGTAAGTCGTTAAGTCTTTGATATTTATAATTTGTATGAAATATTAATTTTAAGTACAACTGTGTAGTTTATCGATAGTTTCAGATGGCCCAGTAGAGATTATGGACAAATAAACAAGCCTTTGTAAAGACATTAAGGAACCCGCAGGTCTAAAACTTTGGTAAAACTCCCATCAAAGGAAAAATTATACTATAATATTATTCTTATTATATGAAAATTATAATATTTCCAAAGTAGCTTTGAGTCGAGTGTTACTGCTGGGTAGCTTTTCTCCTCACGCCGTCAAAGCCAACTGTATTCCATCCCATATGCTCATCGTAAATTATTACAGATTGTATATATTCAAATAAATGTTAAATTAAAAGTAGCTTTTTAATCTGACTCACTGATGACCATTGTTAAGAAATTATATCATTTAGGTAGGTATATCACTGTTGTTTAATTATTATATACAATATATTTGTATGTACAACTAATCGATGATATTTATACTTACATAATATATACCTATTATTATTATTATTATTGTTTGTTAACCTAACCAAACCTTAATATTATTATTCTCATTAAATTTAAATTTAAATATCCAACTAACATTTTACCTCTTTTTTAATGATTTAATTTAATAGTTTGAACACTGATATTAGTTATTAGTTTATTACTTTTATGCTAATGTAAAATATTACTTAAGTATAATGACACAGAAGACAACAGAACTAAAAAATATATATACCTACTTATAGAATAGGTATTAAGTATTACCTAAATACCTATATCAAGTAATTATGTTCAATAAAATAATATACCTAATTTAAAAGTTGACATAATAATAAATATTAATAATATATTATTAATATTTAAAACAATTTCGAAAAATCATTTTATTTTGTGAAGCTTTAAAATAAAACGGTTCATGTTTTCTTTCTTTTTTTTCTTCGCTGCTTAACCATGGTCATAGTGCTTTTTTGTTTTAGACATTACTGTCGGTATCTATCTACCTAGTTTATACGTGGCTCATAATGATATCAATAATATATATATTTGATACAATAACAGTATATTATCATTATTGAAGTGGTCATCGAAACTCTTCATCTTCCATGGAACAAATAGTATAAATAAATCTAAAAACAGACAATAGTTGAAATCATAGACTGGTAACCACTGCGTGGTATAGGTATTATGGTATACCAACAGATACGTAATATTTTCACATGAATAAAATGTAGTGTTACACATTTTATTACCTTAAAATGTAATATTTTTCACCACATAATTTTGGTGCAACTCTAAAACAAATGACCGTAGGTATATGCAATTTTGACTGAATCTT
Organism: Sitobion miscanthi; assembly: GCA_008086715.1. Taxonomy (NCBI): domain Eukaryota; kingdom Metazoa; phylum Arthropoda; class Insecta; order Hemiptera; family Aphididae; genus Sitobion; species Sitobion miscanthi. The sequence continues at coordinate 27,421,922 of CM017800.1, forward strand.
TATATTAGCATTTTCTATAAACCATAACATTTTCCAAATATTTTGACTTATTTTGAGCTGTTTAAGGACATTTTCAGTTTCCGTTTTTTTTAGTTTTTTTTTTTTTACAAATATCAATAAAATTTTATTTGTTGGGTAAAAAAAGCTTGAAAATGTAATACAAGGCTCCTACTATATTGTTACAATGACATTTGAAAAATATTAAAAATCCTTTGTCACAGTTTTTATTTATAAGCATTTAAAGTTCAAATATTGACAAAATACGAAAAAATCACAAAAATTAGCAAATTATTTTGAGTTGAGAATTCATAAAAATTTTTCTTTATCAATCTAAGTTTGAAAAATGTAATACAAGATTATTCATAAGTTTGTCTACCTTTATCAAAAAAAAAAATGTCTACAAGAAAGTCAAATTAAATTTTTATAAGCGTTTGAAATTCATATTTTTACAACATTTGATATTCACTCGATTTCTCGTGTAACGATTTTCTTATTTTGTTGTAATTTAAAAAACGTATAACTGTAAATAATTGAAAATTTAACTGAATGTTTGTATAAGCATAAAATGCGATAAAATTTTCCAAATATTTTGACTTATTTGAGCTGTTTACGGACATTTTCAGTTTCCATTTTTTTTTAGTTTTTTTTTCTATAAAATATATCAATCAAGGCTCCTGATATATTGTTACAATACCAGTTGAAAAATATTGAAAACACATAAGCACAATTTGTTTTTATAACATTTTAAGTTCAAATTTTGACAAAATTGAATAATTATTTTGTAGTTAAAAATGTTCAACTTTTGTAGCTAAGGATTGAAAATTTAAAACAAGGTTCCACGTACATAAGGTAATATATAAATAAATTACTTTATTCACAATAATATCATCAAAAAATATACTTACTAATATCATAGGCTGACTGACCGTTTTCGCTCAGAATCGTTTTTTCTTATACAATGATATTATATCATTGAATTCAAATTTAACACCATCCATTACAGTACCCACTTGTAACCTACTATACAGCAGAGCGATATCCATTTACCCGCCTTTTTTTTTAATAAGGGTAGGCGAACTTTTGGATAATTTTGTATTACATTTTCAAATTAATCAAATAGATTCAAAAAGAAAAAATTTTATGAATTCTCAACTCAAAATAGTTTACTAATTTTCGTGATTTTTCCGTATTTTATCAAGATTTGAACTTTAAATGCTTATAAATAAAAACTGTGACTAAGGATTTTAAATTTTTTTCATCTGTCTTTAAAACAATAACTAGGATCCTTCTATTAAATTTTTAAACTTTTTAAACCAACAAATAAAATTTTATTGATATTTATAGAAAAAAAACTAAAAAAAATGGAAACTGTAAACGTCCGTAAACAGCTCAAAATAAGTTAAAATATTCGGATAATGTTATGGTGTATAGAAAATGCTATTATCAACATTCAGACAAAATGTATGTACCTACGGTCATTTGTTTTCGAGTTTTATCAAAAACCAAAATCGATTTTTTCGAAACGGATTTTGCGTAAAAATTCCCGTTTTTCCTTCATTTTTCTTTTGTTTTTCACGTCGCTTTTGAAAACTACTGGGAAATGTTTACTTCTGACCCCCTAAAGGACCTACTAGATTCACTTTCCTATCAGAAAAGTTACTGTTGAAGAAAATCCAAGCACTTTTACTGTCCTAAAAAGTAAAAAAAAAGAAAAAAACACACATCATTGTAAAATCAATACATTCATCGCTTCGCTCAGAATCTAAAACATTGATATAGCTTACTTTTTATTATTATTATTGTTATTATTTGTTTTTTAAAAATATTATTTAATTGTTATTAAATACGTGTTTATAATAACTGCGATATTTGAATGACTATAAACTACAAAGAGTGATAAATGTTTTTATAATATTGAATTAATATTGTTAAAAAATTATTCGTTCATGAAATTGTGTCTATAGGTTATTGATATTAGATATACACCATAATACCATAACATGAATAAAAACATATCGTTACATGTTTATTAGTATATAATATTTTATGCCTATAATAAAATAATAGATATAATATTATATTGTAATCAATTGTAATATCTGTGTAAATGTACAAATGTAATTTTATTTTTAATCTAAGAATATTGTTTATTAATGTGCTTGAATTTTATTTATGGCACTTAGCGTTATAAATAAGCACATACTTTTTTATTTTATTTGCACCCAAAACAGAAAATCAATTGTTGATAAAAAAAATATAAAATACAACTGGGTATTCAGATTTAAACAACAATTTACGAACGTAATATGTATTGATATGTTTGAAAAAAAATAGCAACGTGCCCTTTGATCGGAGATAAACAAAATGATCGAAAAAAACGTCAATACGCGATGATTCATTTAAAAATTTAAAATATGTCCTACGAGAATAATTTCGACACGAAATTCATAATTTGTGTATTTAAAATAAATATAGTTAATAATAACTGTTTTAAAGTACCAATTGAATGTCGAAGAATGAACAATTTGCGTACAATAATATACACCGCGTTTGATAAGAAGTAATTATATTATTATCTTTAGAGGAAACGAAGTTTTGAACCTGAATCGTGTTGTGAGTTGTGTAATCCGGGGAAGGAGTAGCCGTATAATTTTGCAACATCAGAGCACCGACCTTGCGTTAAAGTGGCCTGTAACAAAAGTACAATATGTATGTATATCATTTATTAACGGTACCTATATATTAGTATGATATTATGTTAATCGACATTAGATATTTATATTGGTTTCTTACCAAATTCGCTTGAACAGGAAAATAAAGGCCAACCAAAACAAGAAATGATAAGGAGCAGGAAATACGGCAAAGGTGAGAGGAGGAATTGTTGTTATTATCTGCAATTCTGATAGCAAAGTGTCCAGGGTTCAATTATAAACATAAGCTAGATTCAGTACGCAAGTGTAGGCAAATCAGTTACTTATCGACTATCAGACCACCAATATTCGGCCACTTCAACGTCTTGCTCAGGTTAGTTCGCACAATTAATATACTTTATATAATTTAATGCATCGCTAGTTCAAATATTTTAGTATTTTATAACGCATTTAAAAAAAAGAAAAGTTGAAAATCATAACATCATTTAACTGTTTTTATTTCAATCGTTGAAGGATCACAGCAGGTAATTTTAAAGTAATTGACATGGATGATATTTTACGCATTTAATGAACACATTTGACTTCGAGTCTCGAACGAAAACCCCGTTGGGACCATCATTGACAAGACACAATTTTTTTTTAAGTTATATTCGCTCCGACTGATGTCGTTAAATTTAATATCGTAGGTACTTGAGGCTTAGTACAGTATATGGACTCTTAATCGGGATAGTCATTATCAACATACACGCATTTCTTCAATTTGCAACTTATTGAGTATTACATAATTTCTATTTTACTTTTCATTAAATTGATAATATAATTTAAAATAATACTTTGAATTCAGTTGAAAACGGTATTAACTCAAATCATTATGTTCAAATCGAATATTAACTTTTGAAAATTGGTTAATTTGTAGAATAATATTATTAAAATCTCAGTAAAACTGTAACAAACCCTTTATTATATTGTTCATTAATCAATACCACCTAAAATGTATGTGGTAATACATTTTATAGTGGCAATACATATTTTTGTCAGTCGAAATTTAAGTGTTCAGATACGTGATAAATTAAATTTAGTACCATAATATTATGTTATTTTGTTTTTAATCAACAATACACAACAGCTGAAGTAGTTTGCATAATATAATCATTTAGTGTATAGAGGTAATTTATTTTATTTATCTTAATACGTATATTATATCGATTTAGATGGTTTTGCTGATTTTAAATGTAACATAGAAACTTTTAATTGAAAAATATAAAACATTACAAGCTCAACAATACATACCTAAATGAATCTGAGAGACGATAGACAGCAATTTGTTGTAATACAACACTGCATTTTCACTGTTAATGAAATCATAGATTCTAATTAAAGCTTATTAACCATATTATATTTTACATAAAATTGATTTTAATTATGATAGTTTACAAATAGCTATCGCCGGGTTAACATAATATGAGTTGTATTTCGACAAGTATAGGTAGGTGTATTAATACAGTACTCAAACGCAACTGTAATATAATTACGAGTGTACAATGTACACCGTAATTTAATTTATCATAAACAAACTACAACATAATAGATTGACGTAGTCATAATTTTACTGTCTAATAATTATTATATATTTTTATAAGTGTTGATTTTGAATTTAAACAATAACATAATCTTTAAAAAATATTACCTTTACGTGTAATAATAATTATGTTTTTAATATTAAAAAAAAAAATGTACATTATATTTTAAATTAATAAATACCTACTTTTATGTCATTATTCGTTATGAAATTAATCATTATGTATGGGTATCTAAAAATAACCTTAACAATTTAAATAACTGATGATATTATGAACTTATTTGTTTAGGGGCTGAAGTTAGTATTTTGGAATATATTGTATACAATATATAAGAAAAAAATAAAAATATATTATTTTATATAAATGGGTGTTACATTTAGCCCCAGATACTTGACAGGAATCTTGATACTTAGAGTTTTATTTTTTTTATGCTTTTTAAAAGTTTCAACGTAATATCAATTAGGTAATTATTTCGTTTGTTCGTTACACTGTAGAGTTTTTAAATAATTACAGTTGAATTTATTCTGACACGTATAAATATAATTACGCGTCAAAGCGAACAATTCATTAGTCTGTCAAGTAGATCTGTGGGGGACTGTGTCTTTATAATCTATGAAGACAGATTTGGAAATCCGGGAATAACATTATGTTATTATTTGTCCAACGAGTTGACAAAGATAGTACCTTCTAGGAAACTTTTTTTTTTTTAAATATTGACTTTATTTGAAGAATTACAATCTATACAGTATGTACAGTAATATTAATAATTTAAAAAACAGTTGAAAGTGTATGTTCACATGAGGAGGAGATTACACATTTGTAACACCTCTTAGAATTTATAAGTTTTAACTTAAGTTATCAAATCACTGCACCATTTCCTCTTGAGGCGTCTGGTTGGGTTGACTGGAAGTGTTAGTGAAGCTAACTCATTGATTAGTTGGTTAGGAGTATCTTGAAGTTTGGCGTGGAAGCGTTTGTAGTAGAAAGTAGCTGTATTGTCGATGGATGGTATTTTAAGGTCGGAGTTTAGGGTCTCGTTTGAGATGAATCAGGGTGCACCAGTGATTAACAGAAGAGTGATATTTTGAAAAGCTTGCATAGTTCTTTTATTCGAGTTCTTAGCGGAGCCCTAGATTACAATACCGTAAGTCCATATTGGTTGAAAAAGAGTTTTATAGAGAATGATTTTATTGGGTAAGGTTTTGTGAAAGAGCCATAGGTATGGTTGACTGGAGAGACTCCATGACTAACGACATGTGTGGTGCTGGTGTAGGAATGAGATGTGGTTTGAAAACACTAGGAACTTAAATACATTTTGTTGTCCTTTAAAAAAAATTTAAAAATTGAATCGTTCTGCGTTAGTAATGATTTACCAGTTGTAGTTATTTTCGAGTGTATAATACATATTATTATTTGAGTACTTTGATATGGTCTTGATTTGTTGCCAAACAAATCGATATTGTTTTAATTGACCTTACATTATACCTGCTTATATAAATCAAATGTGGGATTGTTATTAATTAAATATGTTTTTATAAGTGGCTATTTGATATACATTTAGTTTTCAATTTTTTAATAAATGGCGTAAATAATAACTATACTATAATAATATTATATTATAAATATTTTAATTTTCGAAAGTATTAAAGTACAATAGTATATAAGCTTGAAAGAAAAAACCTAACCTAACCTACAATAGTATAGTGTTTTTAATGATAATTAATAAAAACTTTTTATCATCATATTTTAGAATTTAGATTAAAATATGATGACATTGATTTTACGAATGGTTATTTAATTATTTTATAGAAATATCTTTGGAACCTATTGAGTAAATATTATGCGCGTATCATCAATGTATGTATCACATAAGATAATATGTTAAACTACGTCTTATGTGACACATAAATAGACTATGCATACGGACATTAGACATTTACACGATAAAATAGTATATTTTTAATACCTTTTTGACTTTTGAAAAAATAATAAATTGTACAATGTAGACACTTTGTAGGTATATTAATTATAAGTTGTAACAATTGTAAATTTAACATCTAACCGTAAAAAAATGTTCAGTAAATCTTACATACAATTATGTAAATTTTATAAAAATTATTTGTGGCCTTTTATATTGTTGAAACAAAGAATAACTAAAGATTATTATTTTTATACAACAAAAAAACAGTCCTGAATAATTTATGTTGTCATTTTTCCGATTTAAAAAGATATTTTTTTAGTTTATAACAATGTTACGTTGTATAAAAAATCTTTTATGAATAATTATAAATAGACGGACATTTAATTCAAATAATACCTCAATAAAAGTTACCATATCAATTAGTAATACAACATTTTTAATGAGTTAAAATGATAAGAGGGTCACTGGTTTTAATAACGGTAAAAGAACTGCGGTACATTTTACGTTGATTTATCTTACCAGTCAGATGTACTTACATATATTTTAATGCATAATTAATAAGTAAATACCTATTTTTTCGTATAGAACACCATGATTTTGGGACGTCAACATCGTAGACTGGCAGTCATGTCTAATTGTATTCGGATTTGTAGATGCTTGAAAACATACCCATCTACCATTCGACAATGCGGTGCTGGAAGATCCTACAGTCAACTATCTGTAAATATAGTTTGATGACAATAAAATATGTGTCGAAAGTCACTGTCTTATCTAATTTATTGGCGTTTGGATATTTCAGAGTATGCAATTGGACCTGAAACGAGCACTGCAGTCGGCTGATTCTCAATCGGTAAACGGATCGTCGTTTTCGGATAGATCACAACTGAAGTATGCACGACGACTGGTGATAAAATTGGGTAGTGCCGTAATCACGAGAGAAGACGAACACGGAATTGCCCTAGGTCGATTGGCATCAATTGTTGAACAAGTACGTATTGCACATACATACCATAATGCGTACAATGCGTACCTATTGAAGGGTGCATGGTGAATGTAGTTAAACATATTTTATTAGTAATTTATATTATAATACTTGGTGGTGATCTATTTATTTTTTTAGTTTACGCTAAATATCCATATGGATTTTATAAAATAGACAGTAAGTTTGGTAAAAAAAAATATCGATTTTTAATAACAAAGAACGTTTGAAATTTACATAATATAGGTAGTAGTTATGATTGGATTAAATTCAATGTCAATATATGGTTGTGTCTTGTGTGGTAAAATATAAAGTCATCAAGATAATGGTTAAAAAAAAGTATTATAAGTTCTGCGAGTTATATAATATTATGTACAGTTATTACCAGTTGTAAATTGCAATGTTATAATAGCACGAAAAGCTATTTTAATTAATCATTTTGAGAACTATGGTACAACTACAACTGTATAACACATTTTTTAAGTCTGTTCATTTTTTTTTTTTTTTTTGAACAAAACATAGTACTTACAATCTGTATTTACAAGTTATACATTAAGTAAATGTGACGATGAATGATTGACATGAAGGGGAAGGCGCTCAGTGGCGGCACCCCGTGGGAGGCGAATTAAGGAGAGAGTAGGTCCCTACACCAGTTCGTTTTAAGACGCCTGGGCGGATTACCTGAATGTTCATTTATTTAATTAGATTTTTATAGTATTTTTTTCTTATTAATCATATTTTGAAATCAGTGATATACACAATTTAACTTCAAGTTTGTCAAACAATTTTCTAAAAAATCTAGTAAATTTCTGTTATTGCAATTTTTAAATTTTAAAAAATGAGAAATGATTATGATGGGGGATTTTAAACATTATGTACTTACTTTTTGGATAAAATACATCTTTCAAAATGTAGAACAATATTATTATATAAAAAAAAAATCCAAAATATAATTTATATTACGTATATTCAATCATTAGCAAGATTAACTTTTTCGTAAACGCATTTTTATATAATAGTATTATCATATAAAATTATAATATACATTTACAGGTCGCCGAGTGTCATCAGGAGGGTCGTGAATGTATTATGGTAACCAGTGGAGCAGTGGCATTTGGAAAACAAAAGTTGACCCACGAATTATTAATGTCATTGAGTATGCGAGAGACACTGTCGCCTAACGACCATGCTAGAAAAGATGTTAGAACATTGCTCAAGGCTAGGGCTGCAGCGGCTGTGGGTCAATCCGGGCTCATGTCTTTGTACGATGCCATGTTTTCACAGTACGGTGTTAAGATCGCTCAGGTCCTAGTCACCAAGCCCGATTTCTATAACGACGAGACACGCAAAAACCTATTCAGCACGTTGTCAGAACTAATCAGTATGAATATCGTGCCTATTATCAATACCAATGACGCAGTGACACCTCCGCCACAGGACGACGACCTCATTAAATCTAAAGGAAAGAAGGTCGGTGAATTCTAAATGTTTAAGTAACTATTTTAACGCACCATTAAATTAATGCTCGTGTTCAGAATAACACGGTGTTATCGTCGCTGTTTTAATTCACATTAAACGAGCTATTATTAGACTTGTTACACGATATATAAGCTGTTTGTGTTGTTACACGATAAAAGCTGTTTGTGTTCAACGTTTTTTTAAATATGCTTATAAGACTGTTTTTAAATAATATAATATATTATATATATATTTTAATGTTATGCAGGTTATCAGCATCAAGGATAATGACAGTTTGGCCGCTATGTTAGCTGCTGAAGTCAGTGCAGACTTACTTATTTTGATGTCGGACGTGGACGGTATCTTCACGCGACCACCAAAACAGGAAGGAGCGAAAATGATTTGGACATACAACAGCGATATGGCCGACGTAATACAGTTCGGCAAAAAGTCAACTGTCGGTACAGGGGGCATGGATTCCAAGGTGAACTGACTACATAAAAATACCATTAAAAAACGATAAAGACTAAGTGCAATAATTTATCGTTCAACGCTGATTATTATTGATTTAATAGGTTCCGTTTGTTTATAGTCGAGAGACCAGTTGATAACTATATTTCGGGGAATTTGAGTTAAGTCCTTAACACTGGGAGTTAATTACAAGTAGTATAATAGTTGGGTCTCGGATTATCTTAGATAAGTAATACAAACGAAAAAATACTAAAATATTAAAATACATAGGTATCTATTATTAGGTACCTAATAATATAAAATATGGTTCATAAAAATCACTTTTGGGTAATTCAAGACTAATTCAATTGTTCCCTCAATTATTTGTTATATTATAACTAAACATTACAATTCACGTAACTGCAGAAAAAATTAGTTTATTTGATTTATTAAAATTAATGGTTTATAAATTTTTTACCAACTCAAAAGTGATTTATTTAAATATTAGATTATATTATGCAATATTATGCAATATTATGCATTATAATATGAATTTTTAATATTATTTTGTATTACGTTTCTGAGATCTAATAATTATTTATATTTTTTTGGGAAAAAAAAACATTTTTAACCATACGTGTGGTCAAAAATTGATTATAATATACAGTTTTAAGTGGCTAAATCTGTTAAAATGGAAAGAAAAACGTTAGTTTAGTGTAGTACTCGTCGGAGAAAATCCAGGAACCAAATAGTATAGGTATTTTAAATTCGGGACCTAACTCTGATGCGACCCTATCGATATAATATTTATTGTGCATGCATTAGATGATTTGTTTACACGATTCCAAGGGGAAACCTTTTGTCTGTTTACCAAGTCGAAATAGTCCATTTGTAAATAATGAGTCACGTGAATATTATCGTTTTAGGTACAAGCGGCCACGTGGGCGTTAAATAGAGGAGTTTCTGTAGTCATCTGTAATGGCATGCAAGAAAAGGCTATTAAGTCGATTGTGCTCGGCAGAAAAATTGGCACATTTTTCACCAATGCCCCAACTGCTAATGTCACTCCAGTTGAAACACTAGCTGAAAATGGTACGTTGAAATTTTTTTCTCAAACATTAAAATTATCTACATAATAATGAATATCAATACTATTTATTGAATATATATAGTCTGCGTATAAAGTGTACAGACGAGTAACGGTTGACTGTTAAGTAGCAGTGCTCAAGACTTAATTACACGTTTTATTATTTATTATCTTACTGTACCTGTATTATTTTTTATGATTAATAGCTATCATAATAATTACATGGTCTAATAAAATTATTGAATAACACTTTGTGCTAATATTAGGTTTTATCTATAATTACCAACCGAATCATTGAGTAAATAATTGTGTACCTAAGCGTTTTATTAAATAAACAATGAATACATTGAGTATATATCTAGGAGATGTATCACTTATCGCCTATCGATTTTGAATTTGCTTCGATAGGCATAAAAAAAATATATTACTTATATATTAATTTAAATCATCCTGATTTCTCAGTGGCAGATAATGAAATAATTAAATGTTAAATTAATATTTCACTTGCTGTACGTAAAAGTAGCTTTATATTCGAATCTAACATTTTCATTAATTAGGCACTGTCTAAGGAAGTCGATGGCTATTGCACATTAATAGGTAGCAACAAAAATCTAATTATTAACTTAAGTTGCTAACATTTGAATTTGGAATATTGCTTTATTATAACACGGTATAAATCCAAGGTTATGGTATTAAAATTGTATTCTATACAAAGTATTTGGTATCCATAATCAACGAAAAATCAATAAAAATGAATGGGTGATCGGAAATAGAAGCGATCGAAGTGGACGAGTGAAGCGATTAGAGTGTGATAATTCAATCAGTAGTACATAATATTTATTTTAAACGTTAGAATGCATTTGTCAAATATAATTATTTATTTTGTTTTATAAATATCACAATATACGAGTGCACTTATGCACGATTCAATTAATATCACAATAAAAATAGTTATATATTATTTAATCATTCTACAGCACGTTACGGGAGTCGTATCCTGCAAAAGTTACCAGCTGTAGACCGTGCAAGTGCAATAAATGCATTAGCTGATTTGTTAATAAGCAAACAGGCAACTATTTTGGACGCAAATGAAAAAGATATAGCAATAGCTACCAAGGAAGGGACAGCTGCTCCTTTGATCAGCCGATTATCTCTGACACCGGCTAAACTTAAAAGCCTGGCCATAGGTAAGATTAATTTCAAGGTAAACTATAGTATAATATAAACTATTTGAATTAATAAATCTTGTTGCAGGTCTTAAACAAATTGCCGAGACTAGTCACACAAATGTTGGCAAGGTGTTAAAGAGGACCAAGATTTCAGAAAATTTAGATTTAACTCAAGTCACAGTCCCCATTGGTGTTCTTCTTGTCATTTTTGAATCTCGACCTGATTGTTTACCTCAGGTAAATATATTTTAAATCTTAGAATCACAATATTAACTAATGAGAAAGAGAGAGAAAAATATAATTTATCAGTAACATTTTTGTACGATATAATAGGTTTAGTTTTGAAAAATAAATAAAGTAGGTTAAAAGGGTGTCATAAGGACATATTATATAGAAAGTATTATACAAAGTACAGAAGTACATGGAAAAATAAAGATTAATTTCCTGTATATTCCTGAAGTTACTTTTTGTGTTCTCAAATACAGTTTTATGAATTTATCAAATAAATTAAAATATAAATGCGAGTTTTGACGAAATATTTTTTTGTAACAAATGTTGATGATTTGTAAAAACAATCTTATAACAACCCACAAAAATTTTAATGAACAAAAGTTCAGCAAAGTAATGAAATATTATTTTATTTTTATTTTATAAGTTTCTGAACTTTTTCAAGAAGATTAATTTTATAATCAAATTCAAATCAGCTCAGAGAGACATATTTATTTATTTTTTAATATTTTAACATTTTCTATTTATATCTATATATTATCCAGGATGAACTATGAATTGAATCATTAGTTAAGATATTTGCTATATAGTATTTATGTTATTCATTTTCAACATGGCTGTTTAATGTTATTATTTGATAGATATAGCACTAGGTATGAAGAGAAAAGTTATATTTTTAAAATAGATGCTATGCATTTTTTTCTATTATTATAAAACCCTTATATTTCTATTAACCATTTAAAATAAACTTAACAGGCAAAAAAAAATTGTTTAGTTATCAGTACATGACCATTTTGACATCACTGTAAATTACCAACACAACAATAAGATTATTCGTGTATTATATTTCGTAAACAATGTCTTTTTCATAAAACAAAAATAAAATATGACAGAGTTACATGATAGAGGATATTAATTAATAAAACAAAGTCCCGATAATAAAGGTCTATCATCGACACATAATATAATATATTTATTATTTATATTAGTTTGTATTTTCAATTTTCAATTTTCAATTAAAAATTGTACGTATATTGAATTTGATGAATTTATTCGTAATGTATAAAGGGTAGTTGTTCTTTTTTCAAATAATATATTATATTGAAATCAATAACATATTTTTTTTCCACAGTATTTATTTTAAACCTACACACTACATATTATATATTATTATAATTAGCATTTCAAATGTTTAATATTGATTTTTACGGAACCAGTAACGAATTTGAACTAAATCAACGAAATCCCCCGAAAACGAAATCTTATCAAATTCTTTATCGTGCGTTATGCATACAGCCGTATAAAATATGTTATTGAATGGAAAATAATAAGCATTTTCTCTTGAACACATTGAATATAATATTATGACGGTGTAAGGGTGTTTTGCGTTTAATGGGCAATGCGTAAATTTTAGTGCAACGAACAATAATAATTTATTATATAATGTTGCCACCCCATTCCCACCCGTTGTGTTCAACACTCGAATAATGTAAAATGTTATTATGAATGACTTTTGTGGGCCCGCAGGTAGCTGCTTTGGCGCTGAGCTCGGCAAATGGACTTTTATTGAAAGGAGGCAAAGAGGCGTCGCACAGCAACAAAGCACTCATGGATGTAGTCAAAGAAGCATTGGCCACGGTCGGTGCCCAGGACGCCATATCGTTGGTAAATTATTCACAGTCGTGTTTCTTGACATGTCACTATACGAAAAATATAACTAATAGTGTTTTCCGAAATGGACGTTTGCGAATTCACCAGTAAAATTTATTAATATTGTCGATGTCATTGGCAAAGGGTGTGGAGAACTTGTTTAAGCGCTTTAGTGGGATGTTTAAAATTGTATAAAAGTATCCGAAGTATTCAAAATGTACTTATTAATTTCGTTACCATCATAATATAATATTTATCTCCTAAAATTTTTTTACTACCAAGTACCTACTAAATTTTAGAACACATTGCTTTTGGAACATAAAATAATCCATAGTTTTCTAAAGAGTCGTACAAATCCAACTATTTACATAAAGTATTTGGTAAACACTTGTTAGTTGTTAAGTAATAACCTTCAACAAATCAGCCGGAACACGAAAGTTTACAAAAGCTCGTCTAGTTTGCTTATTTTGTATTTCAAGAATTGAAATTCCACGTACTTGAGTAATGATTTGCAAACTCACAAAACAAAAGTTTTGACATTGACATTTTTTAATTCTAAACATATCAAGTAAATTGGAGGAGATTTGATTTTTTTCTTCTGTAAAAAGTGGTTACATAATGTTTTTTATTTAATAGGTGCTTAATACTAAAAGTGTAAATTATTTAGACTTTAAAATGTCTATAAAATATAGACAATGTTAACGTAAAATGTTACAAAAAAAAGTTATGTATACCTATGCTATAACAACGTAGTTAGTATATTTAAGTTATAAAGGTGGCCGAAAATGATATAAAACTAACGTATGATATTATGTTATAAAATTTTCTAAATAATTAGTCATGATTTTTTTATGCATAAATAATTTATTGTTTTTGTAATAATTTTTAATAGCGCATTCGGCATAATAACATGTTAAATATGTTAAAATATTTTTTTATAACTTTTGTGAAGCAAATGAACTATCATAATAGTAACTTAACTCAACTCATGTAATTCAGTCAATGATTTATGAAACAGGTGTCGACTCGGGAAGAAATCAGCGATTTATTAGCCATGGAGAATCACATTGATCTTATTATTCCCCGTGGATCCAGTGAATTGGTCCGTAGTATTCAGGATCAATGTGCTCATATCCCCGTCTTAGGGCACGCCGAAGGAATATGCCACGTGTACGTAGACAAGGATGCCAACTTGGATAAAGCCCTGACTATAAGTGAGCATTTTTTTTGTAAAATATTTTGTGCAAACATTTATACATAGAATTTCAACTTATACAATATTATAGTTCGTGACTCCAAGTGCGATTACCCAGCCGCATGCAACGCAATGGAAACACTCCTAATCCACGAAGATTTGTTTGGAGGACCGTTTTTCAATGAAGTCTGTGATATGTTAAAGAAAGAAAATGTAAGTGTAAAATAATAACTATTTTATCCGTTCAGTTTAATTTAATGTGGATTAGACTCTATAGATTTATAATAACACTTCATATATTTTGTATGGAGTGTCTTACATTATTTATTTATTTATTATAAATTTCAACAGAATGAAACTCAATAACAATCTTTTTAGTTATTACACAATATTAAAACTAACACGATTAGAAAATACAATAACATATTTTTGTATAGCATCTTAGAAACTAGAGCAAGATAATCGAAAACAATTCAGTATATTTTATTAATATTAAAATTTTAACTTAATGTTCCGGTGTTTATAGTTTTCATTAAGTGTTTGAAACACTTTTAAAACGAGCTTTTTGTAATATATTTAAACCGCAAGTGTTACATAACGTGCATTAATAACATAAATAGATAATTGTATTTTTGCACGTAGGCATCAATATATTGTTATTACACTGTATTCATTATACCTACTCGATGAAACAATCGTAATTTTAAATTATACATTAATTTATAGTATATTATTCTTTTATCAATATATTGTTCAAGTGAAAATTGAATGCCCATTATTAAAAGTCCTTTTAGCATTAGTCACTTATTATTATTTATAACTTTTAGATTTTTTACAGGGTGATTCGCCAATCATGCTCACCCTCTTTTTTATCTTCAATAATGCAGTTATTTAAAATATGATTTTTGGAATTTTTAAATATACTTTAAGATCGTATTCTCAAATACTTGAGATCTTTTGTACTATTTGTCCTATTCTGTCCTGTTGAGATAAGTACAAATTTCTTTTTATCAAATAAGAATACCACCTTTTTCATTTGTATTCAGTGGATAATTTTCTGAAAAATTGTACGTAAAAAACAAAATTCGTACGAATAGTTTTTGAGTTATTTAACTTTGTGCTGTAAGGATAAAAGGAAATGGGTTTATAATAGAATCATAAATACTAGTTCCAATATTATTGTTCTAATATTTATTGTCTATTTTATTTTTTTTTAAAACCATTTTTAAGGAATATTATCTTTAATACAATAATTTTAACAACTAAGAAACTACCTACTCATTCGAATTTTGAACTAGGTTGAAGTATAATTTTAATTTAATTTAAATATTAAAATACAACATTTTCAAAAAAATTATCCACTAAATAATTTACAACAAAAAAGTAGGTTTTCTAATATTCAATTATTGAAAAAAAAAGTTTGTATCGCCCCAGAACACTTCTTAAGCAGTACAAAAGAGTTAAAAAATTTGAACAAATTGTCTTTAAGGGGGCTGCAGTCAGTTTTGATAAAGGTCAAAACTAATGTTGATTCGACCGATCCAAACATAATTTCGTTTATTTGGAAAAAGTGGTTTTTAGACCATTAAAGCCAGACAAAACTGAAGGAATTTGGTTTGACGGATTTCAATTTTAAAAACTGATTTTTATTGACGTTTACTAGGTTTCCGTCGAGGGGATTTCGAATATCTATTTTTTCAGCTCTTATATCCATGAATAAAATTATAATATTTTTGTATTTATATATTTATTTATTCACTTATTTTTTTTTTATTGAACTTAAACCCGGCAACTATGCGGCCATTAACGGTTTTTTGTTGTTTTTGTAGTGGGGGGAGGGGGGTTGGAATGGGTGGTTGAAACACGTTTTTGGGTTCAAGTTGGGCACCCATAGGTTTCTGTCATTCCCGGGTGGGGGGATGGTAACATCTTTCTCCGGACACCGTGACCGCCCGAAGAAAAATGCCATCCGTGGCCGGCGTCGGAGTGCGTCGCAACCTATACCTTAGTCCACTCGGCTACTCCGTCCTCTCTTTTGTATTTATATTAACACATTAGTACTCATTATGACACCAAAAATAATTGGAATATTAAAAATCGCCTTGATGGAAACATAGTAAACAGTTATAAAAAATTAAAATCCGTCAAACCAAATTCTTCCAGTTTTGTCTGGATTTTTGGTCTAATAGTTACTCTATTTTCACCAATCTGTGATGGTTAAAATATTTTCAAATTCCAATAAATTTGTTATTCAAGGATAAAGTGGGGCAGCATGCTTGGTGAATAGACTTGTATATCAAGCAGATTTATTTGATTGAGTTTTATATCGTATTCTATGAACTCAAAATGAATATTATTTATGAAATACTACTTATATTATATTTAACTGTTGAATAAATTATATAATACTTAATATATCTGTTTATACTATTTATTATTGACAAAATATTACAATAGAAAATACAATTATTACATTTTTACATAGGGTTTTATTTATTCAAATATTGTTAGATATTATGCAAAAAATATTAAAACTACCACTTTTTAGTTAATTTATAATAAAACTACTGGCGTATGGTTTCTATAAGATTTAATTTAGATGTTTTTTATATTTTTTTTTGTATAGGTGCAACTATTTTCCGGTCCAAAATTATCATCACGTTTAACTTTTGGGCCACCCCGAGCTAAATCTCTAAAACACGAATACGGCGAGCTAGCTTGTACAATTGAATTGGTCTCTGAAATGGACTCGGCTATTAATCACATACATACATATGGAAGTGGTCATACAGAAGTTATCATTACTGAAAACAGTAGGTTTTAGAATATTTATATTAATAAACTATTCGTATTAATGACATCAAATGGTTTTTTTTTGACAAACAGGCGAAGCTGCTACGAAATTCCAAAGAGACGTTGATAGTGCTTGTGTATTCCATAATGCTAGCTCAAGGTTTGCAGATGGATTTAGATTTGGTTTGGGTAAGTGTTATGTTTTGAATTTTATTGTTTTTTGAAAATGCTTGAGTATGGTCGTAGGTAAATCTATTTTTTAATTTTAATTTAAAGTATGAATGCAATTATCTGTTGTACAAGTTTAACCAAAATTAGACAATTATACATAATATAATATATATATTATTGTATTTTTGCGAAAATACTGTTGAGGTTTAACAAATGTAGTTAAAAAATGTTTGATTGCACAAAAAGAAAATGTAGTTAAGAACTGTTTGATTGCACAAAAAGAAAATGTAGTTAAGAACTGTTTGATTGCACAAAAAGAAAATGTAATAGGTAATAAAGCCTGAAGCCACTTAATTAACAATGACTATTAGAGTGACTAACAAATGTTCAAAAGATGTCATTAAGGAACATGGGATTTGTTTGATTCTGTGAAAACAATTGTTACCTACCTATGTTGATGCACGTTGTGGCGTAGGTATACTATATATTATAGTATAGTAAAACGGTTTTAGTACTTCAAGTAACATTCCACTAAAGTCTATTTGTCTAACAGGAATTTCGTTAAAAAAGATCGCTTTATATTTCCAGAGATGAGTGGTTGAGAAGATTTGGTAAGAAAAACTCACGTTTGAAAACATATTTAAGTACGTAGGTACAAAATATAAGAGTGTAGGATATGTGAAGGTGACTGAAGAGGTGTCAGTCTCTTAATAATACACCACAGAATTTACCACCTATCTCCAAATTGTTTGTTAAGTTTGTCGGTGCCAGAGAATGAATTACAAGGAACAATTAACTGCTTGGTTTCATTAAGTATAACGTCGAGGCTAATTAAATTTATTGGATTCAAACACGTGGTTTTAGGTTTACCGACTTACCGTACTATGTTACATTTAATATTGATCATTACATCTTTTATACTTGGGAGGACGTCACACCCGCATGTATCGTCTCCGTCTTACACACTATCAAACTTTTAAGTAACACCATTATCTGTGTTCTCTCTTTGATTTTTTTACAATATTTTAATTCTTGAGTGAGTTACAAGTATGTAAAACATTAATATTTGGAAATGCTCGTAACTCACTTAAAAATTAAAATATCGTTTAGAATCGACGAGAAAATACAGATACTTAATGTTGTTACCTAAAAGTTTGATAATAGGTCAATTCACTCTAATATCAAAATTGACGGCAAACTATTGAAACTGGCGAACGAAAATTTGCTATGTCGTCAGTGTGTAAGACGGGTTCGACGTCAACTTAATTTGTTCACATAATTGAATTATGTATCTGTCGACTTTTAAACTTTCGGTTCCAATTTTTAGTGCAATCTTCAACTCCACTGTTATTATATTGAGTATTTTAATATTTGATTTGTATGTTTTACAATTTATAATCAGTAGGGTATTTTAGATTCTAATAGTTTATATCAAAAGTATTCGAAACCTTTAATAAGAAGGATCTATTTAATGATCTCTTCTGTTAGTGGATAAGATGCTGGTGACAACTACAGTGAGCTCCTAAGCTTGTTGACATTTTAATCTAACTGGTAACTAAGACCGTTTTGAAACTTGTGGGTCATGAGAATTAATATGACATAGGAATGAAAAGTAGTAGGTAGGCATGTAATGTTAATAAAAAACGCCATGACTAGAAATGTTAAGCCATGGTTACAGCTAGACAACACGAAAAAGCGGGCAAATACGAAACCGCTCTGCTGTGCAGCAGGTGTTGGATGTGCTTCGTCAATAGTAAGGTCACTGTAACGGATGTATTAAACATTAATTCATTAATAAATATTTTTATAAATCATTAAATTATTGTCTTTGGGAAATGATTCTGGGCTGAGAGGAACTGTCATCATAATAATATGTGACTTAGTATATTTTGTTATAATATATGTATGTGCTATTATAAACATTTACTTTACTTATTAGTAATATGGTCTAAACTATAAATAGGCAATAGCTTAAAATCAATTTAAATATTTTGAAAAATATGTAATTTCGTATAGGTAGTAAAATATTATAATAAACATACAATTAATGTCGAGCTCTCACGAATATTTCTAAGACAAAATAACTAAAACTTATGACTAAGGAGGAACCTTGCATTACATGTGTTAGTTCTTGGTAGGTAGACAAATTGAATATTTTATAAATTGTTGACTATATTATTATACTGTCCATCAAAAGAATTAGCTGATTCTCCACATTCTCACTTGACACCCTGTATCGAGATCAGCTCCACTATGACTTAGAGCCCAATATTTTACCAATATTCTACATTCTCGTGTCTTACAGACAAGAAACATAAACACGTTATTGTAAAATCAATATGTTTATTACTCTGCTTTAAATCTAAAATATTAAGCAAAAATTATATTAAACATGGGATAGAGTTTTCAGATTACCTACCATTTTGTTGATGAATATAGTGAAAAATATAAATTGTACTTAATATATTGGATAAAATTGAAAATAATAAAAAAATAAAATTATGAGGATATTATAGATACATTTTATTATATGCAATATAAAGTTAAACATTTTAAAGTCAATATCTTATTTAGTTATTAAGTACCAGCAACGTAGACGAGAATAATTTATCAGCACTTTGTATATTTCAGCTCAAACTTTAAATATGATATTTTCATAATTACTTTTTCCTTGGAAAAAAAAGGAAAATAATAATCTTTATTTATTAAAAATATAATTAATTTTCTATGTATGCAGTATAATAGCGTAGATTAATTAAGTGATTCTTTCGTACTACGTAATTCAATTTAAAAGTGTTGGGAATTCCATAATGAAAAAAACCAACATAATATAATACATAAATTGTTTGATAAAATAAATGTTTTCAAATTGTAGTCGTCCTGGAAATCGGCATTTCCTATTTATCGTTTTTAGGAAGGTTTAAAAATACAAAACGCTGCACGTGGAACGGATCCTGAGACCGATAAAAGTCCCTCGAGAAAATTAAAATTAAACTTAAAATTGCATTTATCAAAATTGTTATCTATATTTTACTTTTCGTGAAATTATTAATTTTTTCATATCTTTTTGTCCGTTTCAATATTTGGATATTTTTGTAGATTTTCCAATCTCGCGGGGTGGGGTTAAGAATTAATAACAATCGCACAAAACCTACATAAATCGTACACACTAGGATAAAGTTTTCGAATACAAATGTATTATTATGCATAATAGTAATAATAATAATAATATAATATACATCGCGTGTGTATTGTATATTGTATGTTTGTATATTATACGATGTGTATAGCTTAGGGATATTTTGTACACATATAAATAATAAATAGCGAGTTACACAAATCCATCGTATGATATCCAATGTGATATTAATAGTAATAATAATAATAATAATAATAATAATAAAAATGTGTATGTACATCGGATAATGTGTTAAAGATTGTGTGGGAGGGTCGTTTATGGACGTTGCTCGACTATAGAAATAAAATAAAAAATAAAATCGTATAGACATCATAGACACAACTTAATTTAATTAAAATTGTTTTAGTATTTTTATACTGGGGCGTGTCTTAATAATATTATGCGTTAGATATAAAACTGTTAAAAAAAACCATTATTTATTGATTTCAAAGTAAAACAAGTCTTGAGAAAAAATTCTTAATAAAAAGTAAAAACTATTATTCTAAAACAATTTATAATACAATATTCACTGAGTAATTTTCATCGGAAAAAATATCTTTTTGCGTGGGAAAATACCCAGGAGTTATAAACGTACTTATAATACTACAAATTTAAAAGAATAAAATTACTATCCAAGAGATAGATGAATACTTTCTCTGCAATGAAATATCAAATCTTATTATTATAACGTTTCAAATATTATACATTTATAAAATATGTTATATTAAAAAAAAAAAAAAAAAGCTTTTATTGAAATTGCGGTAAATAAATTATTACAACACAAGTATTAATGTTGACACAAATACAGCTCTGGTAAACAAACAAGATTTCCATATCTATATCGTGTTAACATTTGGAGTCTGTCTGACTATATTATTATATCTGTAGCCTCGGAGATTCTTTTCCGAAACAATTTTCCTATATTATTTCGAAACCAATTATGATACGATACGGTATCACAAATCACATTGACATTTTATAGAATACAAGACTTTTCTTATTATTTCGTTCAGTCGGTAAAATATAATAAATTAGTAAGCCACAAAATCCCGCGAATAGTGATTGTATAGTTTACATATTATGTAATATTAGTAATACGTAATGAATATAATCGTAGTTACTGTTGATCCAACAATATTATATTATTTTAGAAATAATACATTAATATGATTAGGGTTGAGAAGGTGTAGGGGTTGCATATTTTTCTATGATATGCTATCGATTCATAGCAGACCATGTTAAGCCAAATCCATTCTATTAAATCACCAATTTCAAAAGATAATTTATTTTTAAAATATATTTCATTAAAATTAAAAAAAAAAATTCATAATTCTAAATTTTAATCTATACATATAATAATATTATTATATATTTTATGTATATTTTCGAAAAAATTACGTTTTTCTTATATTATCTAAGTATTATACACTCAATTATTTAATGTAATTATAAAAAAACTATCAAAAATCCAATTTGTTAACTGCTTAACGTGGTTTTATTATAGTCTGACGATAAACGCCACGACCTCAGCGATGTATTATTTTTTTTGTGAAACGAGATTTCTTTCACACATTATTAATGTCAGTTTATTTTCAATAAAAAATAATATTTTATATATTCGTATAATATTTTGTAACTGATAGAGTGTATCAAGTTATAATTTATTTTGTACATTTTATTCAATTTTAACTTCGATAACTTAAGGGGATTTAAATTGATTAGGTACCTATCGTATCGTAATTGAGCACTCCTATACGTGCACTGTCATGTCAACAACGCACTTCACGAATATGTATTAATTATTTTGTTTAAAAGTATCAATTTTTTGTTTTCTTGTGTTTAATTAAATTTTTGTATTTTAGTTTCCCAATAAAATGTCTGAATACATATTATTTTAATTTATCCTGACTCTTGAAGTTAACTTTAAATCGACTCTCTTACATGAATTTGTAATAAATTATTTTACTAAAATTTGAAAGTTCTTAATAAACAAAATTTAAAAATACAATTTTGAACGGATTAAAAACTAGTTTAATTTCCAAAAAAAAATGGAAAACTCGGTTTCCAGTAAACTGCGTGGCTTACTCATACGCATTATGTTTTCCAAAAGGTTCATTCGAATTCCGAATATTAGGGTAGTCGGTATACAATTGTTACAGGCACGAGATAGGTATTATAATATTAATATATTACTATAGAAATGATAGAAACACACGTCCGGGATCAAAATCTCCATAATAATATTGCATATTGTTACGGTTAAGTGAATTTGATTTCGCACGTCATATAGCGGGCGGGATTACCACATGTACGGAAATTTCCGTGTACGTACAAATTTATTCATTTTTTCCCATATAATTTATGATTTCAGGAGCCGAGGTGGGCATCAGCACAGCCAGGATACACGCGCGTGGTCCCGTGGGCGTCGAAGGACTTCTGACAACCAAATGGATACTGAAGGGCGACGGTCAAGCGGCTGCCGACTTCGCAGAAGGCGGCAGCAGGACATACGTGCACCAACACTTGCCCGTCGACAACTAGCAACCACCTGCGATCTCGACGCGCAAACTGGCGGCGTGCGAGCTCTTTTACGCGATTGCCGCACAGGTGGCCAAAATATTTTTGGTCGTCCGGAAACACCGAAAACCAGACGAAAAATAACAACGATATTATTATCATTATTGCACTGGAAAGATTTCCCCCCTTACCCCCTCCCCATCAATAAATTATTATTATTTTATAGGTACTTTATTTTCCAACCCGCGACACAATATGATATTGTCGTGCACGTTAGCTTATATCATTATTATTTTTATTATTATTGTTATTATTACGTTTGTTAGAATTTAGATTTTTAAATGTCTGTATATGTATATAAAATATTATAATATTGTAGCGCCAACGTTCTAAACAATTGCATGTATAAGATCTTTTCATAACGCAATTTCTACGTTATTTTTATCATTAAATTATTGTTATTTTTAAGTAAAAACTAAATACTGTTTTCCTTCTCCAAACCGTAGTCTTATTTTCAATATAGTCTTATTTAAAAACAGTGAGCGGAGTGTGCACGTTTGCACGCACCTCTTGTTTCTTTCATTACATTAGTGACATGGAATGTTTGTTCACTGTTTCATTGTATGCAATCATTCATAACGTAGATATACGAGTTATGAACTTTCAAGAAAATTGCTAACATAAAATTATACCATCGTATGATTAGTTAGAACACGTGTGTATAAGTGGCGAAGAGTTGTCACTAGAACCCGTGTGGTCACCCATCCGGGAACTAGAGGCATCGACTGATGCTTGACTTCAGAAGACGTTTTGTGACTGAAGCCACTATCATATATTATATTATACTATTATATAACGAATTCACATAACGTTAGGACTTGCAGTTTTCGTGTGACGATTTGAAACATTTTTGAAAATGCACACTGCAGAAAATGAAATTTTGATTATTTTTAAAATAAATTGAAACAAAGTGCCCCAGCTTTCAAAATCATGCACTTTTGAGCAAAAGGTTGGTTTTTTAGGCATGTTAGATGATAAATTTACGCGTGTAAATTTTAATTTCGTATAGATCGCGTGGTTTGTTTTTGTACACCGAAAGTAAGCGTTTATTTAATGTACACCTATATACTTTAAAACTTTATAGTTTTCAAAATTAATTAATATAGTCCAACAACTAAAAAGTTTTATTTCGTTTATTAATGGTAAAATAGCATACAACAATTATAATAATTAATAAAATATTCAGAGAATCAATAAAATATGAAAAACAGTGATAACGATGAAAATAACTATTAAATTATTAGGTAGGTAAACTGAATAGATAAAATAACTTAAATAAAATTCGATAAATATGTAGGATTAGACATATTCTATAAGAAATATTTACAATTATGCGAATATCAGTGTCGTAACCAGGATATTTTTGGGTAACTTCCCTTCCCTGGTCCAATCCAGAAACTTATTTTCATTACGGTTTTTTTTAAATTTATTACTATCATACATTTATTTATCATAAATTATGAATGATTTAATTACATAATATTAGTTATTATTTATTATCTATGTTGGTCAACTAAACATTTTTAAATTAAAATGTTTTATTAACATGATATAGTGGTTTAATCACCACCCCCTGCGTTGACTTGAAGCCCACCCCATTTCGTGTGCTGCTAACTATATTGTGACTAACATAATATTATTATATTTATATAAATACAATGTATAATAATTATAGTTGGCTTTTACCGGTAAGTGGGTAAGAAAAAATAGGTGCTTAATCGATTTTTGGAAAATCCACTTTTAATTGTCAATGTTCTATTATCGTTTTTTTACGTTATGTTTTGCTTGGAATAAAAATAAATTTCAAGGACAAAATATATTGTTAGGTATTTTTTAGATTTGACAGTCATTAAGTCATTCATTACGAATAAAGATATTATGTATTACAGTTTGAAGTTTAAAATTGCTCTCCTGAACAATTTGATATTTTGAGATAAAATCTTTTGATTCTGTGCCCGTGAAATGTTTCTTAGAGTTTCCACCTTATAGCTTAGAGACACTTTAAATAACTTTAGATTATATCAGCTCTGAGCGTAAATCACTTGAAGAATGCCCAGAAATTAAATACTGTTCTCGAATCCACTCACAATATAATAATAATAATAATAATAAATAAGTACTGAAATAAAGATAATATTTATTTTTTTAGATGTTAATTTTTTTCTTAAATGCAGTAGATATAAATATAAAAAATATGTATAGCAAGCTTAAAAGTAAAAAAAATATATTCAAGTTATTGGTAAAATTCCATTAAATATTATACACTGGCATATATCTACATTTTAAACATATTAACTATTAAGTAATAATTTTCCTTTGAACTTTCTCAATTAAACAGATGAAATATTTGTTCCGTTCAAAATATCGTTAGATATTCAATGTAACAGGTGAAAATTTTTTTATTGTGGTGGTTAAAACTTACATATTATTATAACATGGTTTCATTTAAGTTAAAATTATTTTGTTGGACGAACTAAAAATTGTATTTTAAATATAATGGATACCTTTTATATTTAAAATAACAAAATGCAAACACTTATTTTTACAACTATTGGTTTGACTTGTCGGTTGAATTTATTATTATAAATTCAAATACCTACAGTTAATTGAAAAATAAATCATTAAATTAAACCATTACAATTCTAACCTATGACCATAATTATTGAAATAGATTACAATTTGAAATATATAAATTATATCTTATGTACCGATATATTTTAAGCATATGAACTTATATTTTATAAGCAGCTACTTTTATAATATTTGATAACGAAGTGGCAGATTGATTTATACAAATATCGATACTTTACAAGTTTACTACAGTATGACATATTATTAGTTCCTAAGTCTTTAAAATACGGTAGTTGACATTTTCTCAATTTCTGTATTTTCCTTTTGATATTATATCGTAACAATAAATAATTGTACTGAGGTAAACGATAATATAATATTATATTATATTATATCGTATAAAAATACTAAACAAGACAACCAGCTATTTAACTAGCTTGTTATAAAGACAATGTATTGTTTTAGTTTTCACTGAATTCAATAAGTATTTGAAGTTTATGTATGGACCGAAACCGAAAATCACGTTTCTCTCATTAGTTTTGTCCGAACTTCGCTATGCACATAAAAGTGGCATTTCCGCATAAATTTAAACGATTTTTAAGTCTATTAATCTGTTTTCTTGTAGACACCAATACACCCCATCCGAGTTCATGCAAGTTAAACCGCGGGATCTTTGAAAAAGTGACGGTCCATTATAAGAAGTTTCCACGAAGTCCATATGCACAAATACCATAAATCCTCCTTTGGATATTTTGTTCTCATGTCGAGTCCAAACAAAATGTATACAATAAGTTATAACGTTTTACAGTACCTATTGATAAATCATGTTTATTACAAGTAATGCGGAACTGCTAACGTCTATAATAACGACTACGCACTAAAACTATTGCTGCGCAGAAATGGCCGTCAGAAATGACTGTGTGTACGGTTAAAAAACATAATATAAGTTTTCGTGACGCATAAATAAAAGGCACTACGCGTAATCGATACTGAGCAATATATTTCAATATTTCAAATCGGCCAGTAATCGATATACCTATTTATTATGCATCACACATACACACCTAATAATACCGTACTGTTGTGTACATAGTTTTCATTCAAGAACAAAATAATCGATTAATGTCTGTTTGTACGTGGCACAATATATTAATAATCATAGGTATTACACTATTATATCAGTGTTGAGAAGGGACGGATTCCTGAAATGAGTTCTTTTTGCAAGAACGTTGCTTGGAATTGCTTCCCTTAAAAATAAAGAAAAAAGAAAATTAACGAATTCTTTTTTTTTAGAAACCTAAACGATAATCACAGTTCCTTTAAATTTTAGAAACATATTTAACATGTGTATATAATTTTCTTTGATTTTACGTGTTAATAAGTATAATAAGGTATTTTTAGTTGATTTACCATTAATTCATTAAAGATCGTTATTGTTCTTACCTAAAATTATAAATAAAAAAACATTATTCTAAAACAGATATTTTGTAAAGAACTTGGTTAAAAATGAACGAAAATTGGAACGAGTTCTTTTTTTAGAGACATTATAGATTTGGAGTTAGTTCCTCTGTGAATAAGGAACTAGGATCTGGAAAGAGTTCATTTATTAAGAAATGAATGGACTAAAGGGAATGAGATCCTTTTAAGAAGGAATTTTCCCAACACTGTATTATATTATATATTATTAGATATCTAGTCTGAATTCGTGTCACTCGCCACATAATTTTTTTCTCTAGTCTCCGTGTATATGATATGCTCCCCAACTGCCCCAACTCGCGATAAGACCGAAAACGATTAATTATTATTGATATTATTATTCCTAACCAGGTCAACAGAATTAGGAACGGATATACAATAGTAATCAATAATCATAATATACTGGACGTAAAACGTGGAGTTTTTTTTCATGGTAAATCTGTAAAAAATGCCACCCCCCTTCCTCCCAATTATCAGCAGAACGAGGTTTTTTTTTTGTTATTTAGCGCCTAAAAATAATTTTTGTGTGAAACAATTATACACCATCAAAGATGTACGACGAAAAACGTCCTACACGCAGGTTTGACCTGTTGTCATCACGACAATTATACCTATATCAGCTGCAGTGGAGGGCTCGGCTTTTTTGAAAAGGGGGAGGGGATATGAATTTTTGACTATTATTACATCATGCTATTAAACAGTATAAATATACTTTACTTGCTTTGTCATTTATTATACGTGACAAATATAAGCGGGGGGGTTGATGACACTTCCCCCCCCATCATCCACCTCGCGAGCACGCCACCGATCGGCTCTGCGGTTGTTTTTTTACTCATTAATCATCATAATATATTATAATATTGTGTTTTCAGCTGACCCCTTTCGACTTATTCGATTACACGCGCACACGAGGAGTAAAAATGCATTTATTCGAATCGACTAAATTCTATAATATATAAGAATATTAGACGACGGGCGTGACGTGCATAAACTTAATTTAATGCGTAATGCGTAAGTAGAACAATTTAGTTTGTGAAATGTGTGCATCATTAGTGTTGTCTACTCGCCTGTTTGCACATAGTTTCGACTCAACCCTCGGCGCGAGTCTTCCCAGACTAAGCGTGATTAGAGGTATTTATTATTATTATTACGCAGATGCACTGAAATTCCACAATAACTAAATATTCCGCGGATAGTCACTTGATACACTCACTTTATGGCTATTTATATTTAAGTTAAAGAACACCACCAAAAAAATAGCCTCGTACTCCAAAATGCCTAAGTAGGGCTCTGCAGGTGTCGTGTGTGGCGTGTACATCAATTTTATTCGGGGGACGGAGTGGCCGAGCGGACTAAGGCGTCGGTTGTGACGCACACCGGCGCTGGTTCAAACATCGGTTCACTGGCGGCATTTTTGTTCGGGCAAGTCACGGTGTCCGGAGAGAAGTGTCACCATCCCCCACCCGGCCACCCGAGCATGGCAGATACCCACTAAAAAATCTGCCAAACCCAAAAAACACATGTTTACTAATCTACAATTTCTCCCCTACAGACAAAAAAACGAACAGCTAATGGCCATAGTTGCCGGGCTTCACGATCAATAAAAAAAAAAAAAATTAATTCGATTTTTCCATTATAGGTACGTATAACGTCTTAGTACGTGTTCTACGACGTTTCAATATAATATACGAATAAAATGATATATATTATTATAATATATGCTAAGCATAGATCTCTCAATAGTTTATTCTTTTACAATGTTATTTTTTTCACGAACAATGTCGTTAATCAAACAAATACAAATTATTAAATTTTTTTATATATAGTTTATTAATTTATCATAAACTGTACATTTTGACAAGGTTTAAAGCTCTTTTATATAATTTATCAATGCATGTCATGGATATTTTTAGTTACGTTATTTGCTGGAAAAATATACGCAATCATTTTTCTTGGACCTGTCTTTCTAATACATTTGACGCCTCATTAACTTTATTGAATTTTAATGATTATGGCTCTCGAGCTCGCCAGCTTTCATCAATATATTCCCATTAGTGTCTATATTAGAAATAATGATCCATTTTAATAGTTTCTAGTTCTAAAGGTCGTTTTATAGTGACTTTTAAAACAAAATAATCACGTATTAGGAATTGGGGTACTCTATACGTGCAGCAACTAAATTATCATGGTTCTATAGGCATAATAATGAATTACTACATAACATTAAAAATTATAAATAAGGAGATATGTTTTTATTTACACGTTAAGAAGTCTATTTTAAGTGCTATAATAAAAAATTTAATAAAGTACCTACCTGACGTATCTACTGAAAACATAACTTATTACGATAACGGACTTATTGAAAAGCACTGATGATACAGAAATACGTACCTAAAAAGTACATAAATCATATTTTCATAAAAATATAACATAGGTACTTATACAAACGCATATTTTTATATGAAACTGTTGCTGAGTGATTGCAAATTCGAGTGATTTAATTTGTAAAATATCAATAAGAAAGGTTTAAAACTATATACATATTACTAATATAATTTCAATCAACCAAAAATTGAAAAAAATGTATATTTATTGAAAAATTTGAAAAACTTTATTGTATTAGATTCTGAGTGGAACGATGAATGTATTGATTTTACAATGATGTGTGTTTTTATATTTTTTTTATTATTTTTTTTTGTATCTGTGTACACGATAAGTAGTCGAAATAATGCTTCGATTTTCAACTTCAGTATCTTTTTCGATTGGAAAGTGAATATCTTTGGTGCATTGGGGAGGTCAAAATTTAAAATTCCCAGTAATTTTAAAAGTGCCAAGAAAAACAAAAGAAAAATTAAGGAAAAACGGGACTTTTTACGCAAAATCGATTTTTCACAAAATTGAATTTGGTTTTTGTTGTAACTTTAAAATACATGAAATTTTCACTGGTTGTTTATATTTCCATTTTCTATACACTATAACATTTTCCAAATATTTTGACTTATTTTGAGCTGTTTACGGACATTGTCAGTTTCCATTTTTTTTAGTTTTTTTTTCTATAAATATCAATAAAATTTTATCTGTTGTGTAAAAAAGCTTGAAAATTTAATAGAAGGCTCCTAGGTTATTGTTTTAAAGGCAGATGAAAAAAATTAAAAATCCTTAGTCACAGTTTTTATTTATAAGCATTTAAAGTTTAAATCTTGACAAAATACGAAAAAATCATGAAAATTAGCAAATTATTTTGAGTTGAGAATTCATAAAAATTTTTCTTTTTAAATCTAAGATTTGAAAATATAATACAAGATTACCCATAAGTTTGTCTACCTTTATCAAAAAAAAAAAAGTCTACAAGCAAATCAAATTAAATTTTTATGAGCGTTTGAAATTCATATTTTTACAATATTTGATATTCACTCGATTTCTCATGTAACGATTTTCTTATTTTATTGTAATTAAAAAACAAATGATTGTAGATACTTGAAAATTTCATTTAATGTTTATATTAGCATTTTCTATACACGATAAAATTTTAAAAATAATTTGACTCTTTTTGAGCTGTTTACGGACATTGCCAGTTTTCAATTTTTTTAGTTTTTTTTTCTATAAATATCAATAAAATTTTATTTGTTGGGAAATAAAGAGTGAAAATTTAATACAAGGCTCCTTATATATTTTTACAATAGCAGTTGAAAAATATTAAAAATACATAGGCACATTTTTTTTTTATAAGCATTTAAAGTTCAAATTTCGACAAAATTTATAAAATTTATAATTTAATAATTATTTTGTAGTTAAAAATTTATAAAATGTTCAACTTTTATAGCTAAGGATTGAAAATTTAAAACAAGGCTCCACGTAAATAGGTTTTATACAAATTACTTTATGCACAATAATATCATCAAATATACTTAGTAACATCATAGTCTGACTGACCGTTTTCGCTCAGAATCGTTTTTCTTATACAATGATATTATATCATTGAATTCAAATTTAACACCATCCATTACAGTGACCCACTTGTAACCTACTGTACAGCAGAGCGACATCCACTTACACACCTTTTTTGCTATTCGGTTTTACTTAGTGACTTAGTGTATTAGTAATCTACAATCCCATCTCATCGATATAGATATTATGCATATTTATTACTATAAAAACTAAAATGCAAGCTACAAAACCATGCTCTACTTGTCTGGAAATTTAAAACTAGATTAGTTTACGAAATAAGTACTATTATACAAATAAACAATAGTTAGACTATATTGTCGCGTCAAGGGTCCAAATATGGGGACTTTAAACATTAGACTACGCTAGGACAGTATTTAAGCAATTACGCTAAGGATTATAGATGCTCTGTGGTCATAAAAAGAAATTTATTTTTCAAACTATCAACCTATACTTTTTATTTTCAAGCTATAATTGAACTTACAGTGGTAGAAGCCAAATCAATTCCACGCTTGTAGTCAGTAATCTGTAACCTTAATCCTTAAATACGTACCACGCCTCTCCAACAGTAGGTCCATGAAACATCTCCGCCACAGTCTGAACAAAAAGGTATTTATAAGTTAATTTGAAAAAAAAACATATCCTTAGAAGTACTGGCTGTTTTCGAATAGTATCCCGCTCTCTAATTACTAATTTGTATAATATACACTATATTTTTATTCTGATTAATTGCATTAATTAAATTAAAATATGTTTAAAATTAAATAATGTTAATGAATGACGGAAAACATTATTTAAAACTATTGTTTAGATAAGAGGTGGCAAACCTATGACACGCGCACGCTATTTTAGTGACACACCCAACTTGTATTTTTATCGTTCAATAGCTATGGATGAAGGAATTTCTTAAGTTTAAAAAAAGAGTCATCAAATTAGTTCCCACACAACATTTGGGAAATGATAATATTTTGTGAATATTTTAAAGTGGCTTAATAATGAATATTTGACTAATAATATTTTATAAATATTTTTTTCTTATTTTAACAAGATATTGTACTATTTAGTATATATGATTGCATAAAAATGTTTTTTGAAAATATATGATTGAAATGTTTTGTCAATGTTTTTTATAAAATTTTTTCAAAAATATGAAAATCTTGGCTAAAGAATATAATTAAAATATTTCCTAATTATTTATGCAACTTTTTAAAATATTTTGACAACTATTATTTTCCTGTTAATATTTTTACCATAGTTGGGAAATATTTTTATGCTGTGTGGGTTGTCACGCGGGACTAATAAAATCCAACCAACTTTTTTATTTGACACACGGTTACAAGCTTCACCATCCCTGGTATTATAGGTAAACAATGACATAAATGATATTTATATTTTTAATTTAATTGAGTCAAATTTTGTTTTTACTTTAAATAATTAGTACAATTTTTAAATAAAACAATATTATCTTGCGTTTAATATTTAAATGGTCAATATAATATATGGTTGATACCTGAGTTTTTTACCCGTACGTTTACTTTTTACTCCATTAAGTTGGGAAAAACTTTTTTATTCTCAACATTGATACTTCCAAATATTATGGCTTAAATTTTAATTATCAGACGAAGTGAATAAAAAAGAACAAAAAAAAAAATAATATCTCACATTGTATGTAATAGTGTATTGTTCGTTTTCGTATGATTCTGTGTAGGTAGTATGTAATATATTTTATAATATTTTAAGTTCAATACGTTGATGAAATAAAGATTAAAAAGATAAATATTATCAATAGATAGGCATTTAGTAAAAAAATATAATTGGACTGTTTTTTAACAATAGAACTAGATAAATTTGTTGTGTAGAATGTGTTAGTTAAAATCAGTGTGTAGTTAAGTGCTTTTAAGATTTAAAAGGTAAAATAATAAAGTGGTATTGCCTAGAATTAATCATTCTTTACATAGTATATACGACAGTTAAAAGTACTATAAACATATTTTATTCAACGACTATTTAGTTGTCACTCAAATAAAATCAACAGTCCTAGAGACTTGTCTTTCTTATCAATAGACCATTTTACAATATTTAGACAATTTATATTTATCATAGTTTATTAGAGTGAATACTTTTGGTTCAAGTAGTACTTACAATGGATATTTCTGGGGAAATTGGAATCGTATTCTACTTTATCTTCAGTGTAGGTTGGTCGAATAATAATCTTTAAAAAGACACCGATGAAAAGTACTGCAGAACCTACAAAAACCGCCAAACACATAGTGATGAATTAGCGAGTAGATACATTTTACTATTTCAGATTCTTATATCACACTAAAATATTTATTTATCAGCAGTTGTTTTTGAAGTAATTAAAAATTTAACAACCATTACAATACATTTGAAAATTAATTGTATTGTAAATAATAGAGTTAAAGATATTTCAGCAATGAATCAAATATATAAAACAAGTTAAAATAATATAAATATTTACACTAGAAAACAATGGTAATTAAAATTGTAATCATCTACGTTTCTAAATACATTCATTGTATTATTGTTAGCTATAGTTATGTAGTTATATAGTTATCAATTTCAGATATCCATTAGTTCTCCATTCAATGTATTCAAATTATTTTATCTGATTATAATGTATATTTTATTGATGAGCTTAAAGTATAAAATAACTTTACATACCTAATCCTTTACTAAACGACCAATTTTTTTCAGTTCTCTGGGAATTTCTATCACTATTCAAAATTCTATTCTTTATGTATACATTGGGATATCAGCTGATTTAGTTTTTTTTATTTTTTAAACATAATATATTATATGACCTTAACTTTTTGTTTAGTAATTACTCATTACTCATTAGTGTAATTACAATGTTTAGTTGATTTGAATTGATGGATTTATATAAAATGGATTGCATATAGTGCATTGGTGGAAATCAGGGGGAGGATTTAGTTGATGGGCGCCACATTGATGTTTAAAATGTTAGCCCCCCTGAAATTTTAATGGATTTCCGTCTACGAATTTAAGTGATTAAAATAATTTGAAATATGAGTATGTTTAATTTAAAATATCGGAAAGTAATATTAAAAAAAAAAACGAAATAACGTTTTCTAGTTATTATTTGTTGGTGCTTAGTAGTTATTTACTATTGTCGGTTGGGACTTCCAACTTTTCAACATCACACGTAGGTATATTGGAATTTACTATGTAATATACACACATTCATTTCCGAAATATTTAGATGAATTTCAAGCGCGAACAATTTACCACGAATTTATACTTATTCTTACAGGTCTAAGGTATTTATATCGAGTTAAAATTGAAAAACAGTAAAGAAAAATGTAAAGAATAAACTACATGACTTAAACATATTTTTCCTTACACTCAACATTTTTCTAAAACCCATATTCATAAATTGGCAATTTTGAATTTTTCAAAACATGTTTATATTATATTTAAAATTTTTCGTTTTCAGTGTTTAAAAATAAAAATATAAAATTATATATATATACAAAAAATACATGTTAAAAAATATCGATTTAAAGAAAAGTTATATAATTTGTCAGGTCTTCCTGTTACTGCCTGTTTATGAGCACTAGGTATTTTATAAGACCATTTTAATTTGGACATTTTACGAACACTCATCTAAGTGCTTATTTGAATGAAATAAATCGTTTATTATTTTTTCCCTCTAATTGTGTAGTAAAAAAAAATGAAGAATTGTACAGATAATGTCATTAAAGAATAAAGTGCCACATTGTCATATACTAGACTCTAATATAATATTACAATTGGATTACTGTGTTAACGTACATTTTGATTATCCGAGGGCTTAGGTTTTTTAAAGCATTGATGATTGAATTAGTTTGTTCATTTAAAATCCTTATTTAATTTTCAAATTTAATAAATATGAAAAAACGTTTTTTACCTGAAAAATTATTTTGGGTGTCGATTAAATACCTAAGGATAGTATATTCGTATGACATCAATTTATATAAAAGAGTGAAATGTATACAGCTGTTTGATTCATGTTTTCTTTTGATACCCGATTTTAAAAGAACTATTAAATATTAAAATTGATTATTTGAATATAATAAGTACAAATCCCATTTCTATTCGATGGTGAGGAATATTACAAAATATAGAGATTTCTAAATAGCTGAGGTATTAAATTGAGAGAAATAAATTCTTACGAAAACCATTTCAATTTTAAACGAATTTTAGTGTCTTAAATATTTAATCTTTAGGATTACTAAATTATTTTATTTGGTAATGAATTGGAAATTATTTTTTTTTTTTAATGAAATATCACCACGTATTTATTATTAATAATAAAGAAAAATAATTTTCATTTTAATATTTTTTGATTTATATCGTATGTATTAAGATTTATATTTTATAGTAGGTACCTACCTATAATAAAACAGTTCTACGATGTCTCTCTCTGTACATTATTTTTTATGAGTTAGTTATGTTCCAATACTACATTTGTGGCTAAGTACTTATAATTTTATGAAATATGAAATAATTGTTCACTGACAGAGACAGTTATATTTTATTATTATTATTTTTTTAAGCAGTGACTTGTGTATCAATTAGTTTCGATGATTAAGTTAATACGGATTCAGTTGATCGATCATTTGTCATGAGCTAACTTTATTTTTTATTCAGCAATAGTATTGGTATAATTATAGTATGTTATCACTTATCACTAAGGCCAACAATTATATGCCCTAAAAATCTATAAAATATATATGTTATTGTAAAAAATGATTAAATGTTTAATTTTTTTTATGTACCTATTATACAATTTATACTATAATACAATTATTGACAATGAATAATGATTTAAAAAAATGTGTGGTATTAAAAAATATTAAAAATTAAAATTAAAGTAATAATTAATAAATAATAAGTTAAACAAAAACATTAATCAA
The DNA here is from genome assembly GCA_008086715.1 of Sitobion miscanthi. Taxonomy (NCBI): domain Eukaryota; kingdom Metazoa; phylum Arthropoda; class Insecta; order Hemiptera; family Aphididae; genus Sitobion; species Sitobion miscanthi. The sequence goes on from CM017800.1 coordinate 27,457,941, forward strand.
ATGATTAACATTTGCATTTTTACCCGATGTTATTGCATTGAAAAATTAATGATTTGGATAAGTTTTCAAACAGCATTGAGCGTCGATTGTCCGTTAACAAATTTTTGTAGCGTGAAAAAGAACGTTCTACATCAACGGATGTAATAGGTGCGTATTTATAATGCCACAAATCGTTGCTTGTCAAATCTTCTGGGATGCCTTCTAAGAAGGATACATCACCGGATAATATTTTAGAAATTTTCGTAAGATTATGAAAACCATTATTTTTTTAAAAACATCTCAACATTTTTGTTAATATCAGTGCCGTTTGTACCACTAACTTTGCGTAGTTTTTATGAATTTAATCGAGTCTGCTAGTAAAACATTCTGGCTTTCTAAAGATGTTATGGTATTTGGTAAAAATCCATGGTTTGAATGAATCAAAGTTAAATTTGCTTTAACTTGATCTTTAGAAATTAAATTTTGATCTGTGTCTACTGAAACGGCGTCTTCGGGGTTCAATGTCTGTATTACATTTCGAATAGCTTGTAAATAAAATCGCAATAGTATATTGAATCAGAAATCCATGTGTCTACCCCATCTTGTTAATATAGGCGTTGGAGGCGTTGGAGGTTCTAGGCGATATTGTTACCGATCTACAGACATGACGTAATTGTTGACCTTAATGGTTAGCGATTAAGATTAGATTATCTCTTTTCATATATGAGTTAAAATGCCTATAATAAGGTGTATGAGTGAAACAAATTAATATTTTGCAATTTCCTAGTCTTAACATCTTAAATATGCTCCAAAAATATAATAAATGCTAAAATTTGCAAAATAAAACTTCGTATACAGCATCGTTATATCGGTTATAAAACAAATTTTGGTATAAACTAGCTATTTTTTTGATCGAACAATAAAAATATGGCAATGCATACAAGTGTTAAGTCTACCTGTCACGTAGGTAATACAATATTTAAATTGTATACTTGTATAGTACATTTATTCAATACGTTCATGCAATCACACTATTTCGTGTTGGACTATTTGTGTAAAGTGTACAACAATATGTATAATATAGATATAGAAAGATATCTACAAATAAAAACATTTGAAATATTTATCATTATTTAAGTGCCAATAAACCTACACATTTTATGCCAAAAATGTATATTCTAACGAGAAACCAAGGTAGGCATCCAAGAGTCTTGTTATGACTTACACAGTGAATAATTTATTAAATTAGTTGTGGGGTATAATGATACATATTATTACACAATATCAAAGGAAAATTGAGTTTAAAAGATATCAAACTTAAATTACAGAACTACAAGTTGTTATTCAGACAACAAATTTATCCACAAAATATCAAAGTTATTTCTTCTGATTATGAATAATTTCACTCAACTATATAATATTGTATCAAAAAATTTATAAGGATGATACGAATTCGTCATTAAGGGTGTCGGTGCCGGTTTTTTCAATTTTCCGTATTTCTATAAAATTTGAAAATTAATAGTTTATAATATTTTAGTTGCTACCTTAATTATAATACTTTTTCACTAATCTACTGACCGATACCTACTTGTGAAAGGGGAGGGGGTTGATACGGTGTATTATATCAACAAAAATGACACACATTGTATCTATAATAATCAATAAACGATTTAACCAATTTTTAATATGTGTAATAAAATGGGTCAAAAATGTCACTCGCACTAAATCTTGCTGCTTAATACATTAAGCGAACCGAGTTATAGTTTGGTGAAATAATCGAACAAAATTAATTAATTTTTGTTTGGTAAATATTTTCATTTCACGCTATAATTTAAAAAGCGTTTCTGTCTAAATGATGCAAAGTATGTAATCGAAATCTGTAACATCATTCAAAACCATATTTGTATTAATTCGTATAACATACTAACACCTAACAGCAGTGTTGTATATATTATAGGGGTTTGGATAATGGGTCGTAAACCTTCTATCCCGAAACGTTGTACGAAATAATTTATCCGAACGTTTAAAAAATCATAATTTAAAAGTACGTGTCATTGAAAAAAAAAATGTCAAAATGGTTGGCGTATTATAAAATATTTATGTATGTCCGTAGGAACTTGGAACGATATGTAACACTGGAGTTGAAGTTTGTATTTCCAAATTATCTGGTCGACATATGGTGCATAGAATTAATGTGGCCACTGACAACCCAGAAAGTTTTAACATAGTAAAACAATATAATATTATATTACTGTCAGTGAATCCATTTAAGAGAAACATATGTACATAAAATTCAGTCGCTATTATACTGGTTTCAATTGCATATTACCAATGTACATACAAAACTTGGGTTAGGTTGAAAATAAAACCAATCGAGTTCAAGAGGTAGTCGACTTTAAATTGCAAATCATTTATATTTGTACTATGTGCAATGGTATAAACACTTTTTTATTTACTAACGACAAAAAAACCAAGTAAAATATTACATAGGCTCTTTGGATATTTTTATACTTTTCACATTTAGTTATATCGTAGGTATATGATATTGATGTACAATAATTTATCATAGTTTGTGCAAATAGGTAAGTAATAATGTATTGAAATCAAAATGCTAATATTTTTTTTTTTTTAATAAAATTGTGAATTATACAGTGTTATAATATGATAATTTGATTAAATGTATTATTAAATGAAATAATGGAAGTCAGCGTAATTGGTGAACTGTTCTGTATAATTTAATAAAATTAAACATAAATGGTATCGATAGTCTTTGTTTAATATATGTTTTTTTATTTTAGTGCGGGGATAGAATATAAGCCATGCATGGTTGATTATTGCTATAACGGAATAAATATTTGAACAATATACCCTTATTATATTTGCCGACTACAAATGAATAAAATAGAAAAAAATATATGAGTAAAGATTGGAGTAGCGTGTAAAAATATAGCGGACGTTGAGGAGAGGAGCATTATAATATATTATATTTTCTGCAGATGCAAAACCTTCTTTGGGTAAAAAAAAATCTTCTGTGCCCGCCACTGTCCAACAATGACAATATGACATTACTATATTATTGCACAATAATAATATGGTATCAAAGGTTCTAAAAGTTGACTCTTGACGAATCGGAAAAATGTAGTTATTTTTCACGTACCTAATATATTTTTCTAAAACATAAAAAGGAACGATTCTAAGGTTATAGAAAGAAAATAAAATTGCGTTTATCCATTCACGATACTCGATAAAAAGAAATCCCAAAATGTTGAATAAAATAAATACGATGTCATCAATACGACAGCCGACAATACAAATACAGAATAATGAAGAAAAAAATCGTTTAAATCTGGTGTTAGCATATTTTTGGATAAGAGGTATACGGTACACCTACGGAAATTAGTTTTTCTTTTACCTTACACACATCGAATTTTTTGCTTATTTTCTACAAAATATTTATGTTACGGTTTACGAGATACTTTCATACACTTAGGTACTAACACACATATTTTATATTTTAGACTGTGATATAAAATGCGAACGCGCAACATTAACATAATATATTATATTATTCTGATACCGAATTTATTTTAAAAGTCACACAAAATGTCGACAAAACTTATGGATTCGCTTCGGAAGTCACTCTAAATCCTGTTACATTATTTACCAAAGCAAAATACATCATAAAAATAATATTTCCATTTATTGGGCGTATAATTTAGTAGATTATTTCGTCACGAACTGGGTTCGATTTAGTCAATGTTACATGCAAAATTAAATGTTTGAAAGTTGAATACACTTTATATTTTGTTTTAGTGTAGGTAATTGATTTTGACCAAAACTAATATAAGTATTCTAAATTAATTACAACGACTTATTTTCAATGTATTCGGTTTAAATGTGCTGAACAGCCGGATAGAAATACTTGTAGAAGACAATTAGCAAACATGCATGTACATGTCACATCCATGTGTGTTCTATCTCGCATTGATCACGAAAACTGTCTAAAATACCAAAGTCCCTTCATAGGTAAGTTAAAATATACAATTATAAATATGTTTATGAATTAAATATATAATTTTTGTGTGTTAAGTTATTTATAGAAAACTAAAATTGTTTTTATTTTTTTAAATTATTTACCGACAGTGTGCATTACTAAAAACATATAAACGGAACTTACAATACCTTTAGGTTTTGTTTTCGTCATATATCGCGTATTCTCGTATAACAGTAAAAAAGCATGTAAAACTTATTCAAGACAACTTAATGGAATTCATTATAATGTAGTGTCAAAATATTAATAATAATTTGGTTATGTACTATTAACCATAGAATTGTTGTAACGAGCAAGGTACCTATTAATTTCAGAGTATTGTTTTAAATTGATTAGCAATGTTGTTGTGAAAGTTCTTTTTGAAGAAATACGTGTTGATCATAATTGATTATCGCTCATACTTTGTAATATTATATTGGTACTAAAATATTATCATATTATCAAGCATTACATTAATAATACATATACATATTTGAATATTTTGTTAAACGTGACTACAAGACTGACTGCTATTATCAATTATTATTTAAATTGTGCACGTGTAGAAGCAGTTGGCACTAAGAAGTGATATATTTTACTACCGCACAAACAATTCCTGTTATCTTAATTGAATATATTGTTAGGATTATTTAATGTATAATTAAAAATAATAATAAATTAATAACCAAGTGTGGCTGATGACAACTGTTACCTACGTGGTTACGTCTAATGTCTAATGGTATGTGCCTTATAGTAAGGTATTCAACGACAAACATCAAAACTTACTCAGTATTGACATTTCCTAATTATATTTATATATAGCTTATTGGTTACAAGACATTTTTTTTTACTATTTTTGAATAATAAGCGATGATTGATATTAATGCATTTATGTGTGGTTTCTTTCACTATAGACGATGACTTATGGTCATTAGGATTTCGTTTTTTACACAAAATATTATGATGATATTATACATAGTTTAAAGTTTTATCTACTGGTTACTATATCTTAAATGTTTAATTAAATTAGTAGACCTACAGAGATTTGCAATAGATAGTTTTATGCCAACGTGAAATCTTGTTTAATTGTTTAAACGATTGACCAATATAAAATACTAATTTTTTAAACAATTAATGAGTTTTATGCCCAAATGTATGTATATATTTCTTATACATTTAAAGGGATTTGTGTATTGAATACAATATTATATTGTGCTTGTGCTGTGATATTGTTGACATATTATCATTTAGCTATAATAATATTTATTTATTACTATGTACGATGGACAATATGAGTGCGCATTATTATGAAACACAGCTTTAGATAGTATGGTTGCTTAACGAAAGGAAAAAAGTGGGTCTTGAATGTTCTTCACCGAATACCTAAGATCATAGAGCTCTGTTAGAGGATTTATATAATAACGGCTGCATACTAGTTGCGTCCCAAAGATATCAACTAAAAAAGGTCTAATCCGAATTGCGGCCAGAGTTTATTTTGGTACAAACGAGTTGCGGTCTGGGTTTTCTAATTCTAGATAATTTAATCTTGACTGAAAAAATATAATCACAATATAATGCAGATATCAATAAGTATACCTTATTCTCCGCTTTACTACCGCTAAGAACGTTCCGTCGCTTTTCTGTGCTTTTCCGTGCTGTTCTATTTTAATTTATTTATAATGTCGAATGTTGAGATTTTGAGTGAAATGTTAAGTGAAAAAAATCGTAGTATATATGTAATCGATGGATATAAATTTCGTTTCCCTAAAAATTTTAAAAATGATATTGATCGATATTGCTGTATTAAAAAGACTTGTAAAGCATATATTCATTTAAATAATAACGTAATTATTAAAACAGTTTTAAATCATGAAAACCACAAGAAAGATAGTGTTGAAACATTAAATAGGCAGACTGTAAGTAATCAAGTGAAACGTAAAGCTGTTGATGATATTAATGAGAAGCCAAGTAAAATTATTCATAGCCACCTTACACAAGACGTAAACACTTTGACAACATACGATTTAACATTAATAAGAAAAAATATTCACCATGCTCGATCATCTATTATGCCAAAGTTACCTGTGGACTTGAATGAATTACACATCTCTCTAAATAATAAGTCATTTATTAGTTAAAAATCGTAACAAAAATGTTTTACTTATAAATGACAACACATCAAACGTTTTATTATTTTCTACTGAAACTAAATTAAAATTGTTGAGTAAAGTTGATACAATTTTTGTAGATGGGACCTTTAAAAGTTGTCCGAAATTATTTACCCAAATGTTTACAGTTCATAGTTTACAAAATGGTAATTATTTACCACTCTTATTTTTTATACTTCCCAATAAAGAAATTAAAACATATGAAAAGGCGTTTATGCACATCATATCTAAATGTAGCAAACTCAACATAATATTTTCACCAAAAACATTCTTGCTGATTTTGAAAAGGCGATTCATTTAGCTCTATTAAAATTTTGGCCTTCTATTAGTTTAAAAGGATGCCGATTTCACTTAGCCCAAAGCTGGTGGCGAAAAATACAGACAATTGGCTTAAGTAGTGAGTATAAAAAAAATACCGAAATCGGTAAATTTTTAAAATACTTTTTTGGTTTACCGTTTTTAAATTCGAACGATGTGAGTGACTGTTTTACAGATTACATAATGGCCATAACTAACCAAATGGCAAGATAATATACTAGATATTATTAGCATTAAAACTGTTAAGTTTTATAAAAAAAAACTGATAGATGGTGCTGTAGAATCTTAGGTAAAATCAGGTAAATTCAGCTGATATCGGGAGAATATTAATTTATTGTGGGACGTAAACGTCCAGTATAATGTAATACATCGTACTGCAATCATACTAACCTACGTTTCCCCAGCCCCCCAGCCACAACAGATATTTTTATATTACCTATGTAGATTTAAAAGATAATGTAAGTGCACCAGAAGACTTGATAATTGACTAAAATGTACGCCACACATGCTGTAATTCAAGACAGTGTGGTGACCAATGAGTCTGTTATAGTTGATTATAGTTGATTTAAATTTATAATAAGCCTCGGCTCGATTGCGATACTATCTAAATTAACAAACTTTATGATGGATTACCTATCTACGTTTTTTATTTATAAAAAATAATATGTACGACAGACGATAATCTATTGAGTAAAATTACAAGAGCTTGAGTTAAAAAATCGATGAATTGGAGACTATTCTCAAAATGGAGACATACTATAGTTGCACCTCAGATCAATAATGTTGCCCAGGTAAATTTTATTCACATGTTATTTGCGTCATATGACATCGAACGGTAGTTACCTATTGGTTAAATGTTTGGATGTCTTATCGTTTAATGTACTAAAATGTTTGATAAAGATAAATAACGTTATAAGTAGTTTTTAGTTTTTTTTTTTTTTTATAATAATACCATGATAATAAGATTTATATATATATATATATTAATAAGTTGTAATAAGTTGGTACCTTTAATAATTTAGAGTTTTTGTAGAAATAAGTACCTTAACGATACTTAAATAATAATAAAAAATAACATGACTTATCCGTCAAAAGGTATTTGGGACGAAAGTATAGTATTGTTCCCTTTAAAATATAAAGGCACAATGACATTTTACGTCTATACATTATAATAATATGCACTGTACAGAATTCGCTCCAAAATAAACGATGCAATTGAATAACTCAAACATTTCAGAAATGAATAATTTAAATTATATTAAATTATATTATTTCAACAAAGTGTAATACGCCCCATGCTTTGTTGCACAAATACTTATGTGTATAATGTAATATATAATGTGTCGAGTTTAAATTGTATCTGAACTCAATTATATAACGGTTAATTTTATCAATCACAAAATATAAGCTGTAAAAAGGTTACAAATCCGTTTGATTATTTCTACGTTTAGCACATTAAAAAACATAAAAATCTCTTCTCAATAATCTAGTATTATAGTATAATAGCTATTTATGATTTATAAAATAAATCGAAGTATAAATACTTAATATTTTAATGGTGTTTTAGAAATTTAATTATAATCCACTCAATAACCAATTTACCTATCTGAGTATAATCTAATTTAATCTTGGAAAATGCAAATAACCATACCAACAATTTTTTTCTGAATGGCGTGTTTTTGTAATAGTTTGAATAACGATTTATCAGTTATAACTCATAAGTCAAAATTATATAATGACGTTCTATAGTTACCGTATTACGAGGACGATGTTGATATTATATTCATTGTCTGTAACACCTTAATACAATATATCGGTATAATATGCGCTTATTTATGGACTTGTGGTGGGATGTAATAATTGAACTTTGACCTTGTTACATTGAATTTAATTAAACATTGACAAACATCATTGATGGTCTATACTCATCGTAATTTCCATTAAAATATTTAGATGAAGTTTGAATGTTTACCATTATGATAAAATTATAATCGTACGATAATTTCGTGGTATAGGTACAAGATAGAATTTACGTAAATATAACACATGCTTTATACTTCTATAGAAGTATATGAATAGGTAGCTTATTACATTAAATTAATTACCTAATTATCTTTATTGATATTTAATATCAAACCATGAATCATAAAATGTACACATATTATTCTATCTTCTTGTGTACCTACCTATATAATATATTGTAATTAACATGTTTGGTATTTTATCTTTAATTGTGTTGATTCTTCTTGATTATATATAAAATTACTTGCAGGTACACTAGCTATTAATCAGTTTTAGTATCAATTTATAATATGTCAAGTCCTAAGTTATAAAAATAAAAAGAATCATCTACTTAAAACGATATAATTTTTCATAATCGAGCGTCATGATGAATATTGGTTCGTTTAATGAAATATTTTTAGTTCAAGGTTTTTATTTAAATGCAATTATTAATTTGTATTAACTATACGTATTTAATGAATTACGTATTAGTATATTTTGTGATTACTGCTTAAAATTATTCATTTAGAATAATGACGTTTAAGGTTTAATAATATACTACGTAAAATTACGATTTTTCAACGTTTTTATGACGATAATATAGTATGATCCACAATTAGGATTATCCTCGATAAAGTTTTCATATTTTATTTACAAAAATGTTTAATTAAAACCAATTTATTTTTGGAAATTAATTTATATCGCTACAGAAAATAATTGAATTGTAGCCTTTCTTATTTACTTAGAGTTGATTGTTTTTAATTAGTTTTTGAGAAATGGAAACTAACTAAAACGTCCACAACAAACGCACACGACACTGTTAATGATAATGCACATTGAAATGGATTTGTGAGAATCCACTAGGTTTCAACGGAGCTGTTATCACCACGCGTATGAAAACTGTTCTCGAATAACCAAAACCTAAATAAAAACTAAACATATAGATACAATTGTACCAGAAGTAAAATAGATGTCATTAATGTTTTACGAACCACTGTATATTTTTTATTATAAGATATTATGGTGAACTTCCATCGTTTTGATTATAAGCTAAATGTAGTGTTAATAAAGTTAAAAACTTAAATCGGTTTATCACAAACATAAATCTAGGTTATAGTAAACCAAATATTGAAAATAAAAACCATATAATATAGCAAGTGCAGACGTTAGCATTTGTTTAACCTATGTTGACACCCTCCATGCGTTGACGTTACCGGATAGGACCAAGTTTGTTCATACCAAAACGATTATGTGTGGAGATCGGATAATACCATAGTTGATTACGTTTTTTCTAAACTTAATTGTAATTTTCTTACGATGACAATATGTATTGGAAAAATTGAAAGAGTAAAAAAATACGCCTTATAGTCTTAATTACCAATGTTTGGGTAATATAATAAATGAGACTTTTTGTAGCACCCCATTACTCTAAATAATGATCAGTGAAATTGAAAAAATATATTATATGTGTATTATTCCATCATTACCTACTGTACTTCTTGGAATACACCAAGAAGACACCATAAAATATTCAGGCGAGCATATGTATTTTTGATTCACAAGATTGATACCTACTCTTATCGAAACCAAATGTATTTATTTCTCTCATAATAAATGATATATATTTTATACGTTTTGAATTCTTATCAACAATATTATTAATTATTTTGGTTAGCATAAAATTAGAAATGTCACTATGCCAGTTTTTAGGGTCAAAAAATTGATAATAATATTAATGAACAAAGCATGATAATAATAAAAAATCATTTAATGCGAACTGTCATTTTTTTTACAACTGTAATGAAAAAAAATAGTCAATTTTGAACTGTGACAAATAGCACCTGGAACAATTTTTCACTTGGCTGAATGCAATAAAATAGAAACACCTTGGGCAGACTTGACAGTAATGGAAAATGTAAATACAAATGAATTATTTATTTGAATGCCTCCTTTTCGATCCATTTTTACATTCTGCTGTGGAAAAATGGCAGAATTCTTGCTTGTGGAGCCTACTTATCATAACAATAGGGTCACAGATCATTGTAGAAGGTCACGTTGAATATTTGCGTGCTGACTATAACTGGAATACTCAAAATGAACATCTTCGAAAAAAATGGAAAATTACGAACCTTGTAATTAAAGAGGAATTCAATGTATACTGAACATTTTTTACCACAGGGTTGTATTGCATGCGCGTATATTTTGAAAATTTTAAACATTTATTTTAATAGATATTGAAATAAATTATTTTAGTGTAGACAATGGAAATTAATATTACTTTGACTTCATACATATTATAAAAATGATTTTTGTACAAATGGACAATTATTATAAGAATATAATATACAATAAAGATAATAAATTACTATATTTTAATTTCAAAATCATTCAAATTCTAACATTAAAATATATATATATATGTATATGCTTGGCAAGACTTCTGTCAATATAATAGGTACCATTTTTTTTTCGGAAGTAACATGTTTAAGAAAAGCGTACAATGTATTATCTACAACTAGTATATACAGTAGTTGTTAAAAATATTATTTATAACATACACTAATTACGATATAAATTAATTGAGGTCGTAATTAAAAAAAAAAAAAAATATTAAAAAAGTTAATAGTATTTTAATTGAAGAATAATATCATAAATATTGAGTGACAAAATCCAATCATTTTGATCGTCAAAATACATTAAATTTTTTTAGATATTCAAACCTTCTCATTAGAAATGTAGGAAAAAATAGGTTTCATTGCATTTTTTTTCATAATATTGTATAACATATTACATTAATTTAGAGTACAAATTATAATTGTGAGTGCAAACTTTTCACGTAATATTTTAGCACTAATAGTTAATTTTTACGTTTCAAATTATATTTAAAATTAAAAATGTTACCGTTCAATATTTTAGTAGGGCGTTATGCGATTCATCAAAAATCGTTTTTCATGACATGTTGTAATTCGTTTTTTAGTTTAATATAGTTTTCTACAATCCAAAAACGTTTATAAAGTGATAAAACAATAAAACATTCGCCAAACTATATTATTTATTATATTCGCAGTTTTCATAAGTGAAAAAGTTCTACATTGATTCAATTTCTTTGACTGACATGGTTCCTGAATAATCAAGTCATTCGCATGTTTGTTTTTACTTGGTAAACAAAGATTTCATCGTAATTCATAGTTTGGCGAACGTAAAAATAAAGTTTAAGTAATTGATCCAAAATACCACAAGGAAGATTGCCTTTATGTACACGGTAATATATTAGTAATATTATAATATTATGCTATCTTCAATGTAATATAAAATAAAAAGTGACCAAGTAGGTACTTGACTAAAATTTTATATAAAAAAATTGGACAACTATAGGTACCGCTGTGCTGTACTGTTGTAGATGTCGAGTGTTGCTCACTGTAATTATGTTTCTCATACAGAGTAAACTTTCACCATTTTTTGTTATACCTATACTTAGTGTGTTATTTTATTTTTTTTGTAAATTTCTAAACGAAAATTCATATTTTCAATTTAAAATATTCTAAATAGGTTTATTTTTCTGTCAGTTTTTGCTTTACATTGGTAAATAAACAATAGTGATTTACAAAAATAACTATTTTCTGATTCTAAGTGGATTGACTGAAGGAATGGTTTTAAAATTAAATGTTTTATTTATTCCAGATATAATGTGCTGTTATACGTCCTGCGACTATCGTTTTATCTAGAACGATTTAAATCGAAAGCGTTTTGGACGGTTTGAATGTTTAAATCGAAATCCTAGCCATCTCTCGTTTCAAAAAGTAAAATTCAAAACTATATTAAATGTAAGTAGGACTATTAACTGCAATAAACACGATGTTAACGATGTAGTTTTTAAATATCATAAAAAAAAACGGTTTATATGAAAATGCCGTCATCGCACCGAGCCGTTAATTGGATTGCTCTGTATATTTATATGTTATATATATATATGTAAACCGTTTAGTTACGACTAACAGCACACGCCGACATTAATTTACTTTTCGCACAAAGATCCGTCGCTAGATAACGAATAAGACGAATTGCCTATACGTTACTCCTTAATAAATCACCGTTCTCAATGGCCTCTCGAGTGCGTTATATTCGCGTTCGCGACTGAAAGGACAACGGCGTGTTTACGTGTATAGTAAGATATTCTAATAAATGGATTTTTTTTTTTTTTCTCGAAAACAAGCTCAATCGAAATTGGTTTTCGTCAACCACCGTCCCCGTTTGAATTTAACGACTTGTCCGTCTGTGACAGTTTCTGTTACCAACCGCTGTTGTGTCCAATACTCTATAATATAATAGATTCGCTGCGGTTGATGTATAACGTACAGTAAAAAAGGGAGGTCGTCAAGTCTGTCGTAACGCCTCAGGACCAAAAATCGCCCAAGTCCGGAAAGCTCAGACGTTTGAAAACACCGCGGTATTTATTAGAATATTATATTATTATTTAAAAATTCGAAAAATCAGAATTCGAATACATTTATTATTCGATGAAAAAAATGGGAGTTAGCATGGTCGGCCAATCGCCGTCTGTATAATAAAACAAAACTAAACATAAAATATGTTATCGATAGTCTTTGTTTCCTTCACTCATTTCTGATGATACGGGCACACTGAAGCTTCAGTATATTATTAATCATGTGGTTATATTACTTTTTGTTACATACCTAACGCCGTCGTTTTTTTTTTTTTTAACGGGAGAGCGCGATCGGTTTAAATTTAAACACTCGGTAAACGAGAGAGTACGATGCGGTTATCACTTATATTATAGATGACGCGTATAATATGTTTATGATTGAAATCTCAAGTCATCATCTAAATCCGACGGTGGTTAGTTGGTGTGTGGATGTGTAGGAAACCATCATACGGTGCGTACACTTATAAAATATAATATAAGAAAATATTATCGTGTACACTTGGTCGATTGTTGCGAAAAGTCTGCAGACACAGTATAAATGTCACGCGAATCGTCAAGTCAGATATTTTTCGAAAAAACGCATCACGTGACATTAGTAAAATGACAGAATATAATAAAAATAATATAATGATGTCGTGCGTCAGGTAATCTTGTACGTCTGTCGTTCGAGAATTATTGCAGATAGCGGATATCGATTAATAGTGATGGGCATCCGGGGTATGGTAAACGGTATACGGTACATAGTATCGATATACGACATCCCTCGATTAGTTTCTGATAAAATATGTGTATAATAATATTATAGTTTATAGCATCAAAATGGACTTTATAGTGGACGGCGAGCTGTATAGACGGCGCAGGTTCGCAGCGCGGTTCGAGTGACGGGGACACTATAAATCATCGTCGTGGTAAGTTTCGGAAGAGCTTACAGCCAAATATAATATTATATAGGTATACCGAGTGGGGGGTCGATAGTTTATATAACGCACTTACCTATACCTATGTATACTATTATTATCGGTAGTTTACCAAAATCGGTTTTTGTCCACCGGCGCAAAACACGTCGATGCGGTGTAGGGACTACCACAATAGTTGTACAGGTATTATAGAAATAATATTATGATATTATATTATTATTATATAAAGAGACCGATATAAGGGTCACACGATCTGAAACTTTGGTGAACGTGACCGACAAAAGTTAGTTCATCTAGAACGGCCGCCGGAACGCGGTCGTGGTTGTATCGAAAAACTTATAAACGCAACCGAAAAAAAACATCAAAATATGGTCCGAATACTGCGACGAAGAGGAAAAAATTGGATTTTGCTAATAGGTATATTTTGTGGTATATCGTGCCTAGAAAATACGATATTGCTATTTCATCTATACATTTTGGCACGAGTAATTAAAACGAGCTTCGAGTGCACATTAGTAGTTACTGTACTAACGTTGGTACACAGTTAAAATAAATTTCGATTAGCTGCAATAGGTTGATCGGTTTGGAGAAAAAATTTTACTTAAAACAAAATATTATTATGCTAAAAATAATATAATATTTTATCATATCGCTTTAGAATGTTAATACATCCATGGTGAACTTCACTCTTTTTTTCTTCAAATAAATACTACAACATTTGTCTGACGGTAGCGTTTCCGCTGTCTCTGCATCACAATAAATTTAATTAGTTGAGATGTGCTGAAAGTTAAAATTAAAAATGTTGGAAGGCAACCATATTTGCTCCCTTTGCACAATCCAAGTGCTGCTTTCACGTTTACCGAGAGAATATTAAAATGTGTTTTCCGTTTCCACGGTAGACAATAGTTCCCGTCTTATTAAGAAAATAATACCTTTTAAAGCTAATTCGGAAAATAAATGCCGACAAAATTTTGCACTTTTCAATTAGGGTTTAGACAATAATATGATCATTTTACATTTGGCAGGATACTGCTAACAATCGTAAACGAAAATCGATTTATAATCATGTACCTACCCGTGGTACACATTACTGTTATATTGTTTTAAGAAAGATTTTGAGCCGCTACCCGTGCTTTTTGTTTCTCTTGTAATACAATCATTTTAAATAATATTCGTTGGTTTTGGTTTTTGTTTACGAATTATATTATATTAAATATTATACGCTTGCAGTAAAAATGAAAATCTTGGGTTGGACATTGAAATATAAAAATATTTATTTCGTTTTAAGTAGGTCATTTCGGGCTTCGGGACACTGTGTTCATTACACGGCTTCCACCATTATTCGTCTCAAGTCCGATAACCGTAAACACTCCTTCACCCTCGACTAGCGGCGGAAACAACGTCGCGTCGTAGAAGTCATCGAGTAAAAGCAAAATAGCGTTTCGTTGGATCAGAAATTTCTGATGTCAGCGGTAAAGGTGTCTAATATTATATATATAGCGGTATCTACTTCCGTTTCCTGTCAACCGCTGTCGAAACGTTTGTCACCGTCCGAGGTGAAAGCGTTAATTTTTAAGACGGCCCTAAATTTGGCCTAACTTCGTATAGCTGAGCGACGTACAATATTTACGAATCTGACGTGGGAATAAATTACTGTGTTCTTCTAAATGTTGTAAAATATTCATAAAGTAATTTAATATTAATATTATTATTATTATTAATAATATCAATTAAATATTTCTGGTAATTTCCGTGGTCGTGTCTTATACACGATTTTTCCCCTTCATAAATTAGTAGGTCCACGAGAACTGCGTTGAAATATCTAACTGCATTTGTAAAACAATCATTGTGTTATCAGCAGTTGCTTTAAATAATAATCATAATATTATAATAGTTTAACGCCTATTCAACTAATATACAGTGGTCTCAGTGGTCCACAGTGGTCTCCACTCAAAGTAAACAGTTTTGGTACTGGACAAAACAAATAACATAAACAAAATGAAAAACACTAAATTGAAATTAAAGTGTGTGCGTGATTTAGCCCTTAGGGTAGACATATAAATACATAAAAGAATGGACCAGAAATTATTTATAGCCTTACATTGTCTGTCTCTCTCGCACACATGTTGACTTCAATGTATTAACAGCTATCGTTCCTGGTTAGGTTACAATATGCCTATTATATCCCTTGCTCGCACTTTTTGGCAACGATATGGGGTTGATAATATTAATCGTGATTATAATAAGTGGCAGCCACTGTATAATATGTAAAAATCGGCTGCTGTTTATCAAAGTTATTATACCGTTTATCCGGTTGAAATCGTCAAATGTAAAAATACATCGCGCAGTCACGTCTGATAAAAATTAACAGAAGAATTCCTCTTCGACTTTTCCGTTGCTAAATCCGCAAGTCGGGAAAAACTCGAAACCATTAATCTCTCCAATACCGTTTTTCTACTCTCACGGCGAAGAAAGAAGATTTTTCTGATAGATTCGATTCAAGTCCACTAATCGGAGAAACTAATCAGATCATATACCTACTCACCACGACTAATACTAATAGTTACATCTATACTGATACACCTATTTCGCCGCTAAGTCATAGTCTTAGTGTTTTTCTTAAGGTTTTGTTAAACGAAATCGACGGAATGTCGTAATCTTGTGTCCAAAGATATATAAGTGATATTTTTTATTCCTCTAAACGTGGGATTATAATACGATGTTCTTTCAAGTCATAATAGAATAATTGCGTTATTTTTTATCAGCTAAATGAGTAAATGAGTCAATTAATAGGTATAAATATATTTGTACATAATAAAAACACAACGGTGGTGACATATAAGTTTGATTTCTGTGATTATAAAATAATTATAGACCTCTGTCTCCTAGTGTTATTCAGACTTTATTGGTTGTTTTTAAAATTAATCTCAATAATAAAATGTTGAGACTAACGAGGTAATGTAGTTCATCTTATGTAACAAAATATGTATTTATTTACAGAGTATGTTGTTTGCCTTATTTTACATTTGTACATAGTAATTTTCCCGTCACTGGTATAACTTCTTTTGAATCTTTAAATATTTGTATTTTATAATTTTTTTCTTTTTCCTAGATTATTTATTTTAATTAAATATGATAGTAAAGATGTATTGATCATGGATTTTTTTCTCCATTCAGTCAACAAATATAATATATAATTTAGCTGTTCAAGAGATTAAACCATGTGAAAAATAAAGCTTTTACTAAGATTATGTTTTCCATTGACTTTTGTTAACAGATACTGCGGTATCGAAATTTTCCGCGGTCGGAGAGGCCTTTGAAATTATTAAATTTGACTGCTATTGTCTATTTTACGCGTATGTGTAGGGACACATAAAAAGTGTCGAAAAAGTTGAATATTGGATGCACAGACAGCGAGAGAGCAAAACGACTTTTTGAATTCAATTTTTGTAGGTATACCCATGGGGGCCCTAAACACCCGCATTCGGGAACTCCCGGAAAAAAGTGTAAACTATTTAAAAGAAAAATAGGAGTTTCAAATTTATTTAACACGTGTTGAACCTTTAAAGTAGTTTTTCCAAACTTATTCCAATTCACTAGTCACAAGTTAATTTGTTTCGACTTCCGGCTTTTCATAGCCTTGACTCGAACATATTATATTATAGCTCCGATATAATGCAATTATACAGACATGACGTGTACTACACGCGTCAAATTCACGCGAACCCATTCCCATCTATTTTCCACAGACAACGATCGTAACAATCGTTACAAAATACTTATTTATACTGACGATTTCGAATTGACACCTGCACCCCTGAGTCAAGTCAACAATTATCAGACATACTTGAACAACTAGATTTCATAATAATATTGTTATCTATACACCAGACCCCGAAAATATAACGTCAAAAACATAATATTATAATACATAGGTATTAGGTAGGTACTCATCATCTATAAAACCGAACTTCGACAACTATTTAATAACATAGGCACACAACATTGCATACTAATTATTGTTACGACCTAATCATAACTTTTTATACTCCCCGGGGTTATTCAACTTAATAAGTTTAAAATTCAAAAAGTTATGAATTTATTCTCAATTACCATTTAGCTAGGTCATACATAGTGGTTGATACATTTTTTTTAAAATAAGAACTAAACATTTTGCTAAAAACTTAAAATACATACTATTGTTTCTTCTTATTGCGCATTAGTTTTAATGGGTTTAGGTAATTACAGGTTTTGAATTACTTAGGTGTGATTACAACTAAGTTATTAGTTCAAGGAAAATTAATTTGTCTATTTTTATTCAAAATAACTGTATTCGGCGTAATGCAATAAAACTTAAATTAATTATTTAGTTGAACTACAGATACGTTTACACACGAACCATGATTTTATTTCAACGTATCGTACGTACGTTTTTCAAATGAATTAAACAATAGACACATACTTCAACTGAATAAATTATTAAGTTAATTAGAAAATTTACTAAAATAGTTAAGTTACTATTAAACTAGACGATGCACACCTTTGGGGATTCATTCACCCCATCCGTTATAACCTATATAGTATTACTATAAATATTTTTATTATATATCATTTTGGCTTGATTACGATAAAGGAATTGTATAGATTTTTAAAAAACGGAAAATGTTTCAAATTTAGAAAATAATTACAATTTTTATATTTCTAAGGTACTAAGGTATTTGTATATTTGTATTACTGCGTAATCTCTGGTAATAATAAGGTGTAATTTGTATTTTGTAATTACACGTTTTGAAGAATTTAATTTAAATTTATTTTAAAATAAAATGTGTACCTACAGTTTTTGGATTAAAAAATAAATGTTTAAAATATATGCTATAATAATGTGAAAAAGGTCACACATTAAAAAACAAAGTAAAAAAAAGTGTAAAAGGACTAACACTTGTAATATTCTATAGAATATTCGTATTATTTTAATGTTAAATAAAATGTGTACCGTTCATAAAATTCAAATTAATAATTATTATTTTACGGTTTCCAGATATTTCGAAGGTTTAATGAAACTGAATTTACTTACAAGCTTTTGACAAACAACATCCCACAAAATATACTTAATTTTTCCACTAGCAGTTATAGAGTATATTTGCATAGAATATAATTTACATTTATCATGGTTTTAAACACATCTCTTAAACGAAATTCATTTTAAAATGTACTTATGTTAATATATTTTAACAATTAATATAAATAGTTTTTTTTGTATTATTGGTCTAGAGCCCGGCCACTATGGCCATTAGCTATTGTGGAGGTCACAGCTGTAATGGTTGTAATGATAGGTCATTGGGTGTTTTTTTTTTAATCGTGGGGGAGGGTATTGAAGGTTTTTGGTAAACACATAGTGTATTTGGTTTTGGCAGAATTCCAAATTGGGCACCCGTAGGTTTCTACCATGCACGGTCGGGGATGGCAGCCTCTCTCTCTAGACAGTTGCCTACCCAAAGAGAGGAGCCGCCCGTGGTCGATATTTGAATCGGCGATAGTCAAGGCTTATAGATTATATATAAAATATTATGACGTATCCATATACTTTTTATTTTTTAACAGCAATTTTTTTTAAAGAAAATGCGAATATTGATCAAAAAAAAAAATAATACGTTTTGTAGTTTAAATGACCTATTTTTATGTTGGAACATTTCAAATATTTACAAATGCTCCAGTTTGTTTAAATGCATTACGCAAGTTAACTTTATTTTTTATACAAGCTAGTTTTCAACATATAAATATATAATACAGTAAATTCATTTTTTATAAAACATTTGACTGTATATTTTAGTTTATTATTTATTTCATACTTATCTCGACCGTCTAAAATTGAATTAAATAATTATTCAATTCTAATAAAGTACTTAGGTGCGTAACTAGTTTTTATGCATCATAAACACATTTAAATTATTTTATGCAAGGTTGTTTTATGCTCAATCGCCCTCCAAAAAAATATAAAGGATTTGCACTATCACAAATAAAAGCAGAAAATGTTCTAATTTTCTAAATAAATTATCTTAGGACGACACGAATGTAAAAGCAAAATAATAAGATTATTTTATGTCAAGGGTGCTATTATAACTAAGTGATAATAGAAAATATTTAAAAATATTATTCTATTTGAATATAACTCTGGTGATCATTCATTATACGATGTACTTAATTACCTACACCGTACCATATAGTCGAAAACTATAAAAAATAAAGCCAACCAGTATAGGTACAATTAGATCATCGGATGTTTGGAACTCGTCTTTGTTGGTTATAAATTACCTCTACAAAGTACCACACCCACACTCAATTTCCGACCTTTTAAAACGCATCATTAAATTATTTATGTTTGCCAAAAGTTGTTCAGTGAAACGAAAAATACTCTGTTATTTCACATTTGTGTGAACTAGCATTTTTAATATCTTTAAATATAATGATATGTATAAAAGTTTCAATTTTAACTCCCATAAAAATGCGTGTGTATCAAATACGATTACCGATCGGTGTTTACAGAGAACTAACAATACACTGAAATATAGCTACAGCAAAATAAACGTAATAAATGTACGTAAAATGACTAAAATAACTTGAAAATAAAATCGTGCTAATTAGGCAATAGCTTAGAAAAATGTACACCTAAGAGAACATAAGGTTTACTGATGATCGTTTTACTGTACCTAATCCAACGAATATAGTGATATGATTATGATGGGTGCTCATAGATTATCTCGATTACCTACAATCGTTTGATAAGCTTAATTCTGTTATCACGATTACCGCTGCAGTTTAATATTGTAATATATTGTTTTAATACACTATTTGAATCTTCAAGACAAAAAAATATAAGTAGGTCTGCCAAAAAAAACTTAAAGCGTAAAGCATATTGTAAAAGCAATATACGATTGCCAACAAACCAATTTCCTGTAACGTGAATTTTCACTTAAAAAATTTGGGGTTGACCGCGAAAAGAACGATTTTTGTGACTTGAGCATAATCAAAAGTTTCATTAATTAGTCCATACACTATTTTATCGAAGAGGGAGTGAGATAGACAGTGTGAATAGACGATGCGGGCCATAAATTCTTACACATTACATTTCGTCGGGCAGTATTTATATTACCTATTAATTTGTCTTATAGACTACAAAATCGTTTTTAAATAATATAGGTAGTGCAGTATTAACCTGTGCAAGTCACAATAACAGATCCGAGTTAACTGAAAATTGTGTAGTTAGTCGCGATAACCGATAAGTACTGGATTATAAAAAATACCGATGGCACGAGTGAATAAACAATTATAATATAATATCATATTATACAACAGTAAAAAATTGACAAAATACTGTATATAAATATTGTATACATATTATATATCATGCAGAATAGGGTCGTTTAATATAAATATAGAAATGGAGAAAATCTTCGAATTCAGTATTTGAGCATATCCGTGAAGTAGACATAATTCAAGCACCTGCAGCTTAGGTATACGCACACATCCCTCGTTCAGCAATACCTACCTAGGTATGTTGACGTCCTATTTTGAGTACCGAGTACGATAATGTTCGTCTCACCGTGAAAAGGCAATAACACGATATTATATTAAATGCATATGAAATATACTTTAGATGGGTAGCAGAAGAGCTCAACTAGTGTTGTCGGCGCGAAGGTGAACGGATGATAATACTATAGGTACTTACGTTAGGTTTATCATATAAAGATAAAAATGATGGTATAATATATTCTCGATTTTTATTTTTATTTTACCTGATCGAAATTTAAAAAAAAAAAACATAATATAAACTAAAAAGAATATGTACTTGAAAATTAGTATTTGTTTTTAAATACAGATACATTCGAAAAGTACTTAAAATACACATTTGAGCAGGTATCTACTTATGAAGTGTTTGAATACTTTTACTAAGTACTTAACTAGGCTGATGTATTATATTAGTGTTGTAATTTGTTTAATGTTTACTACCAATATATCGAATGTCCTGTATTCCAATTTAATTATTTTTCATGGTCAATATTTGTTTTCAGGGTGCCCTTCTATTAAATACGATTCGCGTCGATCAGCTTTCAATATTTACATTCCAATATCACGAAATATTAATCCAATAATTATATTCAAATTCGATTTGACAATGCTTGTAAATACGTTATAATAGTTAAAACTGATTAATATATGCAGGCAAACAGTTTAATGAATAATGACAAATGGCAATTATTTATACATTTATACATAATTAATGCATTGCATAACGATTTTCATTCGTGATTTAGTCAAAATATACGTTGTCATGTTTACTTATTCAAGCCAATTATCTTCAACGCATTGAGTTTTGTTTCCTGAATTTTATTTAAACATTTTTAAGGTAGACCTCTATGCCTGCATAGTCCAGTTTTTTTTAAGATATCACATCTAACTAAATTAATAGATTTCTGAATATTTTAATTTATCCCTCATCTTCTTTCTCTTACCATCGTGTATGGGTTTATAAAGACTAATAGAGGGTTTGATTTTACAGAAATCCGAATTGGTTTTTAGAAAAATACTTGTTTATTTAAAAAAACGTAAGATTCTAGAACTATTTGGTAATGTTAGAAACACTGAAATCGGGCTGTAATTTCCACATATTAGCTTATATCTTTTATTAAAATTGGGTATTTTTTATGTGAGGGAGAGAAACCACTTTGTTTAAGAAAAATCAATCCAGCTACGAATGCATCGTACTCACTCAATACGATGGTATAGTATTATTTTTTTGTCAACAGTGATGGTAGTAAATAGTAATAATTATTTAAATGAAACGTATATAAACAAGTATATAATTGTAGAAGTAAATAAAGAGAGGGCTAATTATTTAATTAAAGATATTAAATCTCAGTTGAGATCCAATATTTTTCATAGTATTCTCCAAAGCTAAATTTGTCATTCTGTCTTCCCAGAAGGTATTATTTGATTTAATCTTACTAACGTAATATTCAATATAATCTGTTAAAGTAAAAAGGTTTAAAATACAGAATCATGAATATAACATTGCTTGTTCATCCAACTCCACGGATTTTCTAGAAACCTTGTTTTAATAAACTAATTTTAAATATTTATAAAATAATAATATTAAGTAAATTATTTATTTTAAAATCATCGTCTGTAACTCACCCGTATGATCTAACTATTCAGTTAATGTGAAATGAATTGCATTTATCATAGCCACTACTACCTTTAATACTAGTTTTTCGAAAAGAGGTTTTTATGCATGAAAATTCTCAGAAAATATTCTGCTATGGAATATGAAATAAAAACCTACGTTTTCGTTCAAATAAGTAAAAAAAAATAAACACAATAGTAAACACAGTAGAAAAAATACTATTTCCAGATATATTATGTTTCACACTGATTTCAAATCATGTAAGTAAGATAAATATTTTCAAAATCTTTTACACTTTTCGGGATTATGACTGATAATGGAACTAAAAACCATGAGTATACGATCATCTAGATTTATAAGACCTACTTAGTGATTTTATTCTACATTGTATTTTCTTCGAATATTATATAGAACAAGCAATATTATGAAAAATACCATTTAAACGAAATTCTCCAAAGCTTTTATAGTATTTATGGTATTGCTTACAATGATATTAATTAAATTCTCAAGCTTCCGTTGGCAATAAACATTCCATTTGAAGAGTTATACTATTATATAATGAATGTAGTGGTAAATGCTTTTCATAAGATCGCGATTTTCTCCTTTTACTATGTATTTTATTTCTAGAATTGTAGATATATTATTAAATTATAATATCAAATTATTATTTTCTTATCCGGGTAAAATAAATAAAAGTTTTATTTCACTCCCTGTATCCAATTTGATAAGATCGCATTTAGTTATACATTTTCTGGAAAAAAAAATGTATTTTATTTTTATTTTTTTGGATTCCTTAAGAAGTCAACTGACTAGGGGATATCATCAGAAATCTCAACCATTATTAAACAACAATAATTACAGACATAAAAAAAAAACTATAATACTATAATTCATTCAATACTTAAAAAAACCATACTGGTCGAACAAAATGTAATGCAATTAAACACAATATATAACTCGGGGCTCTGGCATCCCTACCTAATATACAGATAAATAGTAACGATAATATCCAGCTTAAGGATCAGCCATACCCTTCTAACTCGTGAAGCTGAAAAATTCCTTTAAGTTCCTTTAACTGTAGAACACATCTCCGTGGACAATTTAATAGACTGACTATATTCAGCAGGATCGAATTCAATATACCTATTAACCTATACGAAACCACCGAATCAGATATAAGAGACGGTCTCATCTTTTTCCCGAAGCAACTGGACTGGACCAAACAATTCAATTATCCACACATTTTTTTTTTTACAAAAATATTGCTTTATAATGACTTTAAACTGTGTAAAAAAAAAATATCCAAATACAATATTTTCGAGATAATGAATGTTAATTAATAAAAAGAAATTGTCTCTTATCGTCATGTTAGGGCGATCCATATTTCTATGCAGAACTTAAAATATAAATAATAGGTATTTTGGTGATCATAATATGCTGTAAAAATAGCGTTTGATTTGGCGATTATAATGATGTACTTTCTATATAATATGATTTATAATTATTTACGACAGTAATATAATATAAATAATTAGTTAGTTTGTATATTGAATTACCTACTTATATTCAGACACATTCAGAGCAATATATTTTTATAGCAGAATCGTGCTTAACGACAGCAAATATGTTTTATAAATATTTTCTTCTGGGATTTTAAATTTGTATACTTTTCACAAAAACGTGCTATAAAAAAATAAAAATAGTAGCCCTAATTCGTTACCTTAAATGAAAGTTTGAGATATGATGCTATAACACCTTTTAATTTAAATCTTAATATTGATATATTTTATATTATGCGTTTTAACTGTTGTCGAAAAGTTTCTCAGCGAAACAAAGCAAAATCAATATAGGCTCTAAACTTCATTGTTTTAAATTAATTTTTTTTCAAAATAATAGAAGTGGTCTTTAAACTTTCATATTGTAAATTAAAAGTGTTGTTCATTGTATTTGAAATTAACTAATTTAATATTATTAAAAATATTTGTGAATGATTCAATTTTTTAACAACAGTTTTTATTAAGGTAGGTAATTATCAAAAGTTTTGAAATTAAACGTTAACGTAAAATAAAAAAGATAAATTATTATTATTATTTTAGATTCTGAGCGAAGCGATGAATGTATTGATTTTACAATGATATGTTTTTTTTGTGTCTGCTGTCATCGCTTAAGGACAGTAAAAGTGCTTGGACTTTCTTCAACAGTACTTTTCTTGATAGGAAAGTGAATCTAGTTGGTACTTTGGGGGGTCAAAAGTATAAAATTTCCCAGTAGTTTTCAAAAGCGCCGTGAAAAACAAAAGAATAATTAAGGAAAAACGGGAATTTTTACGCAAAATCGATTTTAGTTTTCGGTGCAACACAAAAACGAATGACCGTAGATACTTGAAAATTTCACTGAATGATTATATTAGCATTTTCTATACACGACAAAATTTTGAAAATAATTTGACTCTTTTTGAGCTGTTTACGGGTATTGTCAGTTTTCAATTTTTGAATGTATGTGTGGCAAGGTTTTTACTACTGCTAACCCATCCGGATCTAGTAGGATGTTACTTACTCTCAGTCTTATTCTGTAATTGCTACCAGTGCCAACGCGCCGCTCCAAGCCACATATTATTATTTATTTGACTGTTGAGTTACTGATACATGTCTTGCACGGTACACACGGTGTCATTAAGTAATTATTTAAATATGAATTCAGATTGACTATTTTAGTATTATTTTTAAATAAGATATAGTACCTATACACAATGTGTAAATGATTAGAATTTACTTATTATTATTATTATTGTTATGTTTGAAGTCTACAAAAATAAAAGTGGTAGCGGATATACATTTTTTTTTACGTCCACAATGCTTCGAAATAATAGTAGTGAGAGTTCTGCAGTGAAGGTTTCTGATAATGACTCTATAAAACCAAAACGTCTTGGGTCGTTCACATGATTCAAGACAGCGTGATAATTAAGAGTTCCGTGATGATGAATAATCAAAAATTAAAATTTCGAAGAATCAAATAACATGACAATCCATAAGTACCAGTGAATCGCATTGCAAAGTGTCTTTGAATTTAGTGTACACACTTTTCATATAGATTGGTAGATAAATAAAGACAACTGAATGAAAATGTATCTTTAGATAAATAAATGTTGTATGTGACCTATCGATAAAACAATTTTTTCAAAAAGAAAAACCGACTACAACTATACATTAACCGGCAAAGATACAGAATTAAATAATTTTCCTTAATGTTTCTCTATCAGTTAACATGTCGAGTTAGATTTATTATTTTTTCATTGAAAACGATGCTTTTGTATCTACCTACTTACCATTTCATTTCTGGAACAATATTGTTTTTTTTGTTTTTTTTTATATATATACATATAGTCCTATATTATAATATAATGAATACTATTTTACTTTTAGAGAAGATTAAAAATTATATATAATATGATTGCAACATAAAATACACTGGCCTACGGTTTAGTCGCAAAGAGTATAGTTTTACTACCTATGGATAGTTCCATTAAACGTAGGTTTCACTCTGGCCTGTCATGCACGATATATGATAAATGATAATGCGTTACGCGGCTATCTCGTGTACCTATTGTCTGTCCTAAATTATTTCTTACACACATTTATCGTGCCGTTTAATTATTTATGTTGAAAAGTATCTTTTGTTCCGAATTCAATTGTGGAAAACTGCAGTGTTTTTCTGCATTGTAGGAGGCTTACGGAGTTTTCCTTTTTTTCCGACTGGAGACGAGAACTATCACAAAGAATGGCCGTCGTACATTAGATTTGAAAAATATTATTAAATGAATAGTCTCGGAACCATTCTTTTAAACTTGAAAATATCGTTAAAAATTCAAATTGTTCACAAAAAGTGCATTTATAATCTCTTTGTAGCTTTTGGTGAATAAACTCCGTCGGTGTATAGAAATACTGAATGGATAGTCAAATATATATAATAAAATCATCGCACGTTAGAAATACGGTGCAGCAGCAAGTCATATTATATAGTCAGTAATAATTTATTAGAAATGAGTGGGTCGTATAAATATTAGATAGATGGAAAATAATGAATACCTAACGAATATAAATCTGAACCGTAGTAATCTTTAAAAAAAATCTTTAATTATGTTTTTAATAATACAATATGATGAGAAAATTGCAAAAGTTCTTTAAAAAATTATATGGGGATCTATCGAATACCTATCGTGTTATAATAAATTTTATTATGATTTCTGATTATAATTATTCAAAATTACTAGAGTATAAATTTTTTTTTTAAATTTTATTCGCAAACGCTCAAATAATAGGATTTTTGATTAAAAATATGTAATATTAAAATGAAAAAATATACTCGACCAAAGAATTTAACGTAGGAATCTCATCTATTTCAAGACAAATCGGAAAAACTGACGAAATATAATTTTTTATAAATATTTCATTATATTTTGTAATGTTTTAAAAATTCTTATTAACTTTTCAGATTTAAAATTTGTTTATTTATATTTAAGTGAATGACTTTGGATGATTTTACTCGAGCATTATTCTTATTTGTTCATTTTGCTAACCATAATATAAAGTTTTACTGTCCATAAGTTTATTACTTTTTTAATGTAGCATAACAATAAATAATAGTATGATTTATTCATCTGCAAATAGCTCTTCTCGGACTCGTTTATAGAGTTAATGATCCATATCTGTTAAATTTGAAATGACAACACGCCAATTATAACAAACCATCAAAAGTTTACTAGTTATCTTTATACAAAGTATCTTGGATATTTATAAATAATGATCGTGGTATAATCTTGATAGAATATAACTTTATGATTGTTAATATTTGAAGTAAATTACTAAGTACCTATATAATGCTTTTGTGGTCATTTTATTAAAAACACATGACATTAGCATTTTTCACGATCTCACATAATATATTATAATGTATAGTGCGTGGATGTTGTAGTAGTAAAATAACTAGTACAATTTATTGTAGTATTGCAATAAAAACTACCGAAAATTTCACTAATTATCAACAATGTTCCGTTATAAATGTTTAAATAATTAATTGTTACTATTTTATGAGAAATATAATTTCACAATTATTTTCATCTTTCTTTTTCTTAACCTTTTCACTGCTACGGAAGTACTATTAAGTCGCGCGGAAACATACCGTTCTCTACTACTGAAGTACTATTGCGTTCGTTTGTCAATTTAAATAAAATAACTAACTTGGTGGTCACATCGAAAAATAAAGAAAAACATAAATAATCTTATGATAAGAAGAACGTTTCTATGTTCATATTGGTAGCAATGATAAACAAAATAAACTACGTATTATTATTTCTAGTGGTTATCGAAGTGCTGAAACTGCGTAGTGTTCAAATTAACTAAGCACACAAAGGGTATCTTAGAAAAAAAAACTTAGCAGTGAAAAGTTTTAAATAACATTACAATTCTACCAAAGAAATAAATATTTTACATGTTATTTTAACAATCTAAAGTAAACTACAACGTATCTTACAAATAATTGAATTGGACTAAAAGTGTTTGTTTTAAATTATTTTCATATTCAAACACTGTTGAGCCAAAAAGTAAAAACTAAAGTAAAATTACGTGAACACAATTAATAGTGTCACCTTGGTGTAGGGGTTATGAATACTGTACAAGTACGGTTATGACTAATAATTTAAAAAATAATAACTAATTATAACTTTAAATCTGCACAATATTTCTCCGGACGTTCGCAAGAGGGGCAAAAGTTTATTCGGTTCCTCTCGACTCGCCTTACACCCCCCCCTCCCCCCAAGCTGTTTATCAGGCCATTTATACATCACTTTTCCCAAACGTAGATATGTCTGTCAATTTTTAACTATTAAACAATATTATTATTATGTAATATTATGCTGATCGATCACCTGACCTTAATTCAACGTATAATATACGTCATAATCGTGATTCGGATCCGATTCGGGCGGCAGGTTTCGATTTCGGCGAATTATTATTATTTACACGACCGTTCGGAGGAATAAGTCGCGCGTGCTGCGATGTAAACGTCAATTTAATGGGCCGATCCAGTAACATGAAATTTGCCGGCAAGTCGTGTCGGATGTACAAGTATAGTATATTATGTCGTCTCCTAATATGCATTATAGGTATTGATTCCGAGCTGTCTAGACGAACCGTACCTATAATAGTCGTATAACAATATAATAACGCTGTTGCCGCCAAACGTGCCCATAATTTTCCATTATCTTCGGGTACGCGCGCGTCGAGTCACTTTAAATTGTCTCCGGTCCATTAGGCTTACAACAACATCACCCTGAAAATTGTACCGACTGCCTTACACAGGTAGTATCTACGTAATGTATAGTGTTGTGGTATTCCGTTTCTCATTAATATCGTTATAATAATTATTATGCTTTTACACGTATGCCACCGTCCAGCATCATTAGTCATTGGAATAGTAGATTTTGCGTTATGAATCAACAGTTTAAAAACACAACTCAGACTAGGTCCAAAGTTGTACCTACCTAATATACGATTAAATGATATTATGCATACTAATATCTACAATACGTAATAGTATATTGGCGTGAATTAAAGTTAATTATAATAATATACTAACTGTCATTATTTCAATCATGGAGTTTTCCTGTTATAATATTCGTAACGATTTGGCATATTCATTAAGATTTAGAAAATACCGTCTTGTAATATTATCTCCAATAAGTATAATAATAAGATCCCTTTCTGCCACTGTGAATTTAATACTTTATGGGAAGATAAATGGATGTTTGGGTGTGCAATTGTGCATAATAATAATATAATCTAATATAATATTATAGCAGTCAATACAATTATTATTATTATAATATTATACAATGTACATAAACCCATGTAGTTTTACAAATATCAATCATTGTTGTTTTATCATACAAATCCATATTATAAATATTAAATTTGAAAATATTAAATTTAGTTTTGTTTAGAGTGGAACATATTTTATCCAATACGTCTAATAAAACATTAATATTATAAGCAGTTTACAATCACACTGTTCCAAAGCAAACTTATATGAAATAAAATAAATTAAATGTTCCTACCGACCTGCTTACACTAATCATAAGAGTTTATTGTTGTGAACAGTGGCTGGCGAATGTGAAATCTTGTTAAATATTTCATCATGTAGCAATATTGCATACACAAAGCGCCGTGTTACATATTTGTCACTCATTAGTCATTACTAATGTTCCGCTATATTGTTTAAGTGAATTCACTATTTCACATTCATGTTTACAGTAAACAATATGTTCACAAAATCTACTCTTTTATTTCGTTTACATTACAATTATTTAGCTTGTGCATTTTAGTTTAAATATTACCTATGTACAATACATAAGATTTTCACCTAGAACGCAGTGATTTTTATTAAAACAAAAATGAGTAGTATAATATTACTATTACTATTTACTATGCGCAATTTGCGAAAAAAAGATATTTAAAAATAACATTAAACAAATTAGACGAAAATATCAATAAAATTATAATGTTATGAATTATCGACTACAAAAAAAAAAATCTTATAGTGTTAATAAAATGAAATATTCTTATTTGAATTTATATATTATACAATTTACATACTATATATAAATTTAATGAATAGTGTTGACAGTTATTCTAAAAACAATACAGATTTTAAAATATGTATGATTATAAAATGTTGTG
Organism: Sitobion miscanthi; assembly: GCA_008086715.1. NCBI lineage: Eukaryota > Metazoa > Arthropoda > Insecta > Hemiptera > Aphididae > Sitobion > Sitobion miscanthi. The sequence continues at coordinate 27,488,712 of CM017800.1, forward strand.
AACAATTTTTTCCATTGTTATAATGACATTTTAGAAATTCTTGTTTTTTTAAAATATGCAATTTTGTGTGTACCTATACATTTTAAATTTATATTTGATTCCATGTTCCTTGAACATATTACAATTACCATACATTTATTTCAGTCACTAGACATGTAACATAATATACAAATAAATATATTTTTTACTAATTGTTTTTATATATTTTTGTGTGGAAAATGATTGAAGAAAAATAACAAATAAATATTGATTAAAAATATATAATATTATATTGTAAATTATTTTTTCTTAATAATCTTTTGGATTTAAAAAATTGTATATTATAAGAATAACTTTAAAAATGAGTTTGAAACAACTAATGATGCAAACACGGGCATAAACTCATTAATTGCACACAAACATAATTGAAAACGAAATTATGAACCACTTCACAAATAGGTAATTATTTTTTACCTTTGATACGCAATCATATTATGCACACAATAACACGTTTAGCATAGATAATTAAATATTTTTAATAAATAACAAACCGACCTCATTGATCGTAAGCTTTAAGTACAAATTTTTGAGTGACTATTCTATGAACTCAGCGGAGCGAAAATAATTTTTTTATATAGGTACAACAATCATATCACAAATGCAAGCCGACAAAAATAGGTTCAATCGGTAATAGTAGGTATACTAACGATCGATTTGAGGATAATTCGTTTAGCGGTTTGCGGAATGGAAAGTTCCAAAAAAGTTGATCCATTCGGCTCCATTTCAGCATTTGACGAAAACTTCTTGTTCACCACATATGTCAGATGGTCAGTAATTAAACAGATGTACATGAAGTCATCTTATTGTATTTAACGCGATGAATGTGATGAAAATATGGATGACTGTATTTGAATGTTTATTTTATGATTTAAAAAAATGAGATTTGGCAATCAAATAAAACGAGCAGCAGTCACTTATATCTTTGAGATTGAATTTTTCGAAACCTATTTCACTGTTTAATTTATTACAGTGGTTTTAAAATAGATACATCAACGTGAAACCAATCACTCAGACGAAAGTTTAATTTTTGCTTGTATTATTACATTCACGAAGTGATTAAAAGCTATATTATACTTATGAAGACGTTTATTTTAAAGCCTTAAGGTTATTTTTCAAAATCTGATGAGTGCATAATAATATACAATATAGCTGTTATCAATAATGATTTTAATATTGGTACATTTGGTAAATTTCCAAACGTTACTGTAGATGTAATAACAGTAACACGAGTTACGAACTCCACATTTATATGGGGCAGCGAGAATTTGTCGATAAAACTGGATGGTCATCCATTCGAGAACTATCGTGACCGGACGATGGTTGACCACAGAATACATTAGCGTCCGCGGCCAACTGCTATGCCACGCCATTCCTCAGAATGCTCATTAATCTATCTCTGACATGTACATTCACGAATAAACATAGATATCAATTTAATTCTGTTTCACACACATTATTATATTACCATGATCATAAGTTTGTAGGATTTAAAAACAAAAATTTAAACAAAAAAAATTCACCTATTATGGAACCATGAGCGTGCGCAGACTCTCGATTCCAGTGGTGTACATTAAACATTAGCCCCCACAGAAATTTTGAAAGCCATTAGGTATTTATGGACCATTTTTTTTTTTTTTTTATAACAATTCTTGGAGTGATAATTGATCAAAAACTCAATTTGAATAATAAGAAGTGTTATGAATGTGTGAATTAAATAATGTAGAAAACAATATCAAAATTAACTATACAATTCATTAGTAACATACTGTGTTTTGGGAAATTATTCAAAATGTCAGTGAATGACTCCAACACAGCCGGTTCTTTTTGATGGATAAACAAAGTTTTTGTTGTTTCAGATAATTGGCAACTTTCATTAACGCTAATTTATCATTAGCTTTGGACTTTTGATATTAGATATTTATATTTTTAGGATTAATTTTAAGTAAAGCTTTGAAAACTAAATATACTTTAGGTCACATACGCGATACCGCAAATGAAAAAATATAGAAAACTATAACCAATCCATTGGGGTCTTTATTTACGAAACAGGGCCTTGGGTGAAGATTCAAGGGGCTGGGAACTCCCGAAACCCTCCGTGCGGACACCCACAAATGGTACTATTATAATATAGAAGATAGGCACCTAATAGACGTATGGTATTATTGATTTTTTTTTTTTGTCACAGCTACATCATAATAATATGACGTAATAATTATGTTATTGTTTGTATTCTAAAATTGAAATAAAAACTGTAATAACCGTGAGGTGTCATATTTTAGGAAATCGTTCGATTTAATGCGTATAATAGATGATCCGTGCATTAGACAATCAGACACGTTCGTCGGTTGATGGTTTCTATCAAGTTCACTAATATTCATTTAAATGTAATAATATATTAATATGTTTGTAATACTCCTTAGTATTTAGTTCGAATGTTTGCAATCATAATTATTATACACGAGTGAATTGGGCGCTGATGTCAAGTGAAATCGATTAGACGATTAAGTCGTATTATTCGTAGGTAGGCACGATATTGGATGAATAAATTAAGATGGCTGAAGTATATTAGCTTAAAGCACGCATGGTATGTTTATTAATGATACGCACACATAATATATATATATATATATATATATATATTAGAAAATAACATGGAACAGGAGTTTCCTAAATGTTCACGGTAAAACCCATTTTAGAAAATGTTAAAATGTTGGCGACTCACTACATAACATTATATTAATGACCTTCATCGTTTTTCTTTGTTTTTTATAAATAGAGAATTTATATTAACAATATTTATATTTTGTATAATATTATACGCATTTAAAATACACGTACTGTGATGTCGTACTCAAAACGTTGTAAAATTATAAACTCAATGAACACAATAATAGCATAAAAAAAAGTATGATGATTATTTTTTATTCATTATCTACAGTAAAGAGTGTTTGTTTTTTATTTTAAATTTTTCATTCTCTGACTTATTATTAAATCTATTAAACAAAAAATTACAAATGACAATTGTTTGTTTTACACATTGCTTAGAAATTTAATTTCGAGCTTTATATAGGTAACAAAAGCCTGAAAATTTTTGTTATTCAATCCAGAAAACAAAACAATTTTATAATAAATTATTATTTATGTTTTTTTAAAAAAAAACTATGCGTGTCTTAGCTACCAGTTGTTAACTGAATTTCCAATAATAATAATTTACGTGGCTTATACGGCATGTGTTCTATTATTTATTTTGTTTATATATGTTTATTATAGACGAAGTTTTTTTTAAAGCCCATCCTTCTACGAGAAGTATGTCAGGATTCTGGATTCAGCCTTTTAGAGTATTTTATATTATATATATTATATATATATATATTAGAAAATAACATGGAACAGGAGTTTCCTAAATGTTCACGGTAAAACCCATTTTAGAAAATGTTAAAATGTTGGCGACTCACTACATTATATTATATTAATGACCTTCATCATTTTTCTTTGTCTTTTATAAATAGAGAATTTATATTAACAATATTTATATTTTGTATAATATTATACACATTTAAAATACACGTACTATGATGTCGTACTCAAAACGTTGTAAAATTATAAACTCAATGAACACAATAATAAGTAAAAATGTATAATGTGCTTATTAAGCATAAAAAAAAGTATGATGATTATTTTTTATTCATTATTTACAGTAAAGAGTGTTTGTTTTCTGTTTTAAATTTTTCATTCTCTGACTTATTATTAAATCTATTAAACAAAAAATTACAAATGACAATTGTTTGTTTTACACATTGCTTAGAAATTTAATTTCGAGCTTTATATAGGTAACAAAAGCCTGAAAATTTTTGTTATTCAATCCAGAAAACAAAACAATTTTATAATAAATTATTATTTATGTTTTTTTAAAAAAAAACTATGCGTGTCTTAGCTACCAGTTGTTAACTGAATTTCCAATAATAATAATTTACGTGGCTTATACGGCATGTGTTCTATTATTTATTTTGTTTATATATGTTTATTATAGACGAAGTTTTTTTTAAAGCCCATCCTTCTACGAGAAGTATGTCAGGATTCTGGATTCAGCCTTTTAGAGTATTTTATATTATATATATTTATATAACCAAAAGTGATTTATTTTTCTATTTATAAAACGGAAGGTAGAAATATTTCACTTATATTTGAGAACTCCATCTTATACATTATATTATTAGTTATTGTAACATTATTGCTATCAACTTATAACTTTTAAGTGAATATAGATGTTAGGTATAATAGGTTCGAATAGCTTACAATTTTCATTGTGCATAGAAAATACGAAAAGTAAAGAGATTTAAAGTTCGTCATTATTTTAGAAAATAAATATACAAAGTTTCAAGACTCTCTGCGATTAATCTTTTTTTTATATAATGAACACAGTTATATTTCATTTAAAACCCTCTACAATTTCAGCGAAATTTGAACTTCAATCACATGTTATAAAAAGATAACTGTGTTTATGTATGATTTAAAATATTAAATGTCTGTAAGAACTGCTTAAGAGGAGTCATCTATTAAATATTCAACACTTTTATATATTTTAAATTTGAAAATTGTATGCATTTTTAATTTCAGAATGATTTACACGTTTTCGTGGGTTTGAAGAATTTTATGAACGTCAAACGAGTATAGACAAAAAGTTGTGCATATGTATTTTTAATAATTTTGTGGTTTGCTATGAAAACAGCTTATCAAGTACGTATTGCTTAAAGCTTTTTAACCGTGAAAAAAATTACCTCACCCTGTAACCAATAACCCGGTTACGCGACCGTTAAGACACGTATTCACGGCTGAAACTACTATTTAAATTAGTTCATTCCGGTAATAAAGTGGCACTTTATTTAAATCAACAAATGGTATTTTTTCGGTAATAGTTCGTTATACCTACTGACGTTTTTTTACGTGTTACAATTCTTTTCGTTTCCGTATTTAATTTATACCTTTTATTTCACAGCATTTATGTGATTTTAAATTCGATTTATTTTTTGTATTTTTTACAAATCAAGATAACCTACAACATTTTTTTTTTTTTTGTATTGTTATACCTTGTGTTCCCTTTCCAGGAAAAAAAACCAAAACACATTGGAAAAAAAACGAATGATTAACACCGACGTCGTAACTACGTTATAGTTTATATAATTATACTAAACACGATTTATTTCGAGGAAATTCATCTTCATTATTTGTAGTTCTTAACATTTCAGTGATTCACTTTATTATTTAAGGTTGACATACTTTATCGGATGTTTATTTTACCCGACTGAAGTTAATAACACGAACATAAATACTTAAATGCATATCAGAAAATTTATTGCAGTTAAATATTCAAATTTCAAACTATAAAAATATTTTTCCAATTTTCCAACATATTTGTAATGTTAACTGTTAAGACTTATTTCGATAGATGTTAAAGTGTTTCAGTATTTGAGATATAATTTTTGATTTATAGGAGCGTAACTACGTATGATTTAATTTACATATAATTTTATTATTAATTAATCTAAATTATCATAATGTTATAATACGGTTATTTTATCAATTTTTTATTTATTTATTCAAACCTACATACTTTATGTCGATGGTACGTTATTGTAAAAAAAAAAATATCATTAAGTATCGATGCTATATAATTAAGGGAACGTCATTTGCAAGAAGTTTTAATCCTTAAAAGAATTTACTATCACAGACTGTCATTCGGCAGAAAACACGGACAATTCGTATTCCGGTAAATCAACACTTAGGGTCCTATGTTGATTTTAGAGCTAATTGATGGTAAAATATTATGTTGAAAGGCATTGTGTTTTTTTCTCATTTTGTAAACACAAGCGAAGTTGAAAAAAAAATTCTAAGATATAATATATTGTGTAGGTATTTACCACCATGTCTCGGTTAATGTTCTCTTGTTAGGCCATAATTGTATGTAAATATTGATTGTAATATCGATCCCGATGTATGATACATGCCATACATTGTGGGTCACGACTATATATATATATCTATACAGCATTTACTCAACAGTCAAATGTAACGAATCGTTATAACTTCGAATAATTATATAAGTTTCAGAATTTATTGAAATAATTTGATAAGTATAGTGTACAATTAATTTACATATACTTTGTGTTATAACTATGTGTTTAAATTTAAGCTTTTGCTCGATTTTTTCATTATTGCACACGATTTAATTGGAATTGTAATTTATTTATTTATATGTATATACGATAAAAATTAATTTACACAATATTTACTTACATACAATTTTATCGAAACGTTTCTCTAATAGGAATTCTAAATATACGAAGCTTTATAGAAAATCAGTCTCAACTATGCACGTCGATTACTTAGACGTCAGTAAATTCACGTATCTCGTATAATATGATTCGGGCGTGTAATCAATAATTAGATACTAAACGACGCACACTTATTTATTTTTACATTTAAAATTTATTTTTTAAATATTAGGTTTATAGGGTTTGTAATATACTTGTAAGATTATGTTTAAGTAAAATTTAAATTTATATTGTTTTTGTACTAGCATTGTAAAAATGCAATCTTGTGAATGGTCAGATTTACACCCATACCAAATTCTGAGCCCATTTCATTCTCTTCGAATTACGTTTTATGTACCACTTTTTCGTCCTTTTAAGGAACTTTATATCATATTTTGCGTTATTAATAACTAGTGATATTATAAACAAAATGAACCTCTCACTCGATGTATGCGCTCGCTAATAGATATTTTTTATAATTTACTGTAATTCGGTATTATCATTTCACTTCAGTGTTCTGTATTTTCTTATCTAATCTAATTTTGCTTATTATTTAATCACTTATTTATTTTATTACTTTCATGAAATTATTGCAGTTATGAAAACTGTATAATAGTAACATGTATACATTTATTTAACATGTGTGAAAAGTATTTCACACTAACACATACATGTTACGCATGGTTACCAATGTACCTATTTACTAATAACATATTTATTTTATTTTTTTTTAAATTTATTTATATATACATATAATTAAATGTTTTTACCAATACTTTAATTATTATTCAAAAACTAGTGGTAACATATTAATATAGGTATAATATATTAATTAGCGAAATCCAATCCAATCCAATTTATCATACAACTGCTCAATATTGTGATTCTTATATTTATTTTAATCAAAATAATATTATATGTAATCTTTAGACGAGAAAAAAAATAATGTGGGAAAAAGCTATTATACTTTTATCCAGATTTAAAAAAAATACCACGTTTCATTGTATTTTTTATTCAAACTTTAAATATAACCGAAACACATCTACGACCTTTTCAAAATGCTAGTTAAAAAAAAATTCCATGACCTGTTTTAGCGAGGAATTCTACGAAAAATCGAGGGATATTCAGCAGTTGAAATGTAGCGGCACCGTTTTTCATTATATACACGGGAAGAACAATAACATTGTTATTTTTCTGCTACAAATACGGACGTACACATAAAGAACAATGTCACATACTCAGCTATGTTATTTTTGAATAATTTATAAAATTTTAAACAGTTTTGACAAACTTTGATCACGTAAAACATCATTGTTTTATGCATGTAATTCGGGCGTCGAGTTAAAAATGGCTGTTTATGTTAAAATGGCTTGTGTATGTACTAAATGACTTTTATACTATACACCTACGTATGTGTAAGTCATAAAAAAAAAAACATAATTTATTGATATTTTGGACGTTGGAATAACTAAGAGATTTAAATCTCTGCAAGTAAACAACAAACCGTTAGGATCTTCACATAAAAATATCAAAAATCACTTATGTATACTCAGTAGTTTGAATTTGGAATTGTGTGATAAATGTGAGTTTCTGCATGTACTCGAAAGGCGATGGCATACAAATATGCATACAATGAAACAAGCCATTAACAATCATGTTTGGTGCTTAAGAAAACCTATACAAGAAATGATATTTTTAATATTACCCATAAATCAAAATGTATTTTCAGCATGTGATGGCCAGCATTGAGTTTAGATAAAGTATAAAATATCACATGAGGAAGTACAACAATCACGATTGTAAATTATATAAAATATGGAGAACGTATCAATTTATAAAAATAATCAGAAGAATCTTAAAAAAATGTTACTACACAATATTGTTTCTAGACGTTTTTATCTAGAAATATGTTTTAATGAATAATCACCTTTATTTATCTTGATAATAATAATATTAAAGATAACTACGTCCCAAACGGCCGATGACTTAATTAATTGGGTAATGTTTTTGAAGTTATTGTAAATCTTCGTTTAAAATCTTTTTAATCTTTAACGACCATTAGTTTAATTAATCACTATAAGCTATCAAGTTCATTATATTATTCTGAAGGTCGGATTATTTGAAGCAGGGTAATTATTTTGATAATTTGAAAATTAAAAAAATAAATATGAGAACAATTGTTTTTTTTTTTAACTCACACTCTCAGAAAACAATGATGTATTTATTAAAATATCTACCAACAAGTTGTAAATATTAAATATAAATGCATACATAAGATAAAAGAAAATTAACAATATTGCATTAGAAAATTACCATCACAAGCTGTATTTTCTTCCAATCAGCATATTATTATCATCTAGGCAGGTACATGGAAAAAAAAGTTGGAAGTGGTTTATAAATCTATGATGTAACTTACAAAATATAAATAAAAATATTCATAATAATTATATACAAGTGGATAATGTTTTTGGTTTATATTTTTAGAGATTGCGATTAAATCCTCAATCTTCCTCCAGCATGCGCGTTTAGTTGGAATGAAACCAAAAATGATTGTGCAATAAGAATCACAGCCAGGATAAATTGACTACGCGTGTGATACTCACTCCTTACGTAATGGTGTTTTAAGAAAATTGAATTACCCCCTGGTAATCATAAAAGGGTGGGGTTGGCAGTTATAATCACTGATTACTGTAGAGTGTATGTGATTAAGTATTACACCTTGGTTGATTATTAAGTACTACCCTCTCCCCCCACACCCACACTGACACAAACGGTAATAATACACACGTTGGTGGTGATTGCCCGTGACACGGACGTAATATTATTTAATATTTGTAAGAAAGGATTACCAATGGTACATTTTTAATTTAAAAAAAACAATTTTCAACTAAATTTACTATTTAGTTTAATATAATATAATCCCTCAAAGTTCTATTTAATTTCCATTAGTCTACAATATCTTCGTCTCTGATCAACCCACATCACCAAACACTTCAGTTGCGGACTATGCTGATGATAAAGTGATTATCTCGATTAATGAAGACCCACTCTTGGCCTCGTTATATTTGCAAACTCATATTGGCCTGATGGACAATTGGTATACTAAATGAAAATTTTAAGTAAATCAAAGCAAATTTATTAAAACGATAAAACCTATCTGGACATATGGATTCCAGCTATGGGGAAATGCTAAAAAGTCCAAACTAAATAAGACACAAATTTTTCAAAATATGACCTAAAGAAAATTAGTAAATCATACATATCAAACCATAGTTTACACATAGATTTCAACATAAAAACATTTCACGACAAAGCTACATGTTTCTATGGAAAATTTCACTACCGTCTATCTACATATTCAAATCCTCTCATCAAGAACTTATCATCCACCACAATCCCAGGTAGCCCCCCCTCCAAGGCGTCTTAAACGTAAATGGGGCAGATATTTGTTGTATTGAAAAAAAAACCATAAAATAAAAATACACAAGACCAAAGCAAATCGAAAGTGTCACCAATACGTTACTGTAACTCATGTTCAATTATTTTCTTCTCAAGCCACATATATTCATTATATCCATGAAATAGATTATATATATATTTTCTTCTGGAAAAAAAAAGTATAATTTGTAGTGAGGTTATTGGACGTTTTTACAATATAGTATAAATATAAACATAAGCTCGTAAAACTTTTTTTTTTTTAGAATATTTTATTTACTATATGTATTAATGACATAATGATAATATATCAAAAAATGGTAGAAATCCTTTGTGAACGAATATCGATTCCATTTGAACTAGAATATTTTAAATGACAAATAGTATTGACAAACATAGTTTAATTAAGTTAAAAATGATAAATTAAAATTTTAAGATACTAAAGAATAATATAATAATGTAATATCATAAAAGTACAAATTACGAGAAAATATTATTATTCTGATTTTACTATAAACTATAATTTTTTACTCGAGTTTTGTTTATTTATACAGATCACAGGACGCATATTAAGTATATATGTATTTTATTTTGTTTTTATATTCTAGCATGCATAATAATTTTACAATAAAATAATACTCAAGGTTTTTCATTCGATTTTATTTATTTAAATTGTGTTAATTATTTAAAGATATGTATTTTCATACATGATTAATTTGTCAAGCGCCTCGATTATTCAACGATGTACTTTTGAGTACTTAACAGGCTTTAAATGTGTTTACTTTTTTCCATTACTATATTAACATTATTACGAACGAAAATGTACATTAATTAACAATATTATCTGGTCTGTCCGCACAATTAGTGGTGGGTGAACAATATATTTATATATTTTATCTGGATATCATACACTAACTTTACAAATTAGGTTAACACGTAAATCGCGTATTATACACTAGCATGGTGATTACTGATAACTATTTGTTTTCTTCTACGTACCTACACAATCCATTTAACGATTGTTAAAATTAATTTACCGTACACGGAAACCATGATACCACATAATTGGTAAGGTAATAATAATTATCTGATGAAAATAAAAATATGTGACTGTGTAGCTACAGCAATATAGCATGTACTATGAGACATATTATATGCTTTTACAACGTTCCCAACAATAGTTTTAATTGAGACTTTTGTTTTACTTCTCAGTCTTCGACAATGCATATACTGAACTCACTAAAGAATATATTTGTTTTTCAATTACGTGTTTTTAGTTTCTTGTCACATTATATTTTGTCATGTGTTAAATTTTCGTTATTTGACTACTCTGCTTATTAATTTTTTTAGCTTTTCGATTCCTCTCATCTTGCCAAATGGTTTTTAATATAACCTGATTTATGTTTTCTTCGTCATGTCCATTATTTCCTTCAGACTTTCCGAGCTAAATCTGTTCGGTTTTTAATAAATAATATTAATTGATTTCGTTCGTAGAATTAAATTGTAACAAGGTTTATGAAGTATTCAAATTGTAATGCAATCGTTTCCCTCCATCGATATTTTATTAACAGTCATATAATATAACTAATAAGCTGCGTCCACCGTTCCAATTACTGGCCTTTTTTTGTTCAGCGGAATTTTCCATTACGATTTGTCAGTTTATGATATTGAACTGTTGTGTTATTTCGTTAATAATAATAGAATACGATAATTAGTACTTGCTCTGTTTATATACAAAGGCAACTAAACATTTTCGTATTTGAAATTCATTGTCATCGTAGTTTCCCCGCGCTGACCTAAAAACAAATAGACAACACGTGTACGAGTGTAAGACAACTCACTGAGCTGTGCAAACCATTATGGCGGGGTTTCACGGTTTATTAGTGTCAATTAGGCAATATATATGATAAGGTTTTTGAGGGTATAATGTTAGTATATACCTACTTGAAGTACTCTCTGGCCTTATGTATATTTCGAACAAAAACGTCAAACGTTCAAGTACTTACGCTGCAGGATATAATACGCACAACCGTAGATCTACGTGACACCTCATACTTAGACAGACACCTTTTGACCAATGTTTACCGGCGTCAAATGTCGAAAAATAACGAACTACGGTGCATGGTCTACGACCATGGTGACTCGTCCAACGTTCTTAAGAGATTTGACAATTGACCCCACTAATTACTATTAACGGCGAATCTTAGGTAGGTATATTTCTGAGACACAGACACTTTGTACTCGAGGATAAGGATACGTTTCGCTATCCCTGTGTAAAGCACCACTCGTTATATTATTATTGCGGGTACGAACTATAATGAACCTTGACGATTATTACTATTATTATTATTATTATGCTACCCGTCATAAAAACCATATTGAAACATTCAATTTGTGTGTAAATACTATAAGAAGGATAATATAATATATTATTGTAATTATAACTTAGTTGTACGGGCTCAGAAACAATACAATTTTAATTTCAAATCTTGGTTTTTAGTAGATTATTATTGAGATTTTCTTACCATCGCACTATATATTTATGAAAATATAAACTGTTGGATAAAAACTAGTGCTACTGATTTCATTCGAATAAAATATTGATTTAATATTATAAGAATTTGCCGTGAGACCCGTAGATTCCTGCAAATTGAAGGAAACGTGAATTAATTTGACCCACATCGACTTTACCGTCGTGCATATCATAAACACAGTGTTGTGTTTTATCTAAATAAATTTATCCGGATAAATTATCTAGATAGGTATATTTTTATCTTTTATCTTATACAGATAATTGGGAAATATGTTATCTAAGATAAATAATTAAAACATCTAGATAAAATTTAATTTTTAAATATTTCTATAATTAACGTTAATTAGGTATTTTATTTTTTCTGATTACAAAATAGTAAATTTATATTTAAACATAATAGGTGAAAAATTATTATTTAACACCTATGTATTAGTATTATAATTTATAATTTATAAATATACCTATATATATTTTTCATTCTTAAATATTACTAGATATATCAAGTTCATATTTTAAATGTTCTTAGTAATAAACTCATAAACGTTTTGGGTTAACTACGTATCTACGTATCAGCCGTCGTATTCGCTGACCGTCGTATTTGCAGGATACCCGCATTCTACAATTAAAATTGAAACGTTCACAAAATAAATTATTATTGATTAATTATTAATAATAAGTGTAATAATAATATTACTTAGTGTAAAATAAAATTCCCACAATACTAATTTTAGCATTGCAAAAACATCTACATGATTAGTGTATATCTATATTGTATTAAGGCAGCTCTAGTCTACTATGTGTTTATTTAATAATTTCCTATCACTTCTTAGTTATTAAATATTAAATATTTGTTGGAATTTTAAAAATTTTATTCACGTTAGGTTTGTAATAAATAAGTAGGTAGGTATTAAAAAAAAATTTTATCATTTTTTTATCTGGATAATAAATGTTGATTTTTTATCTTTATCTAGATAATTAAATTATTATGTATCTTTTATCTTAATATAGATAACTGTTCTAGCAATTATCTTTTATCTTGATCTAGATATTTAAAAAATAATCTTTTTACAACACTGATAATATACAGCCGAGTAGATAGTGACAATCGATTTAACATTTATCCAATATTCTTACAGAGTTGTCTCTCATTATCCACCATAAGCTGATTGGCGTTTCTCAGACAAATTCAAATGTACAAAAATTGTTTGAAAACAATTTCATATTACCAATATCTTAACGTGTTTCAATAATTATACAATACCTGAATGTAATGTAATTTTTTAAATATTAATGGAACGCGATTAAAGTTTTACCTTTTTTTCTATTCTTTTTAAATGTCAATAAAAATATATATCTGTTTTAATTTATTAAAGGACGAGGAAAGCTAAACCTATCAACAACTACAGCTATCGATATACTATTGCTACCCTTACTTATTAATCATATTTTTTAAATTCCTATATTATTATACCAGCAACATAATATTCCTTTCAAAGCATGTTTAATTGTTATATTTGTTTGGAATTCATAATGCCAATTTGATTTTTATTATAACATTGTATTTTTTGTTTTGACTGTCAACTCTGACGTCTAATGAATCACTTGTACACCATGCCTTAGGCGATTTATTACCGGCGAATTCACAGTTTTAATGAGTGAAATATCGCATGCACATTGCATAATATAGGGTTGACCTGGAGAACGGAAGTATATTATATAACGCCGAGTAGAAGGTAACGAAATTAAAACTTACTCGCAGTTTGATTCATTAACAATTTGTTGTAACTTTTGATTTTACGAAAACTGTTGTATATTATCTTAGAAAATTAGGTGAAAACTTTTTTAAGTATAAACAATTAGGAAATACATATATGGTGGCAATAAAGAATCCACGGCATGACGTTAAACCACATACCTACACAATATATAATTTTTTAGTAATATATATAAAAACAATATAATAGTATACAGATTAGTTTTGAAAAAAAAAAAATGTTATATTTAAAAGCAATTGAAATTATTTATAGTGCCTATTTAATATTATATAATATGTTTTAGAATAATAAGATGACTAATGGTTGTTACTACCTATGTTAGCAGTTAATGGTATATGGTAATGAATAATTAAAGTACATTTTACTTTGAATACGAGTGATTTCGTACTGTAGATACCTAATGTAACCTAACCGTAATTTAGTCATGCATAAATACATAATAGTACTATAATTGACAAGTTTAACTTATTGGGGATAGTATGTAGTATTTTACGTATATGATTATAATATTATGTACTCGAAGTTGGGATGAAAATGTTTTGTATCTCGTTTATAATGTTTTATCGTTTTAAGGAACGCGAATTAACGTTATTATATATTGGGTTTTTTGCAATACCTATATCGTAGGTAGATAGAATTCACTACTTTCAACATTTCAACAGTTCAGCTTGTCTCCGTAATTGGGTTTGACTGTGTCTTCCGAATCCCTGTTGGCTAATTATTGTAAAACAGCATATTATAGGTGTTTTGACAAAATGTTCAAACCACACTAAAGAGCAAATGTTGATACAAATGTCGAGCTTTGAAGAAAAATATCAAAAAGACCTTAAAATATGCTGAAATGTATACATATTATAAACTATGTAAAATCAAGTTTCCATAAAAGTTGTATTCAGATAACACCGGCAGTTTTTTTTTTTCAAATCTAGTAAATCAAGAGTGTTGTCAGTGGGTATAGCTTTTCTCTTAAAGACTTCCAGCCAAACTTAATTCTAATACAACTTTAGATTAGTGTACAAAAACTGTATAGATTGCTTAATTCAAATGAAAAAATAAAATAAAAATCCGATAACCCTAATGTATACGACGAAATTCGATGTGTGTACGTTGTAATAATTAATGCAGCCGTTTTAATTAATTATTTTCTACGAACTCATTTCGATCAATTACAGTTTACGAGAATTTTTCGAAACATAAAATTCAGATATTTGCATTATCATAATGGAATATAATTTAATATTTAAATAATTTTTTTTTATAATCTATAGTACCTATTTTTTTTTCAATTACAGTCATCAAGATATTAATTACCTTCTCTGTGTATAATGGTTAATGATCAATTTATTTATGCAAGGCATTCCAATACTTTATTAACTTCAAATACATTTCTCACAACAAATTGCCGTCTCGACATTTTCCAGTTTTTTTCGAAATCGTGGAAAAAGTGCACCACAATTTATTATATTATACAAAATATCATATATTACGGAACACAGAAGTTATCGAGGAAATGTTTTTCGGAATACTGAATTTTTATCTGAAATGGTTTCGCGACCGCCGCAGCAATTTTTTATATCATATTTATTATTTTTTGTGGCATTTTGTAAGGTGACACCCGCAGATTGACAACCCGCATAGACTTAGATGAGACTTTAAAGAGACTTTTACCTAACGTAGGCATATATATGGGTCACAGAGCCGGGGGATAGACAGTGTGCGGTCCATTATTTAGGACGTAAACCGTGTTCCAAGCGAACGAGCCGGAAGTAAATATAAATAACCGATTAAAGTCCGTTTAAAAGCTTAACGCAGTCAAAAAAGTGTGCTCCAGGACAAGACGATACGGCGTGATTGGATGAGACCAGCGAGGTTGTGTGTACTGTACTGGTAGACGTGAACGGTGTATGATATACTTAAATCGTTAAAATCACTCGGCCGTGAACGCATATTAGCTCCGGCTGTTGGACATACAAAAAAATCTGAAATACGAACAGCAATTTGAGATTTGGCGAGAGTTATATCAGAGGTCGTTTACGTTTTTCAAAATAAACTGTGTAAATTATTACGCAGAACGTTGAACAAAATATTCCAGTTTTAATGACACTATGCGTGACGACTTATGGCTGTTCGTTATGATTGTCATCGAGAAACGCGTATAATAGTATATTATTTCAATTTTATTGACGGTAACTATTCAAAAAAAAAAAACAGCACATAAACATGATATTTTTTATTGCTAACATTTTGTTCATTTTTTCTTTTTTGGATGACAGGTGACAGCACACGCATTCTTAATTTCATATCCCAAAGCTGAAGCTCCGAATTTCAGCATATAAAAAGGGGGAAAGTAGTTAACGCCGCATTTCTGAACAGTTAGCGTCGTGTGTACCTTGTCAATGATTAAGTAACTGTAATGTATGTGGTATATTTAAAATCAATGACAAATCTTGTGAACGAAAAACAATTCTGAATGAAGAATAATCAGCATTTGTCTTTATTTCCAAGACGTATTATTTATGATAATATATTTTTGTTGACATGATTGTATTTTAAAATGAAATTGTGTGTATACAATATTATAATAATGATAAACGTTAAAAGTTTCAAGTGACCTTGAGTAATATTATAAAATTGCTACAATATAACACACCAACATCGTCTCTAATCAGAATTTTTTTTTCGTATGACGTATAATGATTTAACATAGCATTCAAATTTGACATATCCAGTACAACCTAGTAACCTACTCCATGGCGAAGAACGCTTGACAATAATTACAATACGAAAGAACGACTTTCATGTTTTTTTTTTATATTAATGTAATTTATTGTTTTGTTTAATGGTTATAAAAATGCTTATCCCACTAAAATGTAATGTTACGTCACATCAACCTGTCTGTACATTTTTTTTAACATTGAAACGTGAATACTTCTTCAGTTTTAATGTTTTATTCATGATTCGAAATCTTTGAAATCTTTCAGAAAGCGTTATTAGTATTATATTTTAGCCTCGTGAACGATAAAATATACACGTAAACTTTCTAATTGTATTTTCCGATCGTCAAAGTTTTCACATGTAATATATTACACTAGTAGGTAGAAATAAATAATTTAAAGGAAATATATAAGTTTTATAATAAATTTAAATTTAGTTTGGGAGAGTCTATTTTTCATTAGAAAACTATATAATATTGTGTTTGGTTTAAATTAATATACCTGTAATAAAATAATATTACATATTATTATTTATTATATATGGTTATATTAATAAAACCCCATTTGCACTTCATCAATTTTGTTTAAAACATTTAAAAATAATTATTTTTTAATAATACTTAAGTATTGTACAGCATGCATGCTTTCCCCGTATTTTACCTTGATAAGGATTTATTAAAATTCTGAATCTTGGGATTTAAAAATACTATAACTTCATTCTTCCAAACTAGAATCACTTTTTTTTCTGTAAATTATTCATTAAGTGGCTTCTTTGAAAATGTTGTTAAATCTTAATTGAAACTCAAACAAGTCGTTTTAAAGTTATTGAACTGTGTGTGCCAATTGAAAACATAATTTTTTTGGTTTTCTTAAACACGCATCAAAAGTTGTCAGTTATTTTTTACTGAACGGCGAACACCAAAAATCAAAACACGATCACTTCGGCGGGTTTGATGAATTTAACAAATAATAACCGTAAATGGCCTATAATATCATGGAAGGTGTCGATTTAAAAATGTGAAAGGGGAGGGGGTCCTAAACACAACTAAGCCCCCTCCAAATTTCATTTATGCGATCCGCAGTATAAGGTGATATGTAAAACGTACTACGCGCGTGTGTGGAAAAAAGCTTTATATACTACCACGGTCATTCGTCGTCATCGTCGCATGCGGCATTGCACTGAAGTTCATTCGCAAAGGGACAATAATTATCGTACCTCCACGAGGTGTGGAGGTATTTAAAAAATGAACAGGAAATTCGCACGATGCTTCGGCATGGGTGGTATTATATAGATATTATGCAGTGGTCGCGGTTATAGGTTAGCATATTGGACCGCAGTGGTCGGGGGTAGGCGTTAAGTTTGACGAAAACGACATCCGACGACGACAAACCGACTACCAACGCGGTTATTAATATTTCGCGACCGACCGAGTCGGGGTTCGGAGGTCGAGCAATATCAGCGGCGTTTTAATGGTATTATTATTATTACGGTGGCGTGACGCCTCGACGGTCATTTTCAGGACTCGCCCGCGGGGAGGCGCGCGCGAGATTTGACGCTCGCGGCGGGCGAGACGACACGACCGTCACCGTCACCGCCGCCGCGTTCGTATCAGTCGTCGTCCACACGCCGCCGTCTAACGACCAGTTTTTCCGGACCGGGGGGCGGGGTGGCTCGCGCGTGTTCGTCCACGGACTCGTCATCCCCCGACCTCGCCGTATCTCTATATAACATGTACATTTAGGCCGGAAAAATTCCACCTAAAGTGAAGTAATAGTTACGTTTTTAAGTACAATAATTACGGAGCGTATCGAGTGCGGTGGTCGTGTGTTTTCAGTCTTTCCCGCGGGGGAGTGCTCGTTTTGGACGAGAAGCGAATTAAAAAAAAAAAACAAAAAACGATTGTGTCCGTGTCTCGCGATCACTATAACAATATTATCATCTATAATAGTAATACATAAACGTAGATGATTACATAATAATATACGCGCACCGGCGGCACCTTCAGTATGTGTCTATCGTCCTTAGACGAATGGTTCGCGGTGGCAGCCCAGTTTTGTCCGGGCCGGTAGTCTCGAGCCTCCTTGAGCGTCCAACCTCGTCTCGGGTGAGTGATGCTCGATGTTATATATCATTATGATATCGTTATATCGTTACGACAACACTAGACCTGTCACTGACACTTCGAGACACCCGTTTCTCACTTTATTCTGTGTTCGTGTATTATTATTATTATTATTTTTTTTTTACTAATTTAACGGCTGGTTTATTCTTCACGTGAGCCTCCACCGACTCGAAACGACAGACACGTCTAATACAGGTGTGGTTTATATTTTAAAGTTATGAGCAAATCAATTCAATTTCAGGGACTGTTTAAAACAAATAGAGATAATACAAAATTCTTCTTTTGCCAAAATATCTATAGGAGTATTTTAGTGATAAGCTTATAATAATATATAGTTCACCGATGGTTAATTCTCTCAACACGTATGTAATTGATTTATTGCAACTGTGTTACTTCAAAATTACTATAATGTATGATACCATATATATATATATACCACCAGAGCAATAGAATATGAGTAAAGTCGTGATCGACAACATGACGTATGGTTTAAATGCGTTTTCATGCTATTAAAGTTATAATTACAATTTATAAATCATGTTATTCTCACAACGCGTTATTATTATTTATTTATAACAATTGTCCAATATCGATGGTTATTGATTTCACGTTTTAAAAATAAACTTGTATTGAATCGTTTAGTTATAAATATTGGCATTAATATAATTTAAAGTCACCATGCTATTATAAAGAATGATTGAACAAAAAAAAATGTAAATTATATTGTTCGGAATTCATATTATACAGAAGAAAATGGCAACACAATGACAGTTCTCTTTTTTTGTATCAAATGAGTGCAATACTAGTAACTTAATTTTTATTTCCATTAATATGCCTACACAAGGTTTACTGAATACAATTATTTACTAATTGTGAACTTTTAATTCGAGAAGTCTTACATATTATTTATTTTCTAACATAGGTACCTACCCCAAATAGAAATGTATGATTTCTTGAAATATGAATTATACTTTCAAATTTACTCGAACTTCATATAATATCACAAATATTTTTAAACCCAGTTTTTATTTATCTATGAGTTTACAAAGATGGTGTTTAAATATTTAAATAATAATGAAATATAATTAATATTATGTTAATATTCAAAAATATAAAAAGTCAATTTTTGTTATTGTATGTTATCAGCTACCATAACAGATTATAATATAAAGTATTATTCTGTTCATTATTATATTCTTTTAATGAGTTTTAATTTATTATACGGCTTTTTTTTTGGTTCTTAAAAAGTAAGAAGAAAATACACTAATACATTGCGTGATATAGGAAATCTATCTCTCAACTGACACTTTGTAAAAATCCAGTGTTGATATTTAAATAGAAATATAATACTATACCTAATTTTAACATTTTAAAATTGTTATTGTATCAAAATAATATCAATGAACCACTATATTGTTAGTTCAGAAACAAAGTTAAATACAATTTAAATTTCGTGGAATTAAAAAAAAAAATGTAATTGTTCTTAAAAGAAATTTATCAAGCAATACATTTTAAAATGATTTCTTAACGGAGATTGTTTAATATTAACGTTATAATATGAACGTGTATACAATACGTATTACTTACTATTAATATTTTAAATGATATTCAGGTCATATTAGTATTGTTATTTAATAATGTACATTGATACAGATGAATAGTATATACAATTATAAAACCTTTAAGGCATTTCAATTTATTATTGCAGTTTACCAAAATAATGTAAGAACAATAATATACACGCTACTGACATAACTAACATAACTGCGATTTCCACATAAAGCAAATTTAATTTTATTCTCTGAATTATTGAAGTATAGTAAAATATTTTATTACTAAAAGTGTTTGTATGAATAAGTATGTTCTGCACGATTGTGTAAAATATTCTACGAATATAAATTACTAAACATTACACACAGTACATACAGTACACAGAAATATACACAAGACAATAATAACATTATTAATATAATAATAATATAGTTAAAATATTAGCACGGCGTATTGGATATGCAATATTGATGCACGTGCGCGTATAGGACCAGAACTTACTATCATTGTGATATAATACTATGTACATTATTATTATCGTATGATTATAATACAATTGAAATAATAACATGATATTGCTATACTAAAATTATTATGAAATTACATTACCTTTTACGACAAGAAATGCAATATTTCATGGTAAGATATTTCAAAATATAACTATACATATAAACATTTTATATTATTATAATATGCAGCAGTACTAATGATATATTATGTAATTAATAATAAAAATAAATAGTGAATTGTATAATATATAAATCCATTATGTTATATTATATTTTGTTTACATTTTGAATAAAAATTACACATAACATTCTATATTGAACAATATGTTAAATAACTTTTCTTTTTTTTTGAACTAACGATACCGTAACGTTTTTCTTTGATATACCTGCCTATTTAAAAGTTGGTATTTATTTATATTTCCATTATATACTTGTGCACTGCATCTGTATTTCGTACACATGTGAAGTATGATTTTAAAATAATATATTTTTCATAATATCTATTTTTACTAGCACAATCCTCGGTAAGACAGTATAAATTATATTTATTTTTTTTCATTTGTGTTTATATTATTATATCTTACATAGTATTAATGATTTAAAGTATTTTGTATAATATTCTGTAACTTAACCAAAATTTGTGGTTTTACCATCTATCTCATCAATACATTATATAATAATATGTTCATAGTATAGGGAAACCTTACTTTTTTAAGTTGCTTAAGGTGTGTAAAAGTTTCAGATAAAAAAAAACTATGTCGTTCAATATACAGCAAGTTGACAAAAGTTTGGTTAGTGTTAAAAAGTTTCATCAAAACAAAATTATTATTTAAAATACACACATCATGTCTACGTACAGCGTGATTCTTTTACAGTAAATAATCATTAGGTAACTCGAAAAGAATATTTTAAAAATTTGAAGTTTTTTTAAAAATATATTTTATTTTAAGTCATCGAAAAATAATTATTCATTTTTTATAGTGATCACTTTTTACGATTATTACCGTTTCGAATTTCAACATTGCCAATGAATCAAGACTATATAAAAAATGAATTTTCTAGATCGTTAATACTTTTTGAGTAAACCAGCGCGTTGGTGCTAACTTTTTAAAGAATCACCCTGTATATAATGTACATGCATAAAATACATTTATTTTTGACAAATAATAATATATCTTAGGTTCACGAGCGTGTAAAATATTGATTTACGGCGTCATCGTCGTCATTCATTAGAAAACTTTTGATAACATTTACATTTTATACGGTAAGTCGTCACATTTTCGGCTTTTATAGTTATCTGTATCCAAAATTCCAAGCATAAATAAATTTGATATATTATATATTATGACTCGACGTGAATATGCGTACCGTATAGTATTATAGTTATTAATTTTGACTTGGAAACAATATCGTATTATCGTTCCCACGCATATAACGGTCACGACTTAAATGCGAAACGTGGATATGATATTACACATTAAATCCATAATATGTATGGCTAGGTGCAGTGTCGCAAAGAAACGAACTTTGGTTTTGTAAAGTCTGCCACGAGTTTTTTTTGCTAATTTATTCTTCGCCCTCGTTAAATTTATTTAAATATGATTAAGTGTTATTTCAATGATAAGAAAATGTACAATTTAAAATTAAATCAAACACATTATGCGGTTACGCGATTCTCTGCGTACATTTTGTGCACAAAAATAAACCGCGCTCGAATAGTCATATTATAGTTATACGAGAACAGCGCCAAACACTTTGAAGGTGTATTTGTTTAGGGTTCCAATATAAAGACAATATGGTTTACCTATATTATATACCTCTCTGTGATACTGTTGATTATAATATTATATAGATGATTTCATAGACAGAGTTTCGCGGAAACGTGTTTAGGGCACCATTATATTATACACGAGAGCACTTCTGGGTGCGTTCAACGTTCGTTTTTCTCGACAATCGTCTGGGATCAATAATATATAAATGCATAGTATAATGTACACGTATAAATACAATTCCGAAGGATTATATACGAACGTCGCCGGTCGGTCATACGCCAGTGGTAGCCGGTTATAAAGAGGAGCGTACAACGGACAAAGACGATTTCATAATAATAATAATAAAAATACTATGTCCCGAACAGATGTACAGCATTTAAAATATTTTGGGAATATTCGATGCGTATCGTACTATGATGGTAACTGACCCCGCCGCCGCCGCCGCCCACCCGCAAACCACGCGAAATCTTCGCTGTGGGTGAAATCTTGCGGTGGATTTATCGAAATGATGTATTGACTTAAGGGAATACGAATGCAAAATCGTTATTTCTCATTCACGCGTGTGTTCGGGGATTTGCGGCCCAGAGAGTACAACGCAAATAAAAAATAAGTACTACTACGCTGCGTGCACCTACCTATACCAATAGACTATAGAGGTACCTCGCTGTATATATGACGTGCACCGTTGGCGCCGGAATGGGAAGCATAGGACCCGTTCCGTACACTGCAAACGTGGTCGTTCCTGTACAGCATTTGTTTGTTTTCTTTTTCTTTTATTTGTGTTTAGCCCACGAACGATGTGATAGGATTCCGGATCGCCTTTCTACTCGATTCGCACGACCGGAATATTATAATATGAAAAAAAAATAAAATGGCAGCGGATATATATCCGTTGTGGCCTGCAGCGCGCGCCACCGATAGATTTACGCTACGGTTTGCTTTGAGTAAACGCAAATAAATGAAAACGGCTCGTGGGCTACAACCTGTTTGCGTTAAATCGGTAATAATATATTGTACTAGAAACCCGACCGATCGTCGTTTGGGTTACATGGTTTAATCGATCGTACGTTTCGGTGCACGTCATTACGGTTTATGTGTATATTGAAAACTAATGTAACAACTAATATGTTTTGGATAAAACCACCAACAAATATTTAATTATAATATTATTACATCACATAAAGTTACATAATATTTAGAGCATCGATCGCTGCTGTAGTTTTAGTAGATAGACGTGTTGAATATTAATGTTATTATTTTATTCAGAGTATTAACTAAAAATCGAAATCTCCCGGTTGGGAGATGAGCATTCTTAATTACAGTTATAATAAAACTATAATATTATTTTTGTAGTGTTATCTATTTCCAAAAATGTAATTACAATTGTTGAGTATCATTCAAAGACAAAGTTTGAGGTCTGCTGAACAGTTTGTATAATTATTTTTTAACTAAGAGAATTACGGCGTTTGATGGAAGTGAATGCAAAAAAATGTTAAGGCATAAACATTTCAAAACGAATACGATTCGTCAATATTCTGAAAAACTAGTTAATGACAACAGGAATCCAAACAATCAAA
Organism: Sitobion miscanthi; assembly: GCA_008086715.1. Classification (NCBI taxonomy): domain Eukaryota; kingdom Metazoa; phylum Arthropoda; class Insecta; order Hemiptera; family Aphididae; genus Sitobion; species Sitobion miscanthi. Next base: position 27,513,051 of record CM017800.1, read on the forward strand.
ACAATATGTGGCCAGGAAATTATGTTCTTATAAATATATGATTTTTACGTCTTGTAAGATACATCATCACAATAGTAAAGTTAACGATTTTCAACTAAAGTTATGGTTTTTTTTTTTTATAAATATGCGTTCAAAATTGTACGATGGGTGTGTTATGATATAATTATAACGAATATATTGTGTGTTTATTAAATGTAAACATTATCTACATGATAAACACAGGATAATATTTATAAGTACTGTTCAGTGCTCATCCCCTTTATGCCCATTAATAATTGATTACATTTTTTAACTATGGTTTTTTAATTTTTAAAAAGACTGAAAGATCACATTTTTATTTTTTAGACTTATATTTTGTACACTTAAAGGAAAGTCCTTTGGTGGAACAGATTATTTTTAAACAGGTTATTTTTTCTGAGAAAACGTTGACGCATCTAAATTGAAATTCGAATCAGTATAGCTTTTGAGTTTTCTTTACATTTGTTATACTAAAAACATAACTCGGTAAACTTGAAAAGGAAGAATTAAAATTATTGACTACCAAGAACAAAATATATTATAAAACGTTGATTATATATTTGTTCGGTTATTAGTGTTACCTAATACCTTATTATTATTATTTCACACTGTATTATAAAATAATATGTATCTTAATGGTTTTTAACGAGGACGCTAAGTGATATTAAAATATTTTACACACAAATATAGCGATTATATAGTATTTATTTATGTTTTGTTCACTAGTTCGCTAAATACAACAGATAAACAATATATTATACGCGTGTACTCGGTGTGCGTTTAAGCTGTAAACTACTTCCCGTCGAAAAACCATTAAATAATCCAGTCGATAAATAAATCATAACAGAGTTTCTCTCCCGTAACTGCTAAACGGTCAGTTTGTTATAAAAAAAGTTTCGAAATAACAATGAAAAAATGTTTTTTTTTTTTTTTTTTAAACAATATCGTGATGATGAAGTACCCCCGGCCACGATATAATAATAATAATATATTGGCATATTATTATAACATTATTATTACGTATGGAACACATTTCATGACATTAAACTGTGTGTGCAATAGGTAATACTAATATAAACACTATGTATATTATTATGTTTACGAAATATTTGTTTGGGTCCATTTTAATTAGGTATATTATATTGAAAATAATTAGCAACAGAAAATGAAACCCCTATCCCAAACCGGCTAAAACGCCAGTAAATCTTGCAAACGAGTTTTTTGCGTAGTAACTATTTTTCTTCCTCGGAAAATATATTATTTTGTAAGGTGAATCGCACCATGCAAGGCGAAAACTTTATACGGTCTGTTGATATCTATATTACTATAACGACGATTTCGAGAAACGAAATAATATGACTATTATTCTTCGTTTTACCCTTTTTTTTTTTTTTACGATAACAATATAACCTAACCAAACAATATCTGTATCACTCGACCTCTATACGTATATAGTAAAATATTATTATTTTGAAAAACAAGTATTAATGTTTGTTGTAGGCAGGTACGATACGCATTATAATAATTCATTATGGTCGAATGTAGTTGTTGTTAAATCAATCGAGCCTCATCGCCGAAACGCCCGAATCGTCGTCGGCCAGCCACCATAAATTATAACGATCGATTCGAGTTAGTTTTTTTTCCGTACAGGTGTGATTGTTCACGACTAATTATGGTTGGATATACCGTACTTACCTACAAATACCAAATAGATATCTGCAACAGTGACATGCGTGTGTATTGCGATACGGACGCGTACACGCTACCTATTTGAACACGTACTATAATATGGTGAGCAGTATTAATAACAATTTAATCAGTTTCGAAAATTATTAATAATATATTCGTTGTTATACTGCCCCAGTGATTTGATCGGATATCGACAACGTATATTATAATAATATCACGATCAAGTAGCTTATCTCGAGTATTTTAAAATGCTGAATATGGTACAGTAGTTATATTATTTTTCATTTCACGCGAAAAGTAGGTACAACATGTGCCCTAAACCATTTTTCTTACCGCAGTCAATGGTTCATTTATTATAAATTATGTTACATGCACGAAATCAATTTTTACGTCACATAACAATACGATAATAAATCGTATGGTAACTTTTTAAAAGCCATCGGTATCGGTACCCAATTTTAAAATAAATTAATACGAAAACTTTGTAAACATGTAAATAATATCTATTTGAAAAAAAAAAAACTTTAACAGTAAATGCAACACTGTATTATTTAGGTAATTAAATAACCAAAACAGATAAATGTTAATGTACTTAAATATAATTGTTAGTTATAGTGACCCTGCTGTTGAAGTCTTTATACTCAAAAAAAATATATATATATTATAATAATAATTTGATAGTACACCGTATAATGTCTGTAAAATTGGTTTTACGATAATGTGTTTTTTTTTTTATTTTGTCTGTCTGGAACAATGTCGAAAATGTCACAATCTTCGACTTCATGAGTGGTTTCAGATAGAAAATTGGAAATAGTTGGTACATCAGAGGGTCAATGATTCTCTATATACTTTTCTTAATACTCGGGGAAAAACTAAAAACAATTAACTTGAAATATGAAATATTTACGAAACACAAATGTTTGAGGAAATTGAGTTCATTACTTGGCGTATCAAAAAAAACAAATATCTTAAGTGCTTGAAATTTTAACCAAATGTCTATATCAGTATACAATGTGGTTTAATTTTCAAAATATTTTAGTAGTTTTTGATCTGTTTACATAGGCATTTTTAATATACTATATTTTTTTATATACAGGTATAATATTAATCATTTTAAATGTTTATGTTTGATCAAGAAGCTTGAAAATTTAATTCGAGGTCTTATCAATCTAAACATCGAAAATATCCACACGGTTTTTACTATAGAAATTTTAAGTTTCACCTTCAACGAAATAAACGATCTAGGTTATTTCATTGTTATTCAAAAAATATAACTTTTTAAGAAGTTATAACTATTCACCATTAAGTATACTAATTTTTATGATGGACGATACCATTTTCAAATAGTTTAGATTAATCTTAAATTATTTATACCATACTTTGAACATATTCACACCCTTATACGCTACCTACGACAGTCAGAAATTAAATACTAATAACAATAATAATTATTATAATATATAATATGTTTTAAATGCTAAAATACTATGTTTTGGGTAAAAATAAATTCAATTACCGTATTACTAAGTTGACACATTGTCTCGGCTCAGAAAAATATTTTTTTAATGCAATATTGATTTAAAATTGAGTTCAAATATAATATACCCATTACAGTGATGACCTACTCAATGAAGAGGTACGGAGTGTAAAGTCAGTATCGAGTATACTAACTTTACACAGCAGTGCGAGTTTTCCGGTTTTTTATAACCTTTTTTGTTGTCTCCCATCACTGTTATTTCTGGTTTATGAGTATTTTACATACTATAATATTAAATGGACTAATATTTTTACTCATAAAGAGTAACATAAACAATGATGAATTATTTATCTGTGTTAAATATAATAATGTGTATATTGCGTTATGTAATTGAGTATTACAAATTATAAACTCATTATTTTTCATATGTGACAAAAAAATAAAAATAATGTTTCATTATTTCAGCGTACATGAACGACAATTTCAATGGGTCACTAATCGATGATTAGTGATTACTGAAAATGGTTCCTGTCCACGGTGACAATTTTCGCAGATAAATTCTCATCAAAAATCGTTAAGTAAAGGTAAATATTTAAAAATAAATACGTTCGTCGGATGTGGATAATAATGGAATAGAAAAGAATGACTTGAATTTATCATCGTTTAAAAGGGGAAAATAAATCATCTGAAAAAAAATGCATCATTCCGTACATTAATTAGGTTATACTATTCAAGTTACTAATTTCCAATGAATAAAACTGTCTTAAAGTATTGTATGACACATTAATCCGCTTCTTATCCAAATTCAAGCACCGGTACCATATTATGTCGGTTGATAATAAGAGTATAAAACGATTGATTATCAACAAGAAAGTTGTGAAGGATTTGTTTTCAATCCAAACATTTGGATTTCACCAAAAGTTTATAATCCAGTTGTTTTCGTATTTTTTTGACTTATATAGATACTTACCGGATAAGTCGTTTTGGGCTTGAAATAAACTAGGGCTATAGATTTATAAAAAGGTAAAAAATGTATCTCTATTTTTTCTTTACCTCTACCGTTTATATTTCGTTCAACCTTACCACAAACTATCGACCGTAGGACTAAAATAAAATATGTGAAATATGAATTGGGATATTTAATTTAAAAATATTTGTTCAAAGAGCGATCATATACAAAACTACGGAACTGTCTAATAAATAACCAAAGTATAAAATGCAATCGATGGGGTTCTTTAAAAGGCTATAAATATAAAATTTATGTTTTTTTTTTTTTATAATTATATCCAGTTTTATTTATTTTTTCAAACTGAATACAGTTTAATAAAGATATATCGTTCAATGCTGTAATAATAATGTTGTAATAAACTATTAATCATACTATTTTTATTTGTTATTATAATTACTTTTACATAATAATAATATCAGGTAATATAGTTTGATCACAATAACAAGAACATTTCGCTATTTTTTATGTTTCCGCAAACCAATTGTTTTTTTTTTTTGTTTCTCATACATCACATATAATAATAATATAACTGTCGAATACGAATACGTGTACTAGGCACCTATTGAACAACAAATAATCATTCAATTGACATTATTCTATATTGTAATATCTTTCAAATATTTTTTCTACCTCAGATAATCTATATTTATATGATAAAATAACTAATAATATTATGGCAGTATAATAATATTTAATCACTTCTATAAAGTTGTCGCAGTATTATCACATAACAGGATATCGGATAAAATGTCATAATATCGATTAGCACGTCATATTATTATAATATATTAATATTATCCAATTTTGTAATAACATTTATCGAGCTTAATTTTTAAATTTTTAACACACTGATTAACGGTAGATTGACCAATTGTTAAAATAACGTAGCGTCCTGACTCGCAATTGTCATCTCCTTTATACAAACGTAAAACACAGCAAATTGTACGTTTACGATAATTATCTATTTTGCTTTGTGGTTTTTTAAATTTAAGTGAATTGACTTGTTTTAAAATGTAAAGGTACGATTATTATCTAAGGCATCTTGCGGGTTGTTATTGATAATTAAATTACGGAGCAAGTTATGAGCATTTTAAAACCGTGGTGTTTATTGAATATTTATTATTTTTACGTGATCATAAGAATAACAGAGTAAATTGGATATTATTGTGAACGTAAAACAATTTTCCACCTTGACGACGACAACACATGTGTGTGTGGCAACATCTTAACACAACCAAGTGATATAAACTATATAATATTATGACTATATTATGACTACATTATATTATTTAATAAAACAATATTTAGTACGTTCTTATAAACACGTGGTACGTATTAGTATGGTCTTAAGTGTTATTTTTTCTGGGTGAGTTTTGACAAAGTGACAAACACAGAAAACAATATAAGGTTAAGTTATGAAATAAGTAGCTGTTATGTGTGTGTGTAGTGTATACAATATCACTTTTTGTTATTTATAATAATATAATATTATATATATATATTTTTTTTATTAAATGAAACGTTATTAAAAATTTAAAAATCGTGCGTTGCATATAATACACGGGCCTTCACCAGTCTCGACACTTTGCAGATGTTGTACGATTATTATACTATACTGCCATATTTAATAACCCTTCATAATATTGTCATATTAAATTGCTCCCAAAAAAAATATATTTTTTAATAACACGCATTATACAAACCAATGTGACTGCGTTACGAGTACGCGATTAAGAATTTAACAAATTGTGACAATATTGTACCGTCTATGACGGATATTATGTTAGCAATGATGAAACAAAATCTTCAAAAAAACAATTTATAGACTTGAGAAAGTTATTATATAAAGACGAATAACCTATATATAATATTCGTAAAATCGAATCATTACATTATTCTTGAAATGAAATGATTATAATTTGACAAGGATGAAAATCGACAAGAATGATGATGATGTGAAATAATCTATACTATAATATAACTCCCAACATTATGACTATCCACGATGTGGTTCTATACATGAACATAATATTAAAATATTGTGATATTTTTGCAAAATAAAATATAATAGATTAAAATTTAAAAAAAAAAACTTAAAATCAAAATCTCAATTAAAATTTAATTAAGTCTTCCATAACAGTCATATCTAACCAGGAAAATATTAATAACATTAAAAAGCATATGTGTCGGTGACAATAATATGTATTCCAAAACGTTAAAATGGAAAAAGAAAAAATAGTGATATATGTAAATGTCTATACTTGAAAGCTGTAGATACATAAAAAACAAGACAATTTATTTAAGAGAGTTAACAGTATTGTTATAGTATAAAACAGTACATAATATTGAGTAACGAGTATAAAATAATAATTTATTCGTTCGTTTGAATTTTTAATGATTTGTCGTAAGCCAACAATTTTGAAATTTGCCAATAGTGATGACCATAATATAATGATATTATTTAAAGTATTTAACCCAATATTGTCTGTCAAAGATACAACTAAAATACTAAATGAATCAAGTTTATATAATATATAAAATATACGAGTATAACACAAAAAATGTTTGTAATATTATTTACTGGAATGATGTAACCTACTAAAAAACATAAAATAAAATTCCGGAAAAGACACGGATGAGACTATATTATATAAGCACATGCTTCGTTCACCTTCTTAAGTTTGTGTTATATTATTATCATCATTATTACATAATATACATACAAAGTAATTTTAAACTCTATATAATGATCTCAATGGCGCGTATGTTGTTGGGGCAGGTCATATAAATTATGTATTTTTATTTTTTAATTTTAAATTGCTTGTAAAAATTATTCACGAGTAAAGCTATTCAAATTAATTGGAATGTTATAACTTATACTAAAATTCTTATACATTATTTTAAAATTTCAATTATTTTTAAACTGTACCAAAAATCATAAATAATCTAAATAATATCGTTGTTTAAAATCAGGTACTTAATCAAACTGTCTGTAATTTAAATTATTAGCAACGGAAACAAATTTAGACACAAATTTATCCGAGATGTTCAAAAATTATTTACCTATTTTAACTTAGCTGAACGATAGTCGAATTGAAATTTAAATACTTGAAACATACTCTTATAGTTTTCATACTTTATTATATAATAACAAATAATTTTCTTTTCGTGTAATAATGAATAATCACAATGAATAATGCCGTATCCATATTTTAAAACAGTTCTGAGGTTGTGACGACCCTTCTGCAAACATTAAAAAAAACTGACAGTTTTTTTTCTTATACGGTCGGTAAAACAACATTGAAAAAATACCAACAAGATTCAATTTTCAATCGATCAATAATAGGTACTTGAAACTTTTAGAGCATGTTGTTGTTCCACCAGTCGGTAAAAGTATTCATAGAAAAGCAGTTAAAATTTTAGAACTAAAACTTGTCTGCATTGCAATGCTATCACTTCACTATTAAAACTCAATATGTACCTGGTACATACATTTTAAATATATTACCTTATATTAATATGATATTCTAGTTAAATTTTATTTTTAATATTTTTTTATTACTATTTTAAAATATGCCAAATTTATTATAGTATTAATTCTTGAAAAACACAATATAATTATACTAATTTAATATATTACTGAATGGTAGTTATTTTAACAGTAAATACTCACCACCATGTATTAAAATTGAATTTAGATGGAGTTATTAATAACGTAGTTACAACTTATAAGCATAAGATTAGTTAAAGTGAGCGGCAACCCACAACATATTTGTTTACTATTCGTAAATTTCCTAACCGAAACTTAAAATTTTTACCACCTATTATAACAACTTGTTTCAAATTTGTTTTTTATTAATATGAACTCCCACATTATAAAATTAAAATCGATTGTCTAGACTCTAGATCATAAAAAAAACATATAAAACGATAATGATAGTTAAGAGACATAATTATTTTTCAAATATACTGTTATTTTATGTTTTGTAATCAGGTATGTAAAAATATATTTTTAAAAATGGTAATACTTTTAGAGATAATGAATGTCAATTAGTTTGAAGAATCACCCAGATTATGTCTTGCAGTGATTCAAATCATTTTCAGAGTATAATATTATAGTCTTTCTAAAAAAAATATGTCCAGTGTTGTCTAATTCACATTTTTTCCTTCTCTCGTGCTTTTATTGAATTTTCTCATTGTTTCCAGGACCGTTTCTTTAACACATAGTTCTTGCTTTTATTATGTCTTTCACCATAAGTGGTTTATACAAGCTGCAGTAGTATTTAATGGGAATTGTTTGTTTGTATTTTTTTTCTAAGTAAGAGAGAGAATGATGGAGAGAGAGAGAGAAATATAAGGTTTTCGTATAATACGACAAACCGTACTTCTAATAAGCTAGTCTAAGTAGTCTATTCGAAAACCAACTCCACATGCGAAACATTAAAGGATTTTTTTATTATTATTATATTATGTATATTGTAAGTGGAAAATAACAATGGTCAAAATTCAAGCAGCAGGTTCTTAACAAACATTTTGGTCGGTATTATAAGATTAGGTTAAAGCCGCGGTAATATTTTTGAAGGGCCACGTTTGGAACCTGGAAATTGTTGGCAGGCCATCAAAATTGCTGACGTCGGTGAAAGCCAATGAACAAAAACGATAAATTACAACATTAGAACTTAACGGTTTTACTTTTTTTTCTTGTCTGCGGGCTGCCATTTGATGATCCATGGATTAGAGTTTTGTATTACAATATACTATTTGATACTTATGCATAAGTTTATTTTTAAATCTAGAGAATATTAAAGGATATTGTACACAAATATTTCAATTTTGAATTCATAATTTGTTATTCAAAATTATTAATTTAGAATTAGTTAACATCGTTAGTATTACATAACCATACAATATTCCCAGGATGTTATAAAATTTGAAATTATAAATTTTTACATTCGATTTAATGTCGATAAACTTTCTACAACGTATATTATTTGGCAATAATCATGATGACGTTATAATTATAGGTATGATATAGCAATATTCCAGAAAATGTCGTTATTCTATTCAAATAGAAAATACGGAAGCCCATAATGGCGATTATACCTATAACGCCATGTTCGGTTTAAATTGATCAATTATTATTCCAGTCAGAAAACCGAAGTGGGAAATGTAATATTCAAGACGACTTTTGTGAACGGTTTGTGTTAATACATGATTTATAGTAAAATTTACTTTTAAACTTTAATAATTAATGTCATGGTTAAACGATGAATAATATATTATATTATATAGAAACGAAATAATTCGATATCGATTGATTGTTTAACCTTATTGATATATTGAATTATATTATTGCCAACAATATTATAATATTAAGACTGATTTGATTTCATAACGCGAAATAGCTGCCCGACCCAACTCTTTGGCCTTTGATCGTTTCGTCGGAATGTGTGCGCGAAGTGTACCATCGAATAGTGCGGTGCCAAATTCTGACCTAGCACGTTCAAGTAGTCCGTTCAGTAAATTTCCATTTGATCGAACTCGACCTAGCTGGTTCTCTGCGTGCAGTATGTATGGACAATAAATAATAATATACAAATGTATATAATAATATGACGACGAAGACGCGGCGCACAATATAAAAACCGACTCGACAACGAATTAAATTACATATTTCAGCGGCGCGCCGAGATCGTATATAATATCGAACAACCCCCGTCGGCCACCGCCGCGCCACACGATTTGTCAACGTCTCGCACAAGTATATACATATATAATAATAATAATATGTTATGTAAAAAAATATTATACTCAGGTAGTGGTTGGCGGGGGAGGGGGTGCTGAAATGTACCGCGTCGTATAGAGCGGCAATAATGAATGTTTTTTATATATTTTTTTTTTTATCAACGAACGCGTAAAAAAAACGTACGAATTGAAAAACGTTGTATCGAATGACGGTTTGTAAATGTCACGACCGTGACGATACATGACCCGTATTATAGTTGCGGTGAGTTGTAGGTGCCCACGGGAAAATGTGTATCGTCGTGAACGTTCGACTAAAACAGTTGCAAGAAAAGTTGCACATTTTTCGTTGTACCCCTACACGGTTTCTGACGTTTTCATCTAAACATTAGTAATTTATAATAATATATATTTTACAGTGCCTACGATATTAGTGGCCAATATAATAAATAGAGGTATAAATATTTTCGGTAATAGATAAATAATTATATTGAAAAAAATCTTATAAAATAATAATGAAAACAAAAAAAGAAAACCAATACAATATACGGGCGTACCTACCACTATAGCTTTGATCGGAAATAAAACATTTAAACCAATACGATTATTGACGCATTACTATGATTATCGATTACAAATGTAGCGGTTACCAAATTTGCTGCTGGACAGGTGCGGTTAGCGCGTTAAACCATTATTGTTCAATACCCTAGAACCGGGGATAGTGTTTGACCCGTATCGCGCATATGCTTGCTAGGCTGACGCAATTGGTCGGATTGCAAAGACTTTTAACAATTCCTCGTCGAATAATAATTATCCTCCGGCCGACACGGTTTCACAGATACACACACAATTGAACCCAACAATCGGATCGCTGTTTGATGTTAAGTATTTTAATTTATTCGCGGTTTTTGGTGTTGTCGAATAATGATTTTACGGTAACGCGTGGTAAGCGAATCGTCATATCGAGGTTTGTAATTAGACAAATGCTAAATGGGAGATCGTTACAGAAGACAAGTGCTATTCCAGTTATCCGACCATGTATAATTTTACTGCTCATCGTCTGATAAATTTACGCTTGGTCGATCATAAGAATTATGTACCTATCTGAAAATTGTCTTGTAGAAAACCTGTCAAAATAGATACAACGACGAAATCAGGGGCCCCCTGATAATAAGGGATAGTAGTATTAGAAGCTGCGTACAGGTAGTCGCCGAGCTAACTGGCAATGGACGATTGTAAATTCCACAAAAAAATATACGTACCTAGTTGGTTTTAGGGTAGGATTTAAATCATATTAAGTCCACCGATACTTTTTTTACCTGTAAATGTAAATTCCACCGTTGGTAAAATTTACTGATTATAACTATTATTAGTATAGCTGCACATCGACCATCTACTGTCTTATATTTGTATTCATTTAATATTTATTGTATTTTAAATACCTAGTGATCATTATTAATTAATAATTATTATATGATTTTTAAAATTAGTGTATCTAAATATAATATATATAAATTATGTGGGTACATATAACCTACATTATGTTTATTTTATTACAGGCAAAAAAAACCAGTGGAGTTTATATTTTTTGTCAGGTACAAACACGTACCGGTGGAATTTACATTTTTTTTCAGGTAGTAAAAAAGCACTGGTAGAATTTATAAAATAAAAGGTTTTATAATGTAGAAATTGTTGGAATTTACATGCACCTCTGTCAATATAGAGATTCATTCTTCAATATTTGTTTAATCAATTTGTTTTTTTTTACTTTTTTTTGCCAAATTTACTTACCTTTTACTTACATCTACCTACATACTTATTTTTGCAGGTTTTTTCGATACAGTGATATAATATTACACGTATTAGTGTTTTAGTGTTTAAAAAGTATACAAAATATTGAATCAAGGTGTTTCTTTAATCATTTAGCACAAAAGTTAACAACAATTGGTTTTGGTGGTAAAAACTTACTCAAAGGTAATGTTTTTTTAAATTTTTTTATGAACTAATTTATTTTACTATGGAAACACAATCGGTTATCATTCTCCATCCTTCCAGCGAACCAGCGAACAAAAGCCTCGTGATGTGGCAAAGGGAGAATGGATAACTGAATGAAATTTGCCGACCATAATATTTTGAAGTCTCCGTGGCATCGTGGTGCTCACTCGCACGAAATCAATGCGGGTGGTCTACATATACCTATATAATAATTATGTAATATTATGTACGTATATTGCGTAAAAACCGTAGGGTAAAATACATTTATACATCGCCAGTCGAAAACAATATATTTTATAATTATTACGTCATGTTTAGAAATAGAACGGACAAAGGGTGTGTTTACTCGATGCGTGTTTCTCTCAGACAGAGGCGGGTTCCATTGTCCTTTGAACAGAAATTCTATAATTATTCTCGTTTGCCCGCGTAAAGTATATGTCGTTCTGCTGAAAAGCGACTCTTTTCAATTGCTATAAGCCCGCGGCGGATAGTTCGATAACTGCGAGTGAGATATTCCGAAGGCTTGGTGTGTATCTTATTTATAAGAAAAAAAAAAAGAAAAAACGAATTAAATTACGTACCCACGTCATACCTACCCGCTGAGTCTGTACAAACTGCCCCCGTGAACAGATCTTATAGAAGTTTTCTTATTTTCCATTCTAATTTCCATAACGCCGAGTACAGTAAGTCCCTATACCACAAATCCCCCAGATACGCGAGAGACGGTTTCGCTCGAGCAATATACTTAGGGTATATTATAATGTTTTTGATTTTTACATATTTTATTTTTTTACATAAGGCTTTCACAAAATAAAACCAAAACCGTGGTATTAGCAAATTCTCTCCGGCTTGACAATAATTTTATTATTATTGAGTTTTATTTATTTTATGAAAATATCTTATGGCATCGATACTTTTGGTAGTGGTATAATTGTGTCCTGAACAGTAAAATAAAATACAATCTGTATGAATGTGAACAGAACATATCGCCGTAAAATTAATAGATTTATTGTATAGTTTGCTTCAGGTCTGAAAAATGTTTTGTATGTCACTGGTAAGACAAATAATGATATTCTAAAACCATGAAAAGCTCAAACGTCGAAAATTTTTTGGTTGAGCAGTAAACGCCTATACAATTTTAAGGCATTAAATATTTCACCCCATGATCAGAAATATGTTAAAATTACGCCACGTACACTTTTCTGTTTATTACTATTTTTACTTTAAAAATAGGTAATACTTTGTCATCGGGTAGTTATTATTTCTGAACATAGAAGTTAAACTAAAAACGAATAATTAACAAATAAACTATGGAAAACCTATTTAACTCCCTTATAATATAAGAAAACTGGTGAGTTTAAATTACTTATAATGTAGTAAAATTATGTAAATATCCATACAGTTTTTACTTCGCCATTACTGCACTTGGTCAAAACTTAAAATGTTCATAAACAATACTTTTTGTTGGAAAATTAAGACCATTAATACGAAAAATATTTAAATAGACAAAACCATTTGAAAATTATAAGTTGACTTTCAAAAGATAAAGTTTTTAAAATTTAGAGGGTAATGACTATTAAAACATTCATATTTAGCTAGGAAACTGATGTAAATGTATAAGGTATGTTAGGTATAGGTAAGTAGGTAGGTACATTGAAGTTATACTATATATTGGGTTATAAGTTATTACAAATAATGAATTTATTATGTCAAATGTATCACAATACATTATATTATACTCATTATAATAATTAAATCGGGGAGAAAAATGCGTAGATGTAAAGCGTCTATAGTCATTTTAGGACCTTATCAACATGTATTTTATAATAATAATAGATATAATATTGTATAAAGTAATGTTGAAAATATTGAGACCAACTTTGAACTCGTCTGTACTCTGTATACACTTCTGGTATTTTAATTATTGTTTTGTTATCAAACAAATGTTTTAGGTACTTATTCAAAATGACCAAACGCTTTTATATTATAATACTAGCTGGTCCCGTGCACTTCGTTGCCCGTTAAATGTATCAAATCCATATGGCTTATATATAAAAATCCCGTGTCAACGTCTTTGTCCGGAATAAACTCCGAAACTACTAGACCGATATTGATGAAATTTTTACAATGACTGTAAATTGGCCGAACTTAAAAGATAGGCTAATTTTAAAAGGGAGAGGATTAACCCCGGGAGGTGCTAAAACGGGAATTTTGAGATTTCAGATGGAAATTTCTGTTTATAAATGGTTGTCAAGGGTTTTTAATAATAATAATAAAAACTATTTGCTTTACTTTTTAAATATAAATTATAATATTATATCAAACTATAAAAACGTGAAATGAAAATCTCTGTACAAAACTGTCTTTCATATAAACCTTTTCCGTGAAATACTCATTCGTTTAAAAAAAAATCAAGAAGATCTGATGAGTAGTTCCAGAGTTTAGCCTGTACAGAGATATTCATTTCACATTTATATATTTAGAAGATAAGGTCCTAATAATTTCGTTTCAAGTGTTCAATATTATTTTGTACCTATGTATGATAAAATAACTTTAATAATCATTGATTTGTAGTTTAATATAATACGAAAAATTTTTAATTTTTTTTTAAAGTTAAAATCTAAACTATTCACCAAGTCAAAATAATTAATAGGTTTGAAATGAAAGCAAAAGTTTAAATATACTAGAGAATGGGAGTGAAATGTATTCTAAATGATTAATACCCAAAGCTAAAATTATTAATACTGAGAATGTGTACGATGTTTGGATCCACGTATGTTTGTAAATCATCTTTTTCAAAAATGAATTATATTATTAAAACCAAGTTCAGATCCCGGCTAACCAATAAACATCTTGAAATTATTATAAAGATAGCATGCACTAACCAGGAACCAGACCCCTAATTTTAAACAGTTAGTCGAGAATAAGATTTCGCTAAACAAATTTCTATTTTATTGTACTTATAGTTGTATAGACTCTATACCGACCCGGTATATTCATTTACGTTAAACAGTCTTTAATACAAACATTTATAACGTTTTCGCAAATATTTTTTTTTACATATAATTTTAAGTTGTTGATAACAACATCTTTCTAAACATTTTAGTATTTATAAGTTATAACTAATAAATAATAATACTACCTACTTGTCTAAAATTTGATTTTTGTTGATTGAATATTCAAAATAGTCAAAATAGTCTTCTACAGAATAAACAAATTAAAAATTTATGTTGTCATATGAAATATAACCTACTTAAAAAATTGAATATAGTTTTTATCCAAAAATGTTGTTTTGAAACGACTTTAAAACAATTTAAGAGAGATATTTTCAAAAACGGCCGTTTTTTCTGAAATATCAAGTAAATAAAAAATAAAATAATAGGTAATACCACAGAATATAACAATACAATGTAATACCTAAAAAGTACATGGTTGGGTGGTACTGCTGAGTGCCTGCCTACAAACTTTACCTCCTGTTAATAACCTTGTATCGAATTTACCTATTGTACTAATTGTATTGTATAGATTGTAAATAAAATGTTTAATTAATAAAAAAAAATATATACCTATATTTCTAATATAATAACAAACGCGAGTGAATATCCACACACAAAAAATATTATATTATCATCTGAGAAGAGATAAGTACCTACAGTAGCTAAAGTTAATTCGACCGTTTGAATTACGAATAGCTTGTTTGGAAATTCGACATAAAATTGTTAGGTCAACTAATTACGTCAGTTAGATAAGTATTATGTTAAGGGTTCCAATGCTAGTTTTTAAAATTTTCCATGAATTCTAAAAAATTTGAAAATTAAATTTTATATTTTAGTTGCCACCTCAATTTTAAGACTTTTTCACTAATCTACTACACGATACTTATTTAGGTGGGGAGGTTAATAGGGTGCATTATATCAAAAAAAAATGACTTTACGGTAATAACTCTCAAGCTTTGTAGAATTGTCAGATTTTGATGACAATTTTTGTATCTGAAAGAAGAAGACTTCCTACAGCCCGCATCGATCTCTGGTTTTGTATTTTATTTCAAATAATTGTATTAAAAAAATTGTAAAAAAATGTTTTTTATCTAGTATTTTCTTAGACATAATATAAAGTTTGAGAATAAAATATTGAAAAACAGATATCGATGTGGGCTGTAAAATATTTCCCTCCAGTAATTTAAAAAAAAATTATGAAATTTAGTTAATTCTACAAGGCGGTATCGTTATTCCCGCAGAATGTATTTTTGAGGACAAAATGGTATCGGCACCGAGTGCCTTAACCATAAAACCACGTAATTATAATATTACTACCTATATGTAGATAAGATAATTTAAAACCATGGTCGTATAATAGGTTGATACTATCTATCTTAGATCTGATCTATCTTAGCGAGTCTCACAGCTCCGATAGCGCTTTTAAAAATTTTTTTTAGAAATTAAAGCCAGTTTTTTTTTTATCGTCAGGCCACTCATTTTTATAACAGTAAATACATATATTTGATGTATGTATAGTGCGTGTATGAAGTTGTAGGGTTATATGTTTGATATTTTAATGAATTAAAGACATTTTAAGTTGAAAATAGCTTTAGTAATTTGCACGCCAACCAATAATTAATACATATTATGATTTACGGATTAGATAATATGGTTTTCATAATATATTTTAACATTTATGCATAGGCTGTCAAAGCGTTTGCAATTGTAATGGCAGGTCAATAATCAATATAAGATAAAGCAGAAATATGGTGACACTCGGATTGTCTCCCAAATTTAGGTAGGTAGGCAACCTTTGTTTACTCGAATTGCCTCCAAAAACACCCAGAGGCAATTCGAGTAAGCCCAAACACTCTGATTAAATTGTCTCCTTTAACATTAATTAATATATCGATAGTTGTACGTGTACTATCGCGTATTATATTATTCCGTAATGTTCAAAAATAAAATGTTTAAGACATACAGTATTTCCCAGACCGATTAATTTTTCGAATGCAATAATCTTATCCACGATTAGTGATTATCAGTTAATGATTACTAATGACTGTATAACAGAATGATATTTCATCTAAATTATGTTTGATATATTTTTTAATAAATCAATTAATTATAGCTATCGCAGGCGATTCCAGTACAAGAGTAGGCTACCCTCCTAGGAGGCAATTCAAGTGAATGATATTTTTGAAATCAGGAGTCAATTTGGGTAACTTTTTAAAAAAAAAAATTACGGGAGGCAATTCGGGGGTCAGATGGTAGGCAATTCGTTTTTTTCAGTTTTATTTATAATACATTTATAAAATTTTTATTAAAGTATAGTAGGTTCTTTTTTGTCGCCGTTCAGAATTATGATATGATTTTCTACCATACGCAATGCGTTCAATCGACCTACTAGGACATTTTTTAAAAATGCTATGATTCATAATTTTTCTATTAAATATAAAATAATTAAATTATAATATTATTCTACAACTTTCAAGGTGCGAAGGAAGTCAAGACTGCCACATACTTGCAAGTATAATATGTTCACCTCAGTTCTATGTGCTCACCTTGTACATTTTGTTTTTCTATAAATTCATAATGATATTATTGTATATATCACGATACACAATTTAAATTCCAAGACATTTTAACAGAATCTAAATCGTATTGAAATTGTAAATTTTATAATCCGATAATCCTATATCATATTAGTCTCTTTTATTCCAACAAAATTACTGTAGATATTCTAAAATTATGTCCAACTGATACTCTACCAATCTTAAGACCACAGTCAAAAGATTGAAATGTCACTGTCTATCGCCAAATGCAACGAAATTATTTATATTATCAGTTTGATAATAGGCTTATAGTAGAAGAAAAAATATTTTTGTATAACGTGTTATAATATTATTTATATTATATAGATAGTGTTATTATGGTATAATTATGCATTGTTAAACTTATGCAGTAATAACGAATCATTGCGTCAACACTGTGTATCATGTTAAGATATAACGGAAAAATATTAAACGCTCTTTAACCTAATCTATTTTGATATGATGTTTAATTTTTAGTGGTTATTAAAACATTTCGCAAAGAAAACTACGGTGGTTTTTTATATTTGATCGATATTCGTACATTTGATACTGAAAAATTTAATTTATTAAATTTCCTAATATTTTATCGGTATACGCATTTGTTGAAGACTGTTATTACATTATGAAATTCTGACGTGAATTCCAATTAAACTGTTAGAGTCTGCTAAAATTCAGAATGTAATTGCATTAGTTAGTCGTTATAAAAATTAAAACCAATTCTGACTTTTTCTTGCCACCCTTTAGTCGTTTAAATTGATCAAAGACATGAGAAGCTTTCTTTTACATAGGTCATATAACGCAATATAACTACTAATTACTGGTTTTGACGGTTACATTTTCCCGATTTCGTTTCTTAGTTAGTGTTCAATCCCAGTGTTAACACATTATTATTATTTTAGATCCTAAAATAAATACCTACAATATAATGGTCCTGAATCAAAAGTGTAATTAAGTTGTGAAAAAATATAATAAATATATGCACGATAAGAATATAGATACAATCGTATTTACTCATGTCGTAGTACCTCCGCTGGAAGGCCTCTACAGTCTGTCTAATCTGCCTTTTTCTTTTTATTTATTTTAATCTAAAACCCAACAATTGTTCTTGTTGTTCTTTTTTTTAACAGATTGAATAAAAAAAAATCGTATACTTGCAAAAACAATTACGATACAATATAATAATATGACCATAAAACACGGAAACATACAAACCCGTGATTTGTAATTTATCTGTCTCCAAAAGGTTAAAATTTACAAACCCAAATTATTTTTTTTAAATAATTAAATGAAATCACAAAGCAGCTACCGTGTGGAAATACACTAACTGGTATTATTATT
This sequence comes from Sitobion miscanthi, assembly GCA_008086715.1. NCBI lineage: Eukaryota > Metazoa > Arthropoda > Insecta > Hemiptera > Aphididae > Sitobion > Sitobion miscanthi. The sequence continues at coordinate 27,531,891 of CM017800.1, forward strand.
ATTACCACTATATGGTACGTAGTTTTACTCCGAACGAATGATATTGTAAATATATAATTAATAAAATCTGCGATATAAATCGTGAAGTAAATAAATGTAAAATATGAAATCGATCAAAAATAAAACATATAAACAGTGAATGTAATGAATAAATTTTCTCCAAGGTAGAATCGATTGATGGTCTATGAAAATGTTTTTTTTTTTTTAATCCTTTGAATAGAAACAAACGCATTATCATATTTGCATACAACCGTTACACATGTTTCTAGATGTTTAAATATTAAATATATAAAATAATTCCGACTCTTGAAAGACAGAGAGACTGATTGTAACGATAGTAATTAGTTTTTTTTGGTATAATATGTGTATTATATTATAGATTATAGGTACTAAAATAATTGTATTTTTGTTGGAATTATAAACAAAACACCTTATATAATGTAGTGTATAAGTAATATAATTCACACTGTAGTTCAGCAGACGCTGACTCTACATTTTTATAATACTACAGCATATATATCTTGTGTAGTGTAGCCGGGTTCACATAGTTAGTCGTTGATTTATATTACGCCTCGTAACACTAATGTAAATCGTATCATTATACATATTATTATATTATATATATCCGATCTTATTATTATTTAACCTTCACTTCTGTATGTCTGTGTAATTCAACAGGTTATGGGCCCAGTAATAACGACTTTATAATAAAGTCGTGAATAGTTAGTAAAATAATAATTGATTAATGAATTGCGTGTTTTGTGTACAGATAGTGTACAGCAATAATAATTCACGAAGTAAGTGCAGTGTAGTGTGCATGCGTTTCTTAGTGTGCAAATAGTGTACATTTACGTTTTTTTTAAATATGAAAAACGAACAAAATAAAATCAACAAACTCAAAATGCATAAAAGGGACATGTGGACATTTCAAATTAAGGTAATCATGAATGTAGCTAAAATATTGATGTAGTAACAGGAAAATCAAAGAAACCAATTTTAGCAAAAATTGGTAATGAAACTGAAGATGAAGCGAGAAAAAAGCATAGCGTTGATTTTTCAATATGGAAAAGAGCAGATAATAAGGCTCAAAAATGTATCGTCACATCGTTAAATGAACAACCTCTGCAATACATTATGAACTGTGATACAGCAAATAGTATGTGGAACAAACTACTTAGTGTGTACGAACAGATGTCGGACACAAGCATAACAATAGTACCAAAAAAGTTCTATCGTTATACAATGGATCCAAAAGAAAATATAGCAGGTCATATTTCAAAATTAGAAAATCTTAGTAGACAACTAAAACGATTGGGAGAACCTATCTCAGAATCAATTTTAATTACAAACATTTTGATGACATTACCTGATAGCTATAGGGACTTATACAGTGCATGGGACTCAATGAATAGTGCAAATAGAACGCTAGAACGGTTAACTACTCGATTGATGGTGGAAGAAACACAAAAGTGCAAGGACAGGAGGTCCGTGACGATAGTACTGAAAGTAGTGCTTTGACTGCAAACAAAAGCAAGAATAATATAAGTCAAAAATACGTGAGCAAAAATAATAATACAAAACCAGGAAAATTCAATCACTGTAAAAAACCAGGACACTGGAAAAGGGACTGCAGGATATTCAAAAAGGAACAAGAAGAAAAGAAATCGAATTCCGGTTTGGCACTTATTGGTGTACAAAGAAAAATTGAAGAAATCGACGACTCAGGCGCGAGCGACCACAAGACAAATCGAAAAGAGAGGTTCGTCGATTATAAACATTTTGATGTGCATTCGCTTGTACGTATTGGAGATGGTAAGCACATTATGTCAGTCGGGAAAGGTAACATAGATATTCATATTTATGTTGACAATAAGTGGATTAAATGCCACTTAGAAAATTTTTTATATGTACCTGATCTAAAGGTAAATTTATTTTCTTGTGGGGCATGCCTTAATAAAGAAATTACAATGGTGACAGACTGTAAAGTTTGTGCATTTAAAATTAATAATTGTGTAATTGCAATCGGTGTTCGTGAGAATAATTTTTTTTAAATGATAATCAAAACAGATATTTCACAGGAAATTGGACATAGTGCTAACGTTGCAGTTAAGAAATTAACATTAGAACACTGGCACAAAATACTATGTCATCAGAATGTCAAACATGTTCGTGAGTATTTAAAACACAATGAAATACAATTTACAGATATACAAGGACAGTTATTCTGTGAACCATGCATATACGGTAAACAGCATGAGGATACGTTCACTCAGAGCAAAACAATAACTACTGAACCAGGGCAAACAATACACATCGACGTATGTGAACCCATGGAAGAGAATTCATTAGAAGGTAAAAGATATTTCATTATCTTCAAAGATGATTATTCTAAATATACTTATGTCTATTTTATGAAACATAAATCTGAAGTTAAAGGAAAACGTAATTGTTTTCCGAGTACGGTTAAAACTCAAACAAAAAACGTTATTAAAACTATTAGAAGTAACTGTGGATTAAATTATAAGAATTCCGAAGTTCAATCAATTCTAAATCATCTTGGTATAAAGCATGAAACAAGTGTACCTTATACTCCTGAACAAAATGGAAGAGCTGAACGTTTAACGAGGACTATTTGTGAGGCAGCCAGAACAATGATATATGCCAAGAATTTTCCAAAATCCCTGTGGGAAAAAGCAGCCAATACAGTAGTGTTCTCATTGAATTATACTGGTAATTCAGGGAAAGTATGTACAACTCCATATGAGTTATGGTTTGGTAAACTTTCTAAAATAGATAAGTTCGTTGAAACTATGCATATAGTTTAGTTCCAAAACAACGACGAAAGAAGTGGGATGTAAAAAGCCGAAAAGGATACTTTGTTGGGTATTCAGAAACTTTAAAAGGATATCGTATTTGGTATAAAGAAAATAACGAGGTGCCACTTAGTAGAGACGTCACTTTCAAGGATGAAAGTGTTATAAATGATCAACTTGTAGAATATTCTAATAATTTAAATGATAGTAATAAAATTGATGTTCTTAGCTTACACAAAGACGCCTCATTAGAACACAGCAATAAATCAGAAGGAGATAAAGTCATGAAAAATGAATTCGGATCAATAAGTGTAGATGACAATGAAAATCAAGGACATGAACAAGGAAATGGGTCAAATGTCAACGTGTACAACTTACGAGACAGAAGTAATATAAAGAAACCATTACGTTATGATAATTCAGCCTTTTTCGTTAGATTATTTGGGTTCAGTGAATTTCAAGGAAGCTGTGGAGTCACAAAATTCAGAAAAATGGATAGAAGCCATGAACAATGAAATGGAATCTCTTGAACGAAACAGAACATGGTCTTTCGTAAAGTTACCTAAGGACAGAACTATTGTAAATTGTGGTTTGGTGTATAAAACGAAATACAATGTTCATGGACATGTTGATCGATACAAGGCTAGGCTATTAGCAAAAGGGTATAGTCAAATATTCGGTATTAATTTAAATGAAAATTTTAGTCCTGTAATAAAGTTCGATTCAATTCGGTCTATATTAGCTATATCAGCAGCAGAACAATTACAACTTCGACAATTTGACGTTCAAACAGTCTTTTTATATGGAGATTTGGACGAAGAAATTTACATGAGACAACCAGAAGGGTTCAATGATGGTACTGAAATGGTGTGCAGACTTCAACGCAGTTTATATGGTCTAAAGCAGTCACCACGATGTTGGAACATTAAGTTCAAAACATTTCTTCTTAACTTTAATCTATTAGAAACAAAAGCAAATCCCTGTGTTTTTATTAATAGAAAAAAACAAAGTATTATTTGTCGCTATATTTGTTGATGATGGTCTAGTTGCAGCTACATCGAGTCAGGATGTAAATGCATTAATTGAATATTCGAGACAACATTTCAATATTACCGAAGAAGAATTGAATCAATTTTAAGTACAGAAATTTAGCAAAAATCTGATGGATCAATTGTAATGCACCAAGGGTTATATTGTACAAGAATATTGGAGAAGTTCAATATGACTGAAGCAAATCCAGTTCAAATACCAGCAGACCCTCAGCATTCATTAGATGACAAGCAACAAAATACTAAACTATTAAAGTCCCATATCGTGAAGCAGTCGGAAGCTTATTATATCTCAATTAGATTACAAGATCAGACATACATTTTTCAGTAAATCTAGTTAGTAGATACATCGAGGATCCAAAGGAACAACATTGGACAGCAGTGAAATGCTTGTACCTGATCTGTCCTATCAACTAATGGCAAAAAATCTGTATGTATATATATAAATTAATTTATGCCTGTGTGTGTGTCTGTGTGTTTGTGTGTGTCCATAGATAATGTCATGGTAATGTTCATAGATAATGTCTATGGTAATGTACATGATAATGTCCATGGTAACCATCGGTTATCAAGGTTACCATGGTTACCGTGGGTTTTGAAGCTATTATAATAATAATTATTGGTTTCCGGGCAATGAAGTGCACAGGATCATTTAGTACAGAAATAGGTTAGACCTCTGGGCAGAAGATAGGCTAATTTAAAAATGGATAGGACTAGTGTTTGAAGTATGAAATATTACATGGTGAAATATTTCACAAAAACGTGAAACATTGTATTTTTTTTTGAAAACAAATTATAATGATTGTTTTTTATCAATTATTAACAGTACAGTCTATGAGTTCTTGGTATAATCATTGATATTAACAATATTAATGCAATGAGTGCCATGGTTTCCATATTATACTATTTATACTATATTAGGGTCTTGTTTTCGGCTGTTTATAGCAAAAATTGGTTTTTTCCTCAGGAATGCCTTATTGTCGACGACGATGCAAGAATGGTTCTATTATTGTGAATTGTGACTAAATATATTATATAAGTATAATATTTATTACACAGTTGACAGTCAATAGTTTATAATCGCAATCATAATCTTAACGTTATAAACTTATAACTTATATATAGTTTCTAACTAGAAAAATATGCATGGTTTATTATCATAAAATTATTATTATTATGGTAAATAGACGTCTGACGACAATGGTGTACCTATAGACATTTAATATTTATCATATAATCTTTTAATTTTTATAATAATTATAAGTGTACGAACGTTTATCGACATAGTACGTATAACTATTATATTATGTTTATGGTTTTTATTTATAAAAATTATTATATTATATTAATTTATCTATTCCTTTGAGGCTTTAGGTATATCTACTAAACTAAACTATATTCAGTAGTTATCTACTAGTTATCACTAGTATTAATATTAAAAACTTGGCCATGTACCTGCATACCACATTTATATTTGTATATATAAATCTATAATAAGTATTTCATTTTATAGAAGTGTATGGTACACTAATGTAAGCATTCGGTATACTTAATATAGACATATAGTATCATTTAAACATTTTTGTATGTTTTTTTATCAATTTAAAAATGTTGAATACTATTTTAAATGTATAATACCAAAAAAAACCATCACTAATGAGTAGGTAATGGGTAATTAGTGATTTGTTTCAGTAGTATAAAATTATAAAAGTAAATTATGACAACTATATACATACAAATAAAACTTATTTAAAAAAAACAAAATTTATTAAAATACTGAAATATTTCATGAAATTTTCAAACACTAGATAGGACCAACCTCGGTAGGTACTCAAACAGTGGTTTTGAGATTTCCGATGGAAATTTTTGTTCATAAATGGTTGCCATGGGTGTCAAAGCTAATTTAATAATAATTATTGGTTGCCATTGGTTTGAAATTGCTCTTATGGTAACCGTCATATTATAAAATAAAACATATTATTCTTATTATAGAGCTGTCATTTTTAATGGACAACAAAGTGCACGGGATCAGCTAGTAATAAATAAATACTACGTCTACCAATAAATTATTTCTCCTTTAACTCTAATAGCAACCGTTTATAAACAAACATTTCCATTGTTAATCTCAAAATCTCTTTTTGAGTACCTCTCCAGGCTCCTATTGGTCGTAGCGTGATGATATATAGCCTTCCTCGATACATTGACAATATATCCAACACAGACAAACTCTCCACATTTATAATATTAGTATAGATTACATAAACATTTAATTAAAATTTATTTACTCGAAAATAAGCTTTAGAATTTTAACTGTCAACTATTTTTAAACCTGCATAAATGAAAAACATTTTTTTTTATATAATGAAAGTACCAAATGTTTATAAAAATATTAGGTAATTAATATAGTGTAACAAATACTCAAGTATCTTAAATAACAAGTATTTTTGATAGTACTTTAATGAATGCTATTAAACATTGAATAATGAAAATATATTCACTCATAATAATATTATATATAATGAGAAAACCCAACATAAAAATGTTAAACAAATTCAAAATACATTTTCAAAATATAAAACATAATACGAATCAATTTAAATGTCTGAAACATTTGAATGAGATGACGAAATTAAATATATAATTTTAGTAAGTGTTTTATTTGAACTTTACGATATGGTCTCAAGATATTTCCATTTTAAATCGTTGTTGATAGAACAATTTAATATCTTAACGACAGTATTTTACCATTTCAGCATAATAAACGAATTTCAGTCGATTTCAGCTGGTCACCAAATTAATAATTTACCGGGATAGTTTAAGTTAATATCTAATAATAAATAATGCAATTTTATTTCACTAGCTTTAATATGATGCTGAGTTTAAAATAAAAAATGTAAATTAACGTAATTTGTAAAACATGATTTTTTTTTTTATCATACAATACTCAATTATTGTGGCATTGTTTTAAATTAAATAGGTACAATAATAAACAATTATTGCAGCTGTTTATTTGTTGTTGTATATAATAAATAATAAAAGTGTAATATATAATGTGTACATCGTGGAGTATAATTATTACATTATAGAAAATATTACTGGAATAAATATTATTTTGAAAAATTGAAGTTACACAGATTGAAATATACCTTATTTTTACACATATTTCAACAGTTTCCATTAAAATCAATTACATATTACCTATGTACATTATTATATGATTTATATTGAAAACAAAATTATTACTAAATCAATTATATGAATACTATATAATAGTTAATTAAAGTATATATTGTTTTCTATTTTACTATCATAGTTATAGGAACCATCAAACTTTAACTATCTAACGTCATATTTTTATTTACACAAAGATATAAATAAAATATTCATATCATTAAAATATTATCGTTTACTTTATGGTTAGATAGCTAAAGTGGGTGAAAAATGTTAGGTGGTTATATAATACATTATCAATTTGATCAATTTGAATTTGAAACCCAAATCTGACGTACTTTTTCATTATTATTAACTGTTCATTAATAACAAAATATTTAATACATTTTCCTAACCACAAAGGTTAAACCATTGTCCTATGCTACGTACACAATAATATTCATTTTATAGTTCATACTGTACTATATATGTATGTATGTGAGTGTGTATGTGTTGGTTAATTATAGTTATAAAATATTGTAAAGTCTGCAAGGGATTTTTCAATAGGAAAAAATAATTATTTATAAAAACAGTTTACACCCGAATGGTTAGAGATATTATTACAGACCATTTCACCACTAATGACGATAGTTCATTTATTCAGTAGTCAACTGAAAAAAAATTAGGTAAAATCATTATGTTTTTTCTTTTTTATGTGCTTATTCGATAACATTTATAATAACTTTTTCATTTTAAAATTTATGAATGACCTTTTCAAAAGTGTAAATGAATTTGATTTTGGGTACCGGAAAACCCATCGACATGAACGCGAAGACCTAACGAATAACGTTTCCGAATTCGACGCATCGCGGTGCATGAGACCAATGGTGGCAGCAAAATTATTGTAGTACAGCGGCTAGTGGGTAATACGAATCACTCCGTATACACTACTAGAAAATCGAAATATCATCCATTGGGGAATCTCGTTTAACTTTAACGATTTGAGATCACGTATAATTCTATGCGATTATGGCATGAGTGATACAATCTTAGCAACGCGCCGAGCGACGCCGTTTTCCGCGCATAATATTTTCCTCTTCTGCGGGAGACATTAAATCGTGCACCGACACGCCATCAATCCTCTCTCTCTCTAATATATACATATATATATATATATCACACACACACACACCACACACACACACACACATACAATACAACACATAGATATACAAATGCTTTGTTAACAGGTAGGTATATGTTAAACCTGAAATGGCTTGCGATGTTTACCCGCGCGTTTAAAATATCGATTTTGCCCTTTGCCGATCGGTTCTGTTGAATATAATCGAATAGGTTTTATTCGACTTGATAACGTGATGTCTGATTTCTTGGTAAATGAATGAACCCCGAATTGTGTACAGGTGAATTGAATTCACTGCATGCATAAGTGGTTTTTCTGGGACAAACACAAGGATTTTTATAAAAAAAATAATAAAAAAATGGAAGAAAAAACATATGCTGACAACAGCACATCTTTTATTTTGAACGCAACACAAAATATTCTAGACGTCTAGAGTTTTTACACTGAAATAGAAATTTTAATTTTATAAACTTTATATGGGTACTGTATAATAATTATACAACGGTTTGATCACAAATTTAATTTCGTGCATTTTATTATCGATAGTTATGATATCTATTATACTATAATTTCCGCAATAATTATTCAGAAGTTCTCTGTTTGTATTTAATTATTTTATATTACAGGTAATTCAATAGCAAAATGATTAACATTATATATTTTTAAGTTGTTAAAATAATTGTATGCTCTAGTATCTGTAATAAGTTTTTTTGTAATAGTTTACCTCATTATTGATGCGTTTAGATAAATAATAATAATAATAAAAAATAGATAACTATAATATAATATGAATACGCATCATGTATCATCACACCCGAATAATTTCCTCTTTGATAGTACGTATTTGCATAATTAATGTGAGCAAAAAATATTAATCAAACGAAAAATCACCAGGCCATTCAATCGAGGACATTTTATAATATAAATATTTAAGTACTTGTTATTTTAAAGCTAATAGCGATTTTGATTATAAAATTTTGTCTGAGGCATTATTTATTAAATTCCGTCCAACATGCAATATTATACCTATAATATTAATGTAGATACAAAACATAAACTTTATTTGGACACTAAATGGCTTTAAGCTGGTTGTGTTTAATAGTATACTAAATGACTTATAGTTACATATTTAATAAACACCCGTTGAACGAAATAAAGCCAATGAATTTAATGTATAAAATTAATTGTATTTGTATAGATATTAGTTTTGTTAAACTTTTATTCACCAATAATATCAATAAGATAAAATGTTTATAATTTTTGGAACTGACAAAAAATCGCTTTTTCACATCAAAGCTAAAAACATAATAAGTTTAGACCCAAAGCATTATATATTATACAATTTTTTGAAATTATTTGTATACTAATTAATTAAATACAAAATATATTAGGTAATACATTTATTTTTTTCAACTAACAATTCTACGGTTTTCCAAAGTTGATATTTTACAATTTATTTATCGGGTAATCGAAATTCGACTCTTAGAATTTTACAATCATTATATAGGTATAGATTATATTTCTATACTCTCGAATATTGACAAACGTTATTCGGTAATTATAATAAACAGAAATGCTTTTTCATCCATTAACTTTTGTTATGCGAAGATTTTTTATATTCAGTAGATTAACAATATCATATAAATTTTCATATAACACTACATCTATTTTTTTTTGTTTTAAAAACACCATTGAATTTGTTAGAAAATAGCGTTAAAAGTTACACTGGATGGATACATTCGTATGATTCAGAGACTCGAGAATATTTTTAAAAGCTCATTCAAAATAATTTAATTAAATCTAAAATTTAATATAAAATATATAGTATTTCCGATTTCATAAATATTTTAGAATATTTTAATTTTTATAACTTTTTAATAACCAATATTAAATCGTCATTGTATTATATTATATAGTAGTTTATCGATATTATATTCTTAGCTTCGGTCTTGAGAATCTAACCATTTTTTCTAGATAGGCTGTAGGTGTATGGTGAAGAATCACGAGTATAAAAATTTGCTATGTCTACCATATTATTTTTAAAATAGGAGAATAAATCAACACACAATGTATTATAACACAAAACCCGTTTAATAACAAGACTTGGTTCTCGGGGTTAATTTTTTTTTATGTGAGTGCAATCGGTTAAATTTTTTTCCCGCGATAAATTGAGCACATTCACGAACATGGCACAGTTGTGCCTTCGTATTATAAAAAGTATCTTTTTTTCACCTAAATCTATTTCTTTATTCTCATGCACCCATCCTCATCTGCCCCACTTCACTCTCTCTCACTCTTCTCCAGTCTTCGGTCGTTCAATCTACGCACCACCAAATTTCCTTTATACACACACCCACATGGCATACCCACGATCACTATATATATATATACACATATCTGTTGTACTACGGTCGTTGTGATATAATATTATACATATATATAAATTTAAAACCAATGGAAATGCTGCTGTTAAATTACACAGAATGGTGATTCAAGATTATGGTATTTTTTTAAAGAGTATCGTGGACACTCGACCAAGTCTTAAGTTGTTAACCATTTCCATTAAATTCAAAAATGACCTTATTTTTACTCCATGTTTGTAAATTTCACCATCGTTACTGAGAAAGTTTTTGTTTGACAATGGTGAATTCTTTTGCGTATTTGGTTTGCCCGCAAATGCGTTTTCCTAGAAATAAGAGCACCAATCCATATCCATATAATTCTACGAACATTTCGAAAGTTTACCATTTCTCTAAGACCCGAACTATTTTCTAAATCAGCCTTTCTCAACCTGTAGAACTAGGAAAGCTCATATGTCGTACCCGAATAAAATCTTCCTTTATAAAAAAAATGGAATCGATCATAATTTATATAAAATATTATTTGGTTTATTTGATATTAATAATAATATAAATTATAAATAATAATTTTCTTTTTGTGCATTAAACGCTTATATTGTAAACATTTTGTAGTTCCTATAATTAAATAAAATTCCATACATGTAAAATAAAGTAAACATTTTTAATATGCAAAAAAAGGTTATTTGGTCAAGTAATACCATAGATTAAAGAAAAAATGCGAACACTTTACTGGTTAGTCGAACCATAATTTTCAAGCTTTTTTTAGCCAACAAATAAAGTTTTATTGACATTCATTGAAAAAAAGACTCATCAAATTGGAAACTGAAAATGTTCCTAAACAATTCAAAACAATCAAAATATTTTGAACATTTTGAAAATTTCATCGCGTATAGAAAATGCAAATATAAATAACCAGTGAAAATTGCATATATACGTTCATTTGTTTTAGAGTTACACCAAAAACCAAAATCGATTTTGTGGAAAACCTATTTTGCATAAAAATTCCGGTTTTTCCTTAATTTTTATGTTGTTTTTCCTGTCGCTTTTGAAAACTATTGGGAATTTTACAATTTGACCTCCCGAATGCACCAACTACATTCACTTGATCACTTTTTTGATCGAACAAGATACTGTTGAAGAAAATCAAAGCAGTTTTACTGCCGCAAACCGTGATGACCGACACAGAAATTAAAAAAATAAACACACATCATTGTAAAATTTATACATTCATCGTTTTACTCAGAATCTAAAATCTAAACAAATAATTATTCACACTAAAAACGTTTGATAAAACTAATAAAGATCTCTAGTTCCATAATATGACAGTCTGTCATACGAATTCAGTACCTACCATATGTTGGTAGTAAATTAAATCCCACATTTTTTTAATATTTCAATAAATAGCTAGCGTTTTCCGATATCTGAATTAATATAAATTAAATCGTTTTTGCTACGAACAAAAACATACATTTTATAATAAAATATTAATATGCATAATATCTAGTAGGTATTTTATAATCAACATTTGTGTAGTTTATCTCTGTTAGTTTACTTTATAAGTCATCACTAATATTCAAGTGCTATTTGTTCGATTTAAAACAATGTTGACCCAACAACATTGAGGGGGAAGATAAAAATGTTCAACTTTTAATCAGAGCCGTGACACGTATTTCTTGATGACGGTTGTGTGTTACCATAGGTATAACTTATATTCGTGTATAATGTCGTGTTTGTTAGATTAGAATAAATAATAATATTATGCTGCTAGGTATCGAGTTTTATCGTTGTGATAAAATTTTAAAACGCTGTTCAGTCTATGGTGCTTTATTATAAATTATTGTATTACCTATCTAAGTTTCAGTCACTCGAGAATAGTTGTTCTATAAGTATTAGTGCCCGAACTTGGATATTAAGACGTATTAACATTATACAGAGCGTCAATAGCCATATTATTATATTATATTTAATTATAATTCTATATTATTACCTTATAGTCTCCAAAGTTTAAGAAATTCGAAAGTAATGATTCCATTGTTGTTCTCGTGTTTTTTGTCTTGCACAGTACACAAACCGGGAAAATATTTTCAACTTAAATTCACTTGTTAATGCACTTCTTTCTGTGGTTTAAATCTGCGTAATCAATATTTTATTGAAATGACTAGGTACTTCTTTTAGCGGGCTATATGGGTGTACGTTTTGCACGGGGAAAAAAACTTTTATTTCGCGTCTATAGTCCACGCAACGAAAACTGGTCGGGGACCGACATGGCTCTAAATGTACACATATACATATTGCCAACCCAAATTACGGTGTCAGTGATACCAACTGTACTGAGCGAGATTCAAATTTTTAAATTAACAAATGTTAATTATTAAAATTATGGGAGATAACTCCTTTTCTGTCAGATCGCCCAAGTTCACTAGTTGCTATCATAATGCCTTAACAAATAAGATACCTTCTTTAAATTTACTAAATTTACCAAGGTATATTGATGGAAAAAAAGTTCTTCTGTATGTTCATCAAACTATAAACCGATTGGAACAATATTTTCTCCAGGAGCTATGCGTAAGTGCATGTCTTCATTCTACATTAATGTTTGCTGTTGGGCTACTAAACTTTCTTCAATTGTAATATTATTATTAATATTAACTCATGTAAGTGATAATAATGAACAATTATAAAAATGTATTACTTTAATTTAAAAAAATTTAAATCTTAAAAAATGTTACAAGAATATGTATAATTAATTGAAAATATATAAAACTTTTTACTCTAAAGAATTTAATATCTCATATTATTTAAAAATAACCAAATAGCAAACGTAATTTTTTTAAGACATACAGTCACAGCTAGCCGGCTGTATGAAGTAGTCAGTTCTGTCGGCACTCCCCAAGTGCCCCGTGTTTTTATTTTATGACTTATGTAATATTTTCGTAAACTACCTATAGAATAAAATATTATTTAACATTTTTAGATGTAAAATATTTTACATGGCATACACACTAATTTAAAATCATCTTATCTAGATACCTATAACTTATGAAATTATTCAGTGGAATTCATGTTCAATATATAATTTGGTCATACAATATATAATGTGTGTTCAGATTATTTTTTGAAAATTGTCAACCTTGACATTTTCCCTTTAACAATTCCGTTGAATATGTATTTCGTCATCGTGAGTAATTTTATTTTTAGTAAAATGCGTGATTGAACACAAAGTAAAAATTATTCTAGAATAATATAGTTTATAATATAAATAAATCATGTAGAATATTATCATATAAAACTATATTTTATACTTTAAAAACGTTTATTTAAAAAAAAAAAAAACTATTATTTTTTTATATCTAATTATAATACTATTCAGCATAGTCATCACTCATATTGAAATTACATTATATTATCAGTCAGTATTACAACGATCAAATAGGAAATCATTACGATGTTGTTGTTTAAAACTATAACTTTATGCTTTAGGAATTAATACGTTCGAACATTGACCACATATAAAGTGTAATAAAATAATAAACAATAGTTATAAACTATAGTATATTATAATATAATGTATTTCAAATTATTATAACTATTAAAGAATAAGATTTACGAACAATAGTTTTAGTTGAAACATATGAAATACATTTTTTTGATATAGGTATTTTCTATTTTCCAATTTACCTTTCATTTGCGACTATGATAAAAATGTATTGATATTTTAATGCATGGAATACAATGAATACATATTCTTAACATATAAATTGCACTATAGTATCTACATTTGAACTATTATAAAGTACTTCGATTTGGATTCTAGTATTTTGCATTGGATTGATAAATATTTCAAAAGTCTATTACATCCTTAGATATAAGGCTAGAATAATAATATATCATTAATTACTAAATCATATTATGCACTAATATTTACTTATTTATTAGACATTTTCTTACATTTTTAAATGAAAAAATAGATAAATAGTAATATGAATATTTTTTAGTTTTACGATTTGTGTACATAGTTGTAAATATTCATTACAGAAGTTGGGAAGAGATTGATATTGTTTTGAAGTTTTTATTAAAATAGACAATAGTTACACCACCGTGGACCGTGATGTCGGGATGGTTTGTTTCTACTTATAACCAGGTATAAATATGCATTAGAGTATTTGGTGAAATTTGTTTCGGTTATAAGGGCTCACATCAAAGATTTAAAGTTATCGCATGTAATTAATATCGGTTTTTTTGTTTTTACTTCATCAATGTGAGTTAATAAGCATTCAAATGTATGTATCCTACCCTTGATCATATCTATATTAATTGTGTCCCCCCTCGCTGGTATAGTTATCACAAATAAAGAAAAAAAAATACAAAACATTTGTCCAATGTGAGGATGTGACTATTCAAAATACAATTCCATCTGTATGGGACAGGCAAGTAGGCAACGGTGTAAAAATGAGTACGACCATTACCAGAAGCATTGTCATGGTTTTTACAATATATGATGTAATATTAGAAGAAAATAAAATATGTTGTTAAACTCCAACAAAACTATTTCGTTTTTATAAACAAAATAAAAAAAAAAAAACAGTTAAAATGTTAACCGAACTTTGCAGGCCCTCCATAAGTTTCTATAATGTATTAATGTGAGCTCATTCCTCATAACATCAAAATTCATCATATTATATATTATGTTACATAACACTCACCGGGTATAAAATTCTTGGAAAATCCATTTCATGGTTCTATTTTCGTTAATGTAGTAGTGTATTATCTCATTACTATTGTGGCGAGTTTGGTAAGTTTTGCAAAATTCAATAATCACTGATATAATAATTTAGCTAAAATATATTATAGCCTTTAGGTATCTACATATAGTTTGAATATAGAATATCCCTATTGTACCTAACACGAAATTCAATTCAAGAATTTATTTTGGCCAAGTCTTCATTATACTTATTAAAAACGAAACAAAATACATAAATTATAGTTTAAATAAAATATACTAATCTTTTTTTCTTATTTCTTATTATTGCCTATATAATTTTTATTTCAACTCTAGGATACCAAATTTAAATGCTAGGTACCTATTATGTTAGTATCGTCAATAACAAACAGTGTTAAACCTAAAAAAAATATATAGACTTCCTAAACATTAATGTTGTTTATTGTACACTAGTTAATTTTTGTTGTGGGGTAATTTGTATTACGCATCCAGTGATATCTAGTGAGTTTTGTTATACCTTTGCAATTAAATTTGGTTCAGGTTCAATGAGTCATGCCATCGTGTATCTGATGCACACACCGTATTAAATAAAGATTTTCTATAGACATAGTATGATTGATGACTTCATCGGAGATTCAGCTTATACACAGAATTAGAAATGTTTACGCCTTGTAGGTGGTTCAATGTCCATGTAACATCTGTTCATAACCCTTAATCCTTAAAAATTGAATTTTCAAAAATAACGTATAGATTTGGGTAGGTATATATGCCCAGGAGCATTTAATAAAAACGGATTTTAAAGGAATACAAAAATACAAAACCAATAGATAATATATTTATTATTTATATTAATGTAATCAACGGAACATCCCAACATAAATCTTAAAATAAATAACATTCTGTAATATTCCGCTTGAATTTCGATTATTATTGTTTTTTAAACGTCTGATTGCATAGCTGAATAATTGATGCGATATTAGACTTAATTGGCCACAGATGTGACCTCAGCGTATCATTTTAGGAATTTATTAGTTCGATATTATAATATGACTATTAGTACATTAATCGTGAGGAAAACCTTTAGTAGAAAATATGTCAGGTACTGAACAAATGTCGTATTGTATAGCTGAACGGTTTCTGCTGCACCACGTGACACTCGAGTGATTCACGTATGTGTTTGATTTGTTAGAAACCAACACGCTACCTGTGTTATTGTAATATACGTAATGCGATGGTACGTATAAAAGAAAAAAAACACATTTAATGGTATTAAATACTATTAGATTATTGTATGAAATGTGAATCGGCATTGCACATATTTGTGTAACCCTTTGATGAGCACAGATGTGGTGGTGCTATATATTGCTCACTCTGTCCTATTACCAGCTGGTATCCGTGTATCGTGATTCGTGATACATCCATACATCCGAAGCACTATCGTAGAACCATAGAAATCGATAACTAGGCTATTCCGTTATTTTCAAAGTGGCTACTATTACTATTAAGATATGTTCGAATGAAATTCGTTCAAATGAAAAGTTTTCTACTCGGCCCACCCACTATTCCGACAGAACCGTACGGTATAGATTTTGCGATTCCGACGGATTGACGTTTAGCACTAGACGCCGGCAATCGCCTGCTGCAGTAATATTATAATAAACGGGTTCGCACCATCGATATTCAAGTCGTATACTGTTATATACATACACGATGATAATAATAATAATGCATTTTATAACATGGAGCCCTTCGAAAAGAGTTATAGATTCTGTTCACGGCATGCGATTCCTGTGGACTGTCGAATGTACTTGGTGAAAAATAACCACGATACCGTGTCCGACGGATGTGATGGATCAATCACCCGCTGCAATTGCAGGTAGGTATACCGTATGAATAGAGTAGAGTGGTGTCGAATCTACTTCCCGGAACGTGGCTGCATTTAAGAGTAAATATAAATAAGCGACCTTGTCAGAATACTGCGGAAAACATATGGACAGGTATAATATTTTTGTAAACTGTGCAACGAATAAATACAGTTGATGTTATATATGGTGATATTATAGGTTGGTAATACACGGACTCACATTCGATTTAGATAAATATGTATCGTCCGGGAGTCGAGTTTCACCGTCGTCTTCGATATACAGCGTTGAGCATATTATGATATGCGGATGAAATGGGTGTACTTGAGTCATGCTCGTGATAAGGATTATTTATATGTAAACGCCTGTAATAATATCGCAGTATCAGCTGATTTCGTGGTCGATAGCGATTTTCTCAGGTAACCCTAAACCCCAACAAAAACTATTATTGAATCTAAAATTCCTTATAGCCTAATGCGAAGTACATCGCCTTGTATAATATAACCTTATAGTGTATGTAAAATAGATAACGATATTATGCCACTTGAACTTTGAAGCTCTTCATAATTGGAATGTAAAACTCTAAATGAGTTTATCGAAAATAATGGGGAAATGCGGCATCGTTTTTGTAAAACCGTTCGATTTTTATACTCATTGAGAATATTTTAAAAACAGTCGAATATCGTACTTAAAGTGATGTGGTTTGGTGTTTCCGTTTCTCGTTTGGAGGTGTGGAGGGGCAAGAACAATTTAACACGTCGCACGCCAGTTTCCTGGCATGAATGTTTTATTATTATTATTATTATTGTTATTATTATTATTATTTACTACCTGCGACGTCAACATCGTATAAAAACACTATGATATATTTTATTATCATCAAAAAAAACTCCAAAAGAAACTGTGTTGCGTGCAAAATATATTTAATAGTTGTTTTTTTCTTTTTTTAATTATTATTGCGATTTACAGCCGAGGTTGTACTTTTGTCCAGATTTAATGTACGACAACCCTCGTACAGGATAAACCGTTATTGTGGCAGTATTATTATCGGTTCGTGAGGGACAAGAAAGTTTACACATTTATCCGGGCATAATTCATCGTGGTTATTTTATACGGGGCTATAATAACAATAATAGTTATTATAAAAATAATAACAATTATTGGAAAATGTGTGATAATAGTGTAACTAATATAAACAACGCGTAATAACTAATAGTTGGCCATACGACTTGTTTTAGTAAAGATGACGGGCATGCATACATACTTAAATAATAGTAATTGTGTAACATAATAAAGTGATGAAATTGTTTCCGTTATGTTTATGGACATTTACCTGTGACTTGGATATAGGGTGATCCAAAATGCTGTATTTATATAGTATAATATATTTATACATTTATAACAGACGATTCAACCAGACGTGTGATGGTAAACGTACGTGGCGATGGGAAATAATTCCGCCACGGTTCATTCCCGTCGTTTGGCACTCGATGAAAAGTTTGAACTTATAATGGTTCGAAAATCATTGGTATTGATGTGACGAGTGGTAGGGAAAAAGAAGAGATGCGACGCCGACCCCGACACGGTTGAGTTAGCACACGGCCGCCGCCGGACATCGTAACTTTGATATACGGTTTAATGAAATAAATAAATATGAAGAAAGCGGTGAAAAGAAGTGTTTAGATTACAATATGCTTTTATCGTTTTGAACCATAAAATATAATATTATAATAACCAAGTATAATAATATGAAATAATAATTTTAAGAAAAATGGGACACTTTTGTATAATAATATTATATAATACGTCTTATATTAGGTGAAGACTTTACTTACTATTGTAATGAAATCACTCAGAACAAGTTAGAACTTACTCAAATGTTAATTAAAATGATTTGGGTAAATTAAATTATGAGAAAAAAATATTAACATGACAACATCCTATAGGTTACAGGTAGAAACGTAACGAGAAAATAAGTGAACGGGAGAAGTTCGATCAATTTCGAAAAGAATTATAACTATTCGATTTATTAAGTACAGTAAAAATGTCATGACTTGTTTTTCATTATAATATTATACGTACCTAGGTATTCAATTATTGCCAGTTACGCACTACGAATAATATTAATATTCTTTACTTTAAAATGCAAAATTGTATTTTTCTTTTTTTAAATAAAATTGTCATTCACTATATTATTATATTAAATGTGTACATAATCATAGATATGGCCTGCTTTATATTTGCGTGTAATTATTTTATATTCATTGACCTCCTGGAGTTTGAATTATTATTATACACGAAATGAATGAAAAGAAATTAATTAAAATTAATAATATTATACCGTCGTAATGGTAATCCAAAATACTAGGTATATTTTTAACGGTAACCACGTGTCATTAAAATCGTATTCTTTGTAGGTTATGCTGTGGCTTATGCTCGTCAAAAACGTATAACGAAAACACAATTTTGTTTTCGTATAATATTATATTGGCCGTTGTATTTTATGATAAAATGATATCATTTAAAATAATAGAAATAATAATTTTTGATGTATACACTAACGCGTCAGAAATAATGAAACTGAAAACATGTTTCTGACACGTTCATTTGACGTAGGTTAAAGGTGTACGGTACGGTGGTTCGCGAACTCCGTTTATCAATAAATTAATTTCACACCAAACAGTCATTCAAAGAAAACCTTTCAAAGCTACTCGCAGCGGCGCACAGTGCATATAATATACTACATTATACGCGCATGTGGTATACTATTTGTGTTGTATATATAACAGTAGGGTAAGTTTCTTCTTTTGGAAATCGTTTCCACGCAAGTTCGTATGACATTTTTAGTGTTTCGCAGACGAGACATTTGCATATACATAATATACCTATATAATATATTATAAACGGGTAACAATAAGGTTATAATATTTCCTCGTCGCCGTGTTATGCGTGTACGCAAGAAAATGCGTTCTCCAGACGTACGACGCACCTTTAATAATAATAATACGATGTGGGTCGAACTTTTATACTGAGGAGGAGTACACTTATACAAGAATTTCCGGCAAACGTATATATATTTCAAATTTTCAACATTTGTCATGAGCATTGTCGGTACCTATTAATTAATTACTAATATAATATTATGTAACAAAAGATAATGTAATGATTGCGGTGCACAGCGAGCTGCTATAAAAGGGGGAGTGGAACGATTTTAAAAGTGTGACCGAAACACAATAATTGTTTAACCCAAAAATAGATTCTTTTTTATATCGCTCGCGGTTTCGAAAGGGGCGGATTCGACGCGTACTGAGCCATAAAACGACTCGTTCGGCACTCGACAAAACACTAAAACAGCTCTTGTGCACAATAGACGTGACCGGTGCACGTCTGTTTCGTTTGCTTTTATTCTTGTAACTAAACGAGGATTTCGCTAAAACGACAATGATTAAATCTGCTTTATTTTTTTTCTCGCGGTCGAACAAGTGCTCCGAAAACTTTACACGATTCTCAATCCGTAGATATTATATATCATATACAAGCAGTAGATCGAAAATTACTAACACACCGGCGGTAGTCTATTTTTGGAACATTCATATCGCACTCGATTGCGCGTCAAAAATGGTTTAATCTAAATCGCACGCCCTTTATTGACAAAATCGATCAAAGTATTATTTAGACGTACCGTCGTTATTACTTGGGAAATAACGGCGCGCGCACGAGTTGCATACCAAGTCGGATATGCGTTACACCTTTCTGGATGAATTCCGTCTGAGACACAATTCGTTTTACCTTTATTAAAAGATAAGCGAGTGGAGGGACTGGTAAGCGTTTATGAGCACTGGAAAATAATAATCCTAATATCCTATGCGTTCGGAATAAACAGTTATAATAATCATCTGCAACTATAATATTATATAGGTAGGTTCCTATATTATTATTATTATTATTTTTTTATTATTAAACAAAGTCCGCGGCAACTGTGGACATTGGACTGACATTATGATATTTGTTAGTTAATTTTGAATTATAGATAAATTCTAGGATACTTATGACTTTGCGTGGGTCTGGGTTCAGCGACCCGGAGAGCTGTTTGGGTAGGTCAGCTTCTCTTCTGTCCATGTCAAAGCTCTAGCATTCTGTGAGGATGTGTTTGATGGTGAGAGACGTACCGCAACTGGTGCATAATGGGGGATCTTCTCTCTTCATGAGGTGTTGGTGTGTAATGCGGGTAAATCTTAACGAATTAGATAATATATATAATGTCTTGCTGTAACCGTTTACGCATGTATCGTTTCTTACTTGTTCGTTACTTTCAAACAATTTAAACGTAAACGTCTTCTAGCTCCCTCCCTTCTCACCATCAATGCAACAATAACTTCAACCTATGATTGACGCGTGTGAAGAAGTGTTATTCTCCCTCGGAATTCGCAATAGTATTATTATAAAAGGTTTTAATCTTCAATTATTGAATTCTTTATGACAACAATTACTGAAAATGGGGTAGAAAATGCAATACTTACACCCCAAAACTGTTCACACAGGTGCGAACAAAAATTGTTTGACTGACTCACGCGCCATCGCTCCGTATCTCGAGTTTTTATATTATTATCGTCACCCAACGGGGTTTAGATTTATCGCAAATTGTCGAGTATCCCCATGGCGCGGTCCCTTATTATAACTATACTATTATTATACAATGTACAGCTTACCCCCAAACAAACCTGCTCATCTCGCCGGGAGTCTGATAACACACAATGTTTATGGATACCTTGACGGCGTTGGTGGACAGTTCATACATCTTGTGCCACGGCGGTGGTGGTGGCCGTTGCAGGCCATCACGCAAGCCTTTTACGTGCTGCAACGCATGTTGCTATTATATTATTATTATTATTATTATTATTGCTGTTGTTATCGAGTAGACGTGGCTATTATAATAAAAGTAATAGTCATAATAATAATAATATATCTATAACACGTTATTATACAGAGACGAGGAGCGAAAATCGTTCACTATAACCTCGTTTAATCCCCCACCGACCGCCTAAAGAACGTCTAAACTCCAAAGCAGTTGATAGGTATAAATAAGGAAAATTGTTTTATTTTATATACCTGGTATATTATACCTCTTAGAAAATATTACAACGATTTTATGTATAAAATATAATACATTTTTATATTTTATGCCTATTATATTATAATATAGCGAGCATTATAAGCGTATACCCTCGCACGCTAACAAACGACCGTACAATTCACATGCTTTTTATTATTATTATTATTTATATTATATATTTGTGTTCACTTGTCGTTCAGCTCGCTAATGATTTGAACGTTTTTGGCAGAAATTCTCATAAGAATTACATGTGTACAATGACAAAATCTAACGAGAAATACAAAACACGGTGCGCGTATTATTATAATATAAAATATAATGCAATAATGCATATTAAATACAACTTGAACTTCAAACGATGTCCTGATGTCCCATTATTGTTGTTAACTTATACGAATTATGATTGCTATAAACCAATTTCACCGAGTACGCGTAAGTAACTTCAAGTACAGCTAAGGCAAGTAGATGGAATAGGATTAATTTCCACCGTACATTGGTTTAAAAATCTGAAAAAAATATCTAAATAATTATTGTGATATTTTGTAGAACGGTAGTCTTTATTGTTACTTTTTAGTGGCATATTATTATTTATTATGATATTATGTTTGATATTATATTCTAATAAATGAGTATACACTATGCACTACACAGACTGATACAGAAAGACCTGACAAATGAAACAATTTTTGATCTAATGAATATTTAAACACATTTTTTTTTTTTATTACAATACCAAAAATGTTATTAAATCTAATTTTTAGGCAAACTTTTTTGGTAAAAACGTAAGTATATTTAAGTCAAGTAGTTTATTTTTTTAAATATCCATATTTTTTCCGAAAAAATATAATTTGAAAAACAATACATTTTTTCTAAATATTCCTTTTGGGAATTTCCTGACATAAGTATACATGTTCTTAAATTATTTATTATCTGTATAATTTTCATAACTTTCGTCAAACGTTTAACAAGTAACATTTTTTTTTTTTATTTCTTTCTGTAACACCATGTATTAAAATTACTTAAAATGCTACTCTCGTTTATGTAGTTATACGTATTACTTAAAAATAGTTCATTATTTTGGCTTAAAGTGTTGGTGTTTGAGCAATTGTTATTTATTTATAATCTTTGTGACTTCGTATAACTTAACTAGTAACTACACTCCATTAAACAAATATAGGTATATATATTTTCTTTTTTTTTTTAACGCAATTAATTTAATATACGTATAATATCTGCGGCGTATTGAACATATTTAGACAAGAAAATAAATTTAGGTTAATATTTATATTAAAAATACTTTTAATTTAACGACGTTAAATATAATAGTTAGGTTATCATTCTTCAGATGTTCGCTATATACCAACTTTGAACTTGGTAATCAGTTTAAAATTGTTTATGTTATCAGTGATAACTGATCACTCATCAAAAGATTAATGTTGAAAATAAACAGAATAATTAAATTCAAAATTAAATTCAAAATTAGCCGATCGCTTAGTTTACACACCGCTTTATCGGTTAAATTCATTTGATTTGTGTCCCTTTGATGGCTTTAAGATCATTATTAATAGGAGATTTCTAGGTACAATAATATCGTGATAGTAATACTGTTATAGTTGTGTACATTTTTTCTTTTGTTTTAAATGTA
This sequence comes from Sitobion miscanthi, assembly GCA_008086715.1. Taxonomy (NCBI): domain Eukaryota; kingdom Metazoa; phylum Arthropoda; class Insecta; order Hemiptera; family Aphididae; genus Sitobion; species Sitobion miscanthi. The sequence goes on from CM017800.1 coordinate 27,555,744, forward strand.
ACTATACTATCCTATTATACCCGTCGGATTCATGCTCGTATGACGTCATATAATATTATATTTATATAAATTATTAAACTTTATTTTGATCGTTGTGGTAATAGTATAATATACAAGCATTAACAAAATATATTATAGCAACGACAAATCGTTAAGCTTTGTTAGTTTAATTGGTTTATCATCTATAACTATAATACATAATAACGTAATACTAAATATAAGCTTTTTAGACCATTTCTTTCATTTGAATTAAGTTTTAAGCATGATATCGTGTATTTATAGTTTCATCGTTTATATACTCTAAACAATAGTATAGATAATATTATGTTATGCGTGTATCGTGGTATTTCATATTTAAGTAAAATTCAACAGTTGTATATAAATGGGTTATTTAGTTATTCATTTTATTAAAACAAGTAAAAATGACGATTTTATGATCACATTTATGCATTTTATTTATTATGCATTATGTGCTAAAAAAATATAATAATTTATTGTATTGTTCGTGTGTCTATACTTTATGCCATATTTTATCATAAACAAATTCATTTGTTAGATATTACATTCTAATAATTCATAAAACTATTTTAAAATGTCTTACAACCTATAGTGCGTAATAAGAATTTCAGAGCAGTAAGCATACATACTATATGTGCTGCTAATATATATATGACATGAAAGTGTTTGTACCTTTATTAAAGTTTCCTGAGAGTTAATAATGAACGCGTAGTACACTGTGCTAGAATAGAGAACTACGGTATAGTGAGCATAATCATTGGGGAGAAATAGGTAGGTAACACATCAAAAGCCTAAAAAATAACCATAAAATATGAGGATGAGGAATTCTCAGTTTTCAGAGTGTCGTATATACTTAACATTAAAAGACAGTTATTAAAGGATGAACTTATTACTATCGTATTTTATAAAAGAAGTGTGATACACTGGTACGAAAGTGAATTTTTTATCTTACGACGAGAACACGATGATACATTCCAGCAATATATTTACTAAATCAACAAACCACGTAAAAAAGAGTAATTTAATTACATTTCCAAATAAGTAATATTTTCTATACTTATGAACATTAGCTTTTATTCACACCATTTTTCATACAAATCGAAAAAATAGGAGTAATTTATAATACTGGTGATAAGCAATATGATTTATAATCAAACCCTATATTGAAGTTAGAAAACGCTCAACAAATAAAACGAAGGTAGTGCTACTTACTACTTACTAGTAGGTATACAATGAATTAATTCAATTACTCCCTAAAAAATATGTCTTATGGTTTCTTAATGAACAGCATAATTCATAATATAATATTATAACAGTTAACACAGTTACAATTAATTTTGTTCTTTTGTAGTTGTATGCTATTTAATGCTAAGAATATATTATTATGCTGTATATGCATTTTAGGATATAATATTTAAATAGCAGCAGACTATAGTGACTATAGCCTGTAGGTGTTGATATTATATTTTATTATTATATAATTATTATATTGTATTATTTTCTATTTTTATTTTTGACGTTTTATGTTTAATTATTCGGTACAAATATCGTCCAATAAGAAACAGACGAGTAAATAAAAACTATTTACGCGAGAATATGAAATAGGTTCAACGCATTTCGACGAGTGCCTACCTACGTTTTGCGCTATTTGTGACGGTTGTTGATAATGTAATATGGTGTGCCTGCCTTTAATTTACAAGTATAAATTCATTATATTTCCCGGGGGTGGGGGGCTGGGAGGAGAGGGACTATAATATATTAACGCTACCTATAGTAAAAATCTGAAATGGTTATATTACCATATTATAATACGATCGAAAGTCGGGAGAGGGAACTTCAGAACATATTAATATTATGGTAGGTACGCGTTATAGACCCGCAAACATATTATTGGACTAAGGTCAAACCTTAAATTCTAACGCACTCAGTCAATATAATATTAGATTATTTTCATTCCTTGAAGGCCTCCGCCTAGACACGAATGGTTAGTATTCACTGCGATCCGACGACGAACCGAAATGAAAATAATATTGCCCGTTTCCGAGCCGTTCGCGCAGTCGTCACGTCAGCGCGACGACGATGATGATGATGATGATGATGATGATGATGATGATGATAATAAAAATAATGCTATTTTGTCTCGCGATCAGTTTATAGACGGTTCATGTGTGTCTGGCGTAGGTAGGTATTCGAGCGAGAATCGTCAACAATGTTTTTGTATTATGTTGTCTCGTAAATTAAATGCAGTCACGGAGATACGCGCGATTCGCACCGGATAAATCTCTCGAAGGCGTTCTATGGCAGTCAGTACATCGCAAACGATAGTAGATATGGTGACGGCACTGCAGCGGCCGGAGGGGAAAAAATAAACCGACTCAATGATGGCTCCTTCCACCGTTTCTCTCAGTATGAACTCCACTTTATTCGATAATATTTTACTTCTTTTGGGGCGATATAATAATACCGTGTGTATGTATATTAATATATTAAAATATAAAATATAATATTATGTACACCGTTGGTGCTTATATTATTGTTTTATATATTTGTCTACAGTTGATACACATTTTTATGTCACTATAAATGTTATACGGTATTATTCGTAACCGGTGAAACGATTATATGTATATAGAGTGTATCTTATGTCATTATACGCGGGGTTTTTTAACAATTATGGATCGATGACATAGAATTTCGTTAAAACGAAAAAAGACGTGTTTCTTTATTTTTAACAGGCAAATTTTTTAAAACAATTTCAAAATTTTTAAACACGCAGGTGTACCAACAGCAAAAGCAACTTTATTTTTTCAAATGGCCACTACTATATTTTTTAATTGATTCCGGTAAAGCTTTTTTCTGAAAATGTTGATAGTTAAATACTAGGTTATTAACTATGGTCCTCTAAAGTTTAGTAAAATATGCATTAATACTATTAATTGAAATAATTGGTATAGGTTTAATTTAAAAAAGCTAAAAATATTTTTATTATAACTACCTTTTTACACACTTTTGTGTGATTTTGCTATTGGTACACCTGCGTGTTTGAACATTTTGAGTTTGTTATAAAAAAATTGCATGTTAAAAATAAGAAACACGTCTTTTTTTCGTTTTAACAAAATTCTATGTCATCGATCCATAATCGTTAAAAAACCCCGCGTACAATGACATAAGATACACTCTGTATATATAGGTATCCTATCTATACATATTACTATTTTAATTTTGATACCGATTTCGTCACATTAATATTCTGTAATACCGACTAAATATATCATGTTGTTCTATACATGGACACTTTCAATAAAGATAAAGTCTCAAATATATTGCTAGTCTGTTAGACAATAGTATCTGGATACCATTAGTAGGCTGTATTTACATTAAATATGTATGGTAATATACACAAGCTTGCCTACCAGTTAAAATAATATTATATTATTTTTTTTATTTTTTGTTTGAATTCGAATTTTCAAATCAAATCAAATTTAATTAAAAATATATTTGTGCAAGTAAGAAATAAAGAATCATTTATAATCGTTTTTTTTTTTTATCGTTTACTCGTAGTCACACAGTACTCTTGTACAATTTTAGTTTTCAACCGACCAACATTTTTGTTCGTTCGTTCGTTCGCTATTATTATTTTTTTATTCGAAAATATTACAATCAGTACATATTTTGTTGTATAATAAATAGGTGATTACATTTATGCTTTTATTTACATTAACATATAATGAAGACGTGAAGAAGAACTATCCAGTGTCAGTTAACTTGCGGTGTACAACAGATATATAATATAATGTTGTTACAAACAACTATGAATGAATTCTCTTCTGTGAACTAAACATACATGGTTTCAGGTACCCATAGTTACAGTGGTATCGGTGGATTAAACGATTTTGGGCAAGTGGTAGACACGTCCGAACGACCACTCACTCTCTCTACGAACAGTCCCTTATTCGCTATTCGAATTATGTTACAGATGTTCCGAAACAATTTGCGTACGTAGAATAATACGCGTAATTACATATGCCAGTTAAAATTGAGATTTCCGAAATTCCCGAAACTTGGGTATCAACTAGATGAATCGGTGTTATGTATGTTTCGAATATATATTTTTTATGTAAGAAACATAAAATTGATGATAAAAATGTTTTTACTTTTTCGATATCGTCCATTACTCAACTATCCATATTTCAGTGTTGATCGTATTTACAATGTATAATGTTCGCCCAACTAAAGCTTGTAACACAATACCCAAAATAATACTTAGTTATATAAAAACAATTTGCTGGAAAAATAATCTCATGGTCATGGATAGTAATTATTTTACGTGATCCGAAGTTGACAATACACCTCACGTGAGCACATTTCTTCAATTGATGATAAAATGAAACAGAAGGGCAACTAACAAGTATTGTTTTCTTATATTAAAAAAAAAAAATATTGTCCAATTTCATCTTGAGAATAAACCACCGGTTTATATAAGAGCTGAAGGTGGAATTTTACTATGTCAACAGACAAGTACTGTGAAACGTTGAATAGATCGAAAAAAATAAAGTTAAAAATGTTACTGTATGAACGAACAAACAAACCTGAAAAGGATAAATACATATTGAATGGAAAATGGAACATACTATACATTACAACTTTATATGGAATAGAGTAAATATTCACCCAAAACATTACAAAAACGCCAAAAAAACATTGAATCGTTTCTCAGAAAATTTAATTTATTAATTGTTTAGAACAATAATTCCATTAAAATATTTATAGTTATTATGAGGGTCGTATAACTACAAATCAAAATGTCACAACGGATTTTTTTTTTTTTTGATGAATTTTTTATGGTTTGATATTATTTATTTTTCGTTTATTCTAAGTTATTATTATCTCTATCTGAAAGATATAATAAATAATAATAATATCTGATATAAGTTACTAAATTACATAATAATATTATATTATACTTTGTGGCCCGACGCGGTGCAGTGACTGAAATCAAACACGCAACGTGATTAAGACAACAGTCGCTGCTTCAAGTTCCCGGATGGGTGACCATCCGGTTCCATAGTGGCAAAAACCTTGTCACAAATACACGTGTTACTAACCAACCGTACCAATCATACCAGCCGTAACCCCTACAATAGCTAATGGCCATAGTTGTCGGGCTTTAGACCAAAAAAAAAAACATGTATACTACATTTTAAATAATATAATATAACGATTTAAATGGAATATTTTATTTCAATAAATATGTCTGTTACGTATTGAATATAATATAATAATATATTGAGTTGTATGTCGTTCATTATTTCATATTAGAAAAAAATATATAAGGTTGAAGTAAAATATTAAGAGAGAATATGCTTATACTTATGCCTGTTAAATATTTGTAATGTATTTAATACCTACCTAATAAAGTTTAAAAACGTAACTTAAACCATTAAGTATACATATACAGGGTAGATATAAAAATAAAATGAGGAAGAAGTGCGAGTAAATAAAATCTAAACATTTTTGCACAAAATAAGTAAAAGATTTATTTTATGAAGTTATTTCATGGTATTTAGTACCTACTTCGTACACGCTATCCATACATATGATTTATTTTACTACCTAACCTTCAGAAATATCTACCGCATCCATCTAGGTAATCTAGAAAATTTGTTTTTATAGATTGAAAGAAAAGCAATTAAGGAGAGAGTGTCTAGATACCGTAAAATATTATGTGTCTGGCTGGGGTATTAAGTGCGTACCTCTAGTATATGTGTGATGTGTAGACACATTATCTTAGAATTAAGACATGCATATCGTTTAACAGCTTATTTTGGATTCCGATCACGCGCAGTTATGGCGAGGTGAAAAAAAAAACAATCGTTTATAAAATATTATATTGAATTTCATCGTATAGGCATGCATAAATACAATCGAATAATCAAAATTAACATTTGATATCACGTGTAACAACAAACTGAAAATATAATATTTGTATAAATTATTAATCTCTCCATTGCACATATTTTATCATTCTATAACAAGTTAAAAAAAAAAAAATAACAAAATTAAATTTAAAGTATAGTATACACTTGCCTACACTATATACTACAGTACATCCATAAATATAAACTATGTTTCACAAATCATTATTTATAATAGTGCATTATTATATATTTTGAGTGGGTGTATAGAAAATACTTTTATGCACTCAAAATATATGTTATGGTATGGTTGGCGTTGTAAAAATAAACAGAATCTCTCGATGGAAACGAAACAGCTATTATGGCAGTGTGATGTATTTACTGCAGTGATACGTGAAGTTTTAAAAATTCACTGCACGCATACTGCTGTACGAGAATATTGTGTGCTGTAAAATTTAAAATGTAATAGAATATATATAGAGTTATAATATCCGATCAGCGCATTTGAAAGGTTAATACATTTGCATTTTACCGTAAAAAATCATCCATAAATGTTTAATTAGTATTTTTTTTTTTTTTTGTTAATTTTACGTGTTACAAATATCAAAATATTATATTATTGCGTAACATTTTTTGGTTTTTTTTTCCCCGTTCATTGATCTATATTGTATATATATTATATAGGTACGGATTATCTATAAGAGACTAGAATCTTGTATATTGGTATTTTTCATGTAATATACGTTATTTATAGTTAGTGCATTCATATATTATATTTAATTTTACTGTGTTGAGGGTCTTTAACATTAAATGTTATCATAAAAGAAACGTACTAACAATAATTTATGTTTATTACACATTTTAAAAAGGACCTATTATTTACTAGACAAGTATACGCCACTTAAACTAATGGTACCCAACAACATCTGATCATGATGGTTGCGTAAAATCAACATTAATGTATATCTTTATCGTTTTTTTCTGACCAAAATCTAACCGTAGAGTCTGCAAAAAGCACATTTCTAAAGTTTAAGAAAATTCTAATAATTTACAGTTGCCTGTGAAACTCTTATACTTCTGGTAATTATATTATACCGTAGCACACATTTTGATGATATTGAATACAAATTCAAAAGGCTTTATAATATAGTCTACTGCTTACCTAAAACCGTCCTCTTTGATATAATTTAATACCCTCCGTGAGGATTAGCAAAACGTGTCAGTTGCAAGCGTTTTCCGGCAAGGACATCATCAAATGTCTCAAAAAGATGATCACTTCTTAGTGGTATACTTTTGAAACAATGCCGCTGTGATGATAATAATATTATGTATCATTGCTATTCGCTGAACCACCATAGTCTATAATACAATACTATACCGATGGATATCAAGTTGTCTTACGCAGCTTCCAATAACGTTATCGTTGATTATAATAGGCACGATAATAAACACAAAAACAGATACTATACAATGGTAATACTTTATTGATATTCTATTAAACAGGTACTTTTTTTTCTATGAAAAATATATGCAATATATTCATTAGTTATTGAACGTAAATACTTAAATATCATCATTGGGAGTTCCGTATAGAACTATAATATAAAAAATATGAAAAGTGTCATGTTTAAGTTAGTAAAAAAATATACATGCTTTTATAATAAATTGGGGCAACAACAGTGTTTTCAATTAAACTTTTGTTACGCACAGAGATCTGTTATAACTGAGTCTACGTGAAATATTTGAAATGCGATATTTTTATTTCGTTAACAATTGTATTCTTATTACAAATTGTTCAATGGCCAAAGTATAAGTGCAACAGTTTTAGAAATCGTAACTAGTACACAAATATTAGTTAAGTTTGAAATAGTAATCCCAGGAATCCGCGTTCGAATAAGTTTATGATAAAAGTTAAAAACAATTACTTTTTCAGGCATCTAGGTACCAACCGTTCATGTACCTACTCGTGTTAACTCTATACCCATGCAACATTTACAAACCTTTATTTCACTACACGTTGTACTTTGTAATATTTCCCATAACCTTTTGAAAACAAATTCTAATCTAATTTTCCGTACTTTAATAATAATTATATATTTTCGTTGTTTCTACAAGCACATTAGGACAAATATCTTGCTTTTAAGAAATTGTATTTACAAAGAAAATGCGCCTGGAAACGTACGCTGAAGCACAATCCAATGTAACATTATGTATTATTGTAGAGCATAACAGTAAAACACTTTTAATATTATTAAAATATATTAAAAAGTAACGTTATAATATTATGTTCGAAATTAAATTTATCTTAGAGCGAGTTCAGTAGAAATTACGATTGGATATTTTACTCCAACAAACATTTAAAAAATGATAAATGCTGCTATTATGTTAAAATGAAATAACCTACTAATTTATAATTAAATTTGAATTTGATTCATTTAGGTAGTTTGCCGCTAATCCACAATTCCAAACCCAAATGTTTTATTCATCGATTACCTACCACATGAATATGTACCTGAAATTCAGCATTTCAATATTATTTGTTTTAGTTACTTATCTAAATGAATAATACTAAATACAATTTAGTATTCCATTTGTATATTTAGTAGGTATTCAATTTTAAATACTTAAAACGTGAAATTGATCGTGCATAAACACAATTTATTTTATAGTAAAAAATAACATCTAAAGATATTAATAATTAAACCTTATTTTTGTTAAATAGGACGATGATTGTGAATAAATAATAAATATAGTCAGTATAAACGTCCATTACAAACATTCTCTAATTAATGTTATTTTTTTTAAACACATATCTTATTGATCATAACATTTCTACAATAATAACTGAGTAACAGCTTGCAATTTGAAACGTGGGTTTTATTTATATGTCTTTTGTTTTACATGGTTTCTTATGTTCTAATTAATGAAAATCGAATGGTATCATTATTTTTAGCCAACCCGTACGTTTTGCTTGAGGATAATTGGAGTGAAAATTTCGTTTGTACAAAACATACCTCTGTCAAACATTTATACTTTGATTAAATAAGTTTTCAGCTTATAAAAAAAAGTAAGATACTGCTTTTGATTACAATCAATGTATACAGATATTTAATTCAAAATAACAATAGTTCCTAATATTAAATGTAGTATAGTATAGTAATTATAGTATAATTAATAAACATTTTTTAAATTTTATAAAAATAATTAAAACAATTTTGAAATAATTATTTGAATAGTTTAATCAAGTGTAAGAACAATATTGAACTGGATTCAGATACAAAAATAATTTTGTTTTAAAGAATTTGTAAAACAATGGTTTGAAAACAATTATAATAAAATAAGCATTTATAATAGAATCCATTGAATGAATTAAAATGCAAAAATCAAGTTTTTATTTTCAAAACAAATAGCATTGAAAAACTAAAATTAACACTAAAAAGTATTTATAGTTTACAAGGCTGGTGCGTAGTATAATCGGAATGTAAATAGTGGATGTGAAAACAACCTCTTGTTTTAATTTTTTTTAATTTAACTATTTATAATTTCATTTCAATGTTCAATCAATTGAATTTTGTAGTTTTAATTTTTTTATATAACAACTTTATTAAACACCAGATAATAATATACTCAGTTTACCCTAGCCTCAATGTGAAAATTTAAAAAAAATTTTATTAAAAATAACCTAATATTTGTATATATAGGTAATATTATTATGTTATAATTTGTAACGACAAAAAAAAAAATAATTTTATAATGTATGCATACTTTTCCAGGAAATAGGTTTTTCCAGACTGGGTGCCAGAGTAACGTCTGGGTCACTCGCCTGTCACCCCAACTCTATAGAAATTGATTTTTTATTCAAAAATGATTTCATATATCGTTTTATGTTACAATTTGTACTTAACAAATGTAACAAAGTTTGTTACAAAAGCAAAATGAAAAAAATGACGTCATTTTGAAGTCTACTATAAAGTAAAGATGAAATGCCATAAAGTTTAATTTTAAGTTTTGACAAAAAAAAAATCCTTTATATTGCTACACGGTTTAACATCATAATCATGGACATTCTTTGTAGATAATTTTTTTTTTATCAATACACTTAAGTACTTAACCGTCATAGTTACTAAACATATTATAATACGTAACTATCTATGTACTATGAAATCGTATATATTAGCATAGTTTATTATCTCTGATAACAAAAATAAGTCATTATTGTGTTATACTTTGGTATTATGATTTATAATAAATACCTATCGTGTAGAATATTGTTAAATTCTGATGGGAAGTGAAAATTAACTATCTATTTTTTTTATCTACAGCAATGCTAGTGATAAATATGTGCAATCAGTTAATTTTAACTGAAACGTGATAGCATTAACTACTATATATAGTTAATGTGTATATTTCGACATTACGTTGGTGTGGTTTATTTGCAACGGTACAAATTGTATAATAATTATGTTAAATATTCAGTTATTTCCTATATACAAATCAAATAAATAGGTATTAAATATTATGCAAAATTATTCGCATTTTAGCTTTATTAGGGAAATGTGCTGACATTATAGTCTTCTCAAATTTGCATAGATTTATAAGCTTACAGCAAATAATTCTGTGAACAGTATGAATTTCTATTTCTTCAAAAATCTGTAATGAGTATTGCTGTTTGCTTTATTAGTACTAAACGAAATAGTAAATGTGTGAATAACATTATAATATCACATTTTGATATTATAAGTTGGAATATATTTTAGCAAAAATTTAGTGATTGAAATAACAATATATTTGGTACTAGGCATTTATATTTGGTATAATATGATAATATTGCTTTCCTTTAAATTAATTTATTAAAAACCCATTAAAGAATAAAAACGTGTTCGCGGAATACGTGTTAGTTATTAAAATCTATTTATTACTTTCATCAAACCATATTTTAGTAACATATGTTATCATATCTTTAAGATTTTATTGTGTATTATTACGTTACTATATTTTCGAAATGACGTCTAGAAATAGATCAGTTATTAACATTTTAAGATCTATAACAATAACAACGTGAAATTTCGTCGAGTTATTAAATGTTTTGATTTAATTCGTAATAAAATTGTTATAATAATTGTAATATTTATTTATATTCATCATCAAAAACGGATGAGGGTCTTGATTTTTGAATCTTATAAATAAAGTATTATTTTCGAAATTATTTTGAATTGTTTATGTGGTAAATAAATCAAACGCGTTGCGCATTTATTTATATATTTGAAATACTTAAGAGTTAGGTATATAAAGATTAACTAAAAAACGATCATTATTCATAATATTACCTTTATTACTTTAAACATTAAACGCGATAAATATTGAGTATAAACTGTAGTACTATAATAATTTACCATTATAAATAAATACCAAATTATTGAAATAATTTATAAAACAAACTACATCTGACATATTGTACACGACTTGTCCCGACGTTTTCAAAAAAAAATAACATTGTTATACAGGTAGATAACTATTATTCCCCGTGTATAGTCTGTTTTTTTTTCTTAAAAATATAAATCTTATGTTGATATCGATCGGACGGCGCAGTGTGTATGCAATTTCGGTACATCGCCGTGTGGGTGTCTTTCGAACGGTATCCCTCGCGCTGGCGTCGAAAAACGAATATTTTAATATATTAAGATGGGAATTATTATTTTGTTACGATGACAATAATACGTGCCAACCAACCGTGAGGACACGCGTGACTACTGTTTATTAAACAAATAATACCGATCAACGTCATTGACGTCGAATACGCGAATTTCGAATGGCGTGACAACGGGGTGACTGTTACGTATTTATTCGGTTTTGCTACAGTGAAATTTTCATGATACTATAATAATGAATCTATTATGCCGCTGTTATGGATGCGGTTCTTTTGTTACACATAAGAAAGTACCTACGTCATATATTCAACAAATCATAATTAAAAATAAAAATAATAATAAAACTGAATAAAAGTAGGCGAATTCAATTAATTCTATTTTGTTTTCTTTACTCACCCGACAGAACAAAATAACTATTTTTTTATTTATGAATGATAACTTTTTTTCTTCTTTTATTACCTACATTTTTTTACGTATACATTCAAGCGGTGTGAAAAATATGTCACCTCACAAGAAAATACTACTAGAACTGCCTCAGATATCTTTATACCTACTTATAGATCTTAAATATAATATAAAAAAGACTTCTATAGGTCTATTGCCAATTTAAAAAAAAAATGAGTTACACTATTCGTTTTATAGTAGAACGTATTTCGACAGACATGGACAAAATTGGATCTACGCTAAAATATAATCTTACTACACTTAAAAAAAAAAAAAATCCGTTTGAAAAAGAAATCAATAAGACTGGCTTAAACACGTACGATTATGTTGGTATATTTTAGGTATTTTATATGAAAGAAAATAATGTGTGTTATGTGTGTTTGATATCTTGTCGATGAAAATAGATGACAGATGACATAGCAAATTTTACGCTCAGAAAAATACGTGTAGTTCCGTTAATTTAAAAATTAGAGTAAGTTGACCTCTTATAAAATCTTAAGGTAAGATTATTATCTAGACAACCTCATAGGCTTTTTATTTTAAAGCGAGCTATGAGTATTTTAAAATTGTAAATTGTTTATACATCTTAAAGTACTCTTAACTCGCCTAAAAATTGAAATATAATAAAAAGCCTATGAGGTTGTTTAGATAATAATCTTACCTTTAGATTTTATAAGATGTCAATTCACTCTAATGTTTAAACTAACACGTGTTCTTCTTTGCGTAGAATTTGCTATTTTATGCACTTGTAAGACGGAGACAACACATGCGGATATCACGTCATCTTAAATATAATTTGTATAGTAAAATTACAATTTGATATTTTTAAATATCCATTTCACATTTTACACGCGAAACTAGAGCTCAGTGGGTCACTAAAAATTTAACTCGTATAATTTCATTGATTATCAAATCATTTACAATTCCAATTTTAATAATATAACTGTGTACTAGGATTTTAATTGAACAAACAATTTGAGGATTATTACACACACTTCTAAAGTGACTCACTTCAATTTTGTTGAGTACATTTTAGAATAACCCGTGAACATAATATAATATAATATTTTATCATTATACAACGTATGTGATTATGTAATTATTAATTTCTTTATACTTATGTATTTTGATTTAATTACTGATTAGTGATTAGGTACCTACTGAATATTATGTGATGTGAAATATTAGGTAAACAAGTTGTTCCGTTTGGAGAAGTTTTATTTTCCTGTAGGATGTCCATGATGAAAGTGGGAGAAAAATGTATAATATATAAAAATTAAAAACTCTATATCACTTTTAAAAATATCATATTTTGTAGCGAAAGATCAAGTTAAATCTAAAAAAAAATGTATGGTTTTGAAAAGTAAGTTTGTATTGTATTCGCTAATTAATAGAAGCAAAAATAAAATATATATTATAATATACGTGTAATCAAGGATTATGGCTTTATTACGTTTAATTTAATATACGTATAGAGATAGACAACGTTTTATACCATGTAACGCCAGCATCTGCGTATGATTTTGACGAATTTAAATTTATTTTACAGACTTATTTACAATACAAATTATATATTTATTCAATTATATTTTTACAGGGATTGTTGCAATTCAAGGAGTCATGCGTAATAAAAATTTAGTGGCAATGTTTGTTATGAGAAGTCATCTACCACAAATCCTCTAGCATTTCGGTCAAGTACTTTCAGTTAGGTCAGTATGTTGAGCTAGTAAATTATTATAATATTATTGAATTAAAAAAATAATATATTAATATAATATCGTTTCTAAATAATACATTTAGTGGTTTCATCTCGCGAAATAGTAGGTAATATAATATTATATTAAGATGTATAAAAATTGTTACATTTAACTAGCTATGTGCTTATGTTACTTTATTACCATGGGAAACAATGATCAATTTATAATATTATAGTAGATATGGCAAGTCATTAATACAAATATAAAGAAAAAAGTTCAAAGAATAGTTTTAAAGTCAATTCCTACAGGTATCTCTAAGAACCATCACTGAAATTTCCGTCATAAGCGGTTGAATGGTTTTTTAATCTATACTCTATAACCACAATAATATTATATACACACATTGCCTTTCATAAAATATTATACATTTATACACTGATATAGTTTACCTATTTATGCAACTAATTTAATTCATTTAGTTGGCAATGTCATATAGTTATGTGTACACAAAATCTGTTTAAACATATACATATTTATAATATTATACACTATTACAATTTATAGTTTAAAATATTCACATTAATTCGTCATCATTTTTTATATTTGACCAAAATGCATTTTTATATTGGAATTCAATATTAAATAATATATGACAGTATAACAGAATAAATTATTGATAGGTTGTCATGTAGTTTGATTTGGGAAAAAAAATACGAAATTGAATTTAAACATTATAGAACTGCCGCTTTTCGTAGTAATAACGATGCATTATTTAACAAGAAATGCTGTGCACAAAATACTAGTAATGATATACGTATACTTGCACTAAATTAAACAGCATAAATTATGATAATACAATATTGTTTATAGTGTTGCATACCATTAATAGAAAAAAAAACCATTGATAATATATAATGTGATTTTTTAAGGATGTTCACTCCATTTTAATGTTTAATAACCATGCATATATTCAATTTATGATTTTTGTAAGTTTTATGTGTAGTTAAAGAGGACATTATTGAATATTTGGTTTTATTTTTATTTTTTTTTATTGATGTTAGGCCCGGAAACTATGGCCATTAGTTGTTTTGTATGGAGGGGGAGGGGGAATACGGTTGGATTGAAATACGTGTGTGACTTAGATTTTTTTCAACATTTAAAGAGTATCCTGAAAGGATACTAATATTGGATTTATTAAATAATAATTTTTCTGAACATTTTGACGTATTGTAATCGAAATTTTGACGAAATATTTCAGAATTATTCTACTTTATAATACTAAGTATAGCTGGATATTAAAAGAATATTACTTACTTTTGTTTTTAAAATTATCGGGTGCAATATTAATCCGTAAGCATTTTGCAATTTTGTAATATAAAATAATTGTATGAGTATTTTATTTGACGAAGTAGTTATAACTATCAATCATTTTATTTTGAGTACTTAACTATAATAATTACCTAACTCGTATACATTCATAAAGTACATCATAGACTATTATGTTTGAAGTAGAATAATCTTTCAAAAATTTGTCCTTTCGATTATAATACGTTAATATTTCCAGAATAACCATCTAATTCACAATTTTCAAAATATCATTATTTTGGGTTCTCAATTGAAAAACCAATGCTAGTATCATCACAGGATACTTTTTAAGTGATGTGAAAAATCTAAGTACTTGAAAATATTACTTTTAATTACACTTAAAAATTCCAAAAATTAGAATTTGTGCATGATTAGGTACAACATAAAAAGAGGTTAACATCATGTTTAAAAAATTACTCTAGGTGTGTTCGTATATATAATATAATACTCTCAAAAATGAATAAAATAAAATAATTTAATGTAACTTGAAAAAATATAAATTTTTACTAATGATGCAAATCTAATTCTTGGATTCAGAACTAACCAATTATTAGAACTATATCGTAATTGTGAATTTTTATTTATTAAAAATGCAATTGTAAACATAATTTTAGAATATTAGATTCAATTTGAAGCCAATTTGACAAATAATTAAAATACATTTTATTTATGAACTTTTCAAATCATCAAAATTTAAATGTGGTTATCATAGGTGTAGTGTATTATAAGAACGGAAATACAATTGTTTGATGAGTTTCATTAAGTTAATACGAACAAATGTAACCTATGTTAATAATATGAACTCTTTTAGTGCTGTAATTTCTGTACCAATTTTTTTTTTTGCTTCTATAGTAGATAATAACTAACCAAAATATAGCAAATTTATATTTAATAAAAAAAAATATTTATTTATGCGCATAGAGTATGATATTGTTATAAAAACAAATGTTCGATGGATTAAATTGCTTGTAAAGACGTTAAGTCATATTAAATCATTACAAAAAATATTTACCTAAAATTTGGTTGTTAAATTCATCTATTATTTTATAGCTTGAAAAATTAAAATTAAAATAATACCTACCTGTTTTATAATTATTATAACATCACTCGTGTCTATCGTAAGCACTCCCGTACAATGCATAGTAATTAATAATATATATTTGCTAACAAATGAAGTTACTCATAGAATAGATGGTATCTAATTAGATTATAACGCCCACTAAGATAGTGTGTTTGATTTCAGTAAAAGCTATGAGATCACAGGTCGTGCATACTACATGATATCTATGGTAATAATAATTATTATACTGGTTGTATGATGTTACCATCATATTAATAATATGTTAAATCTACGTTGACATAATATATTTTAGAAAAACCAATAAATATGTCCCCAGACGATAAAACATCATTAGAATAATTAAAATAATTTAATGAATAATTAAGTTTTAAATTTTATTGCCACGATATTATAGTAGGTACGAACGAATATTTATGAAAGTATACAGTATTATTTGTAGTATTGAATACAAATCAATATAATATTATTAAAATATTTAACTTAAAATTAAGAATATATATAAAAGAAAAAAATCTATGGTTCAATTAGATTATGGTTCTAGGTTTCTAGATGTAAATACTTGATTAAAGCAAATACTGAGCTAAGAAATTAAACAATATAATTTAAAAATCAAAAATGTATACTTTTTTTACTTCAAAAACACAAAATATTTTACAAACATGTTCATATACACACCACTATTCCAAGAAAATTTTATTTTTAAACTAGCTTTTATACACAAACAAAATAAAATAAACTAAACATAATTTTATGGTACGGATATTTTTTAAAGTCAAAACAAACAATTGATTTCTAAAAACCCTAATCTAGAGTGTAATTATACAGTACATACTATAATATATTATTCCATATATTAATTCAAATCGTTATATCTAATATTTATAAATAAATAATTGTGTATTAACACATTTTTAACATAATACATTTCTATAGCATTCTAATCAAATAAAAATAACTAACTTGATTAAAATCTCTTTTTTTTTAGGGAAAATTAGAATTAACTTACACTTCCTACAATATTTAATAAGTTATATGATGTATA
The DNA here is from genome assembly GCA_008086715.1 of Sitobion miscanthi. NCBI lineage: Eukaryota > Metazoa > Arthropoda > Insecta > Hemiptera > Aphididae > Sitobion > Sitobion miscanthi. Next base: position 27,572,954 of record CM017800.1, read on the forward strand.
TATTTTTTTCAAATATTTAATCGAATGCCCGTATACATAATAAAATATGTATGTGTCACATAAGACATGTTAAATTATTACTTATATGACACACAAATTGACTATGCTTACGGAAATAAGACGTATAGTTAAAAAGGATACAATTTTTAAGAAATAAATGTATTCATGTTTAAACCCAAGTAGGTATATTTAATAAAAAATTATAACATTTTATGTTTTTGTTTACAATCATGTCAGATAATGTGACTATATAAATAAGAATAACGCTAGTAAAAAAACATAAAATGTAGTTATCTTTAAAAGGAAATATCATTTTGTCATCTATACCATACCACTTCAATTATAAACGGAATAGAGTTGATAGTAATTGTTGATTAAATTAACTATTGGACTAATTAAAAATCATTGTATGTATTTCACTTATGATTTAATTCACCAAATAAATATTATATGAAATTACGTATTGAAATGCAATTAGTTTAATTTTAATGTGTTTATTTAAGCTAAAACCATATTTTACAATTTTCGGATTTAAATTATAATATTATATTATTATATTGTTACGGAATTCCAATGTCATAGACTTATTACTTAGTACAAATAATCTATTACCAGTTTCAATTGTAATTTAAATATTAAAATACATATAATTTGTTTTATAAAAATTACTATTTAGTGATTTAAATTTTCAAATTGTATTCATATATGTTAAGAAGTAATATGTTCAAGTTACAGAACTTCTAGTTCTATTCTAAGTCAAAGATACCAAATCGAGTGAACATGGAACTCAGATACTATATAATCTATTTACGAGCCTCAAGAAAATATTATTTTTATAACTGTACCTAATCATAAAGTTATAAAATTAATTTATACTGAGTTGGATTATATTCTATAGACTCTGAGGTTATTGTAAATTTATAATTACATGTAACGAATATTTAAGAATGGTCTACAAAAAAATGTTATTTTTTGATTCTGAGCGGTGTTGATTTTACAAAGATATAATGTGTTTTTTTATTTTTTATTTTTTGTATCTGTCGTCACCGTTTAGGGCAGTAAAACTTCTTCAATTTTCTTCAATAATATCTTGTTCGATGGGAAAGCGAATCTAGTTGGTGCATTCGGCAGGTGAAAATTTAAAATTTTCAATAGTTTTCAAAAACGCAGGGAAAAACAAAACAACAATCTTCAAAAGAAAAACGGTAATTTTTACACAGAATCGGTTTTTGACAAAATAGATTTTTGTTATTGGTGTGACTCTACACAATTAGTTCTAACAAGATCCACTTTCCTACTAACTAGTAATTTCAAACTTTTCATCATTATGGATAAATACGTAATTTTTGTTATACATTTTAACCTACATTCAGAAGTGCAATTATTTTTCCTATTTCTCTGAAAGCCTTAAAAATCTTTTCAATCAATGATTAAAATTTTTATCCTACATTTTCATATAAATGTAATCAATTAATTAAAAAATAAATATAATTTTTCTATCATTTTTATAAAATATAGATTTTGAAATAACCGGTATTTGTAAAAATAATAACTATAATAGTATTAATAATATGAATTTCAACTATGATACATATAGATTATTGATTTAACATGATTATTGTTTTAGTGGTGTTTCATAATTTTTTTTATTAAAAAATGCATTTATAGTTCATACAAAAGTATAATATGAAAATAACATGAAGAAGTAGTGTCCTAACAATTTAAAATTAGTTTGAACGAGCAGATAACCAGCATTTCCACCCAACTAGAGTTTTTTTTATTTTATCACTTTAGGAGGTCCCTGGGATATTGTCTCTCGAAGAGTTTTTTTGCGATTTTTTTAGGAAAATATATGGAGCAAAAAAATTAAGATAAAATTAATTTAGATAACATTTTTAATGATTATTTACTTTGTTTCAAGATCTTTTGGCTGATATATTTTACCAATGAAATGTATATATATATATATTAGCAAACATCGTATAAATTAGTGATTTAAATATATAAGATAACAAACACGAATTTGCTCAAATAACATTTGTCATGTGCAAGAACAGTGTATTTGAAGGATTCTAACTTTTCAGAAAATGTATTCATGAAATAAATCAATTTAAATATATTATAACATATATATAATGTATATTATAATACTAAAATTAGATTTTAAGTTTTTAAGTCTTTTTGGTTCAGCAATACACTATGAAAACGTCTTGTAAATATTAAAATATAAAATATGTTTCTCACCGTTTTCAAGGTTAAACTTATTGTAATTCAAAATATTTTAGTAAATTAACTTAATGTACCAATACCTACTTCAAAAATATATTTACTTTTTATTGAGGTATTTTTCATTGTGTAGCTTTTAGGTGGTTATAGCAACACATTAATTTTTTCAGGCATAATATAAAAGTACAATGTAATAGTCTTTTGAAAATAAATTATTACCAATAATTTAAATATTGGATTTTATGAAAAAAAAAAAAATTAAAAATGGTATTTCAACTAGCAAAGATATTTTATCAAAAAATACATCATTATGTAATCATTATAATCAATAGGTCTCACACAAAATGTCAATAATTATTAACGGGAGATTATAACGACATTAGGCTTCCCTTTATATAACGATTCCATCGTGGCTGGGCTAATATAAAAGGAGAGTAACCTTTTTAAAACAAACTGCCGAAGCAATATCTAACGGATGAATGCAATTAAAGAATGTCACTTTCAACAAAAGGTCAGCCAATTTGCATCTTTTTTCAAATAAAATACTACGCATATTATACAATTCACACTTATGATAATGCGTCAGAACTACTGTAAGTCGTTTACGCTCATTTCTGATTTGACAGATCTTTTCTGTCGGTAAAAGATCGGTGAAAGATAAACTTTTCTTCTAAACTCAAAATAATATATATACTTTGAGAGATATATATTACCTCTCACTTACAAAGGTTCTCTAGTACAAAAATGCCTCATTGTTGTGAGATTAATAATTTATAAAATATCTAAACTATATATCGGCGTACCTATAATAAAAGACATTTTAGTGCCATTTTATTTTTTATCATAGCATGCATAAAATTGAGTTTGGATGGCATAATACGAGAAAACTATAAGTTTACCTTAAGGTTGTAAATTTTTAAAAATACATGTAGGATTTTTTTATGTGGATATTAATATTATATAATAACAGGATTGGTTCACATGATATAGGTGAACTAACTAACTAAATCTAACTATTTTGTTCCCATATTATAGTATTAAAATTAGCTTTTATTCAAAACTAAGTTACAACTGTATACCATATTGAATATTGTTGCATAATATAAGATGTTTTTATTTTATATAACTCCATATTTACAGTTTTAAATTGTTATTAATCTAATAATATAGGCTGAAATATTAAATTTTTAAATCAAAAATAATGCACCTGCGTATGATTTAAAATGCTGTTTCAAAGACTATTTAAAACCTACCATAAGTTATTATCATTAGTTATGATAAATATTTAAATTAAAAGATATCCAACATTTTCAAGCGACATGTAACATTCAAACGGAAATTAACATTTTCACAAGTTTCCCATTTTTTCACGATTAGCATTTTTGTTCAAACCCGTGATCAAACTGTTAATGGTTTCGAAGTAATGTCCCTGTGACCAAATGGTTTCACGTTCGTGTTTTAAAATCACAGAGCTACTAGAAATATTTTTTTTTATCGTGGTGTCCACACAGCACATATATTTTATTTAGAAAAAAGGTTTTAAGCAAAAATAATATGTTCGTAAAAAAAAAACTGCACGTGTATATTATAAGTTATATGGAAAAAAATCACTCTTTCGAATGATACTTTATTAATTCAGTGCGACGTCATTGCAGTACATGACCAAAAACTGCGATAATATAATGAATTACATGAGTTGTGCGAAAATCAGTGTTAAACATTAATTTGTTAATACTTTCGAGTATGATGATACTGCTACGTGAGTATGTTCCAATAATGACTATATTGTATGATTTAAGTTGTATTTATTTTTTTAAAAGTTAGCTTAATTTTATGATTATTTGTTTATGTTAAATTGTCGTGTGGTTATTTAAATCTTAGAGATATATTTCATCTTTTATTTACTTGATAAAAACTAAAATACACATTTTATTATTTTTATCTCATATTTAAAACGTTGATGTTCATAACGACTCAAGTCATCATCTCGTAATATTCTAAGTTAGTAATAGAGATACAACATTCGTCTCACCTCCATGACTCCATGATGTCGTCGAGGACCTTTTAGTAGCTATTTAATATACTACGTAGTCAACTAAACGTATTTGTCGTTATAACGTTTTAATCTCTTTAAATCACATGTATAAATGCATTACTCATAACTTATATCTAATAACTCTTTAAAAAAAAAATATAATATTATCTTTTAAATTTTTTTTTATTACCTACTTTCAATGTATATAAATTACATAACCTAGTTTATTATTATTTTTATTAATCTTATTTCGAGTAAACTGTACCCGCTTATCACATAATTCATATTATACTATACCAATAAACCATACAAGTATAATTTGAAATTTAATACCATTCCGACACCATTAGTTTGTATTAACCTGCATATCATATAAATTCAATAATTCATAAAATTATAATACTTCAATTATTTTAACAACTCAATTATACGAGCAATACCAATAAATATAATACATTTTAAATCCATACTTAAGTAAGTATTAGAAATAAAATATTGTTATGAACCATTTTCAACTTTTAATTAAAGCGATCGTTGGAAATTACTTTAGATGAATCAAAATCTATTACACTATCACATATTTGTGTCTAGTCATATTAGTACATTTATGGTTGTTGCAAAAATTAGAGTTAAATTATAAGTGGAATGAAATGAAATAAAACCCATAGAGAAATGCGTACCTTTTGATTTTTAACATACAAAATTCTTCACAATAATAATATCAATCACATTACACTTGGATGTAAGTAAATACAAATTATCGATTATAAAGAGTACTTAGTGTTTATCTGGATGTTGATATAAAGTAAAACGAATTTAAACTATTTGTAATTTAGACTTCTTTTGTTTTGTACCAAGCCACAATAAAAATAAAAATATAAAAAACGTTACGTATTTTTCATTGGGCGAATAATACTAATTGATCGAATTCTCCAACATACATGCGATGATTAAAGAAATCTGAACAACTAATTGAGGACAATTATTAACATTTTTTTTTTTTTTAATCATCTTATTTCATTGTATGATGTTTGAATGAAAAAAATTAAATAATGGGGATGTTTGAGTAAATGTCACCTATGTCATAATCATAACGTTATGTTTAGTTAGGACACTACTTTTAATGAAATGAAGATGATTACGTCCATACAAGCGATGTGTTTGCATACCTCTCTACTAATTATTAATAATCACAGTTAAAATGAATAACTTCTATAACATAATAATAATATAAATGTATTAAATTTAAGATAGTTGTATATTTTTAGACCTTCATTTTCAGTATGTATTTATTTGTTTTTTTGAAAAACTGATTCAATATTAAATGTATACACATTCTGGTTTTACTCATTCCATGTTTCAGAACGAAATACTAGTTTTTGCATAACATTTTATGATAAGATATTTTATGAATTACGACCAATTTTTTTTATTGAGGTCTCTTAATGAATAGGTACTTTACAACACAGGTATTTAAATAATATTATGCTTATTCTAAGACAGAATCCTACCAATGATACTATATTTTAAGATTAAAAAGTTTTTTTTTCTTCAGCGTCAATACCTATCTCACATATTGAAATAGTTTATCAATAAATAAGGTTCAGTTGATGAAAATGCTCATAAATTTCATTCCAAATACACATCTTAAACATTAATAACTTAATGGTATTTGCAACATTTACTACTACGATTTTTTTTTTACATATTCTCTGGCATACATTTGTAATGATTGAGAAATCATTGTATTTGATAATTTTGTTAAATAAATATAAATAATATAAAATAATATATCACAGAACACGATATAAATCTGATAAAGTAACTATTTATTTACTGTACGTGGAGAAATGCGATTTCGTCAGTATCAATAAATTAAAAATTCAGTTCTACGTTTATTTTAAAGGGATGCGATAAAATTCACAAAACAAATACAATTTTACGTAGAAAATCACTGAATGTGAATGCAAAACGTACGAAATAAACAATTGCTTGAGCTATAACATGATGATACTATATGTAGGTAAGTCGTTTAATACATTCATACATTATTCACTGAACCAGAAATGCAAACACGGATAAGATATTTTTTTTTTCAACATTAACAATCTTCCTGGGGTAGTAAAAAAGTTCAACAGTTTTAAGAAACTCACCGATCTATATATTTGAGACCATGCAATCAAGTTAAGTAGGTTCTTCATTTAAGCGAATTGGCATATAGGTACCCGGTATAGGTATAATATAATATACCAGGGAATCATTACCAATTTCCGTGAACATTGCGAAAAACTGGATAAAGTGTCGAGTAATAATATTGTTTTGTAAGGCACTGGTTTTTTGGATATAGACGGCATATTATTGTCTTAATTGGGGTAAATTGAATTTGCGTCAGCCACCACTACTATAGTAAAGAATTAATATTTTTTAAAACGAAAAAAAAAATTAAAATAATTAACTCGAACGCTATACCTACCTAATATTATTATTATTATATGTGTGCAATTACGTTACGTACAGAGCACAAGATAAACGCGATGATTATCTTTATTACGGTGATGGTGTAGGTGTGGGTGTGATATTATAATATAGTCGGGTTTGTGTCATTCGATACTCTTCGTGAAATTGATGGGTGGTGGGTACCACCGATGACACCGCAAACTTGCGCGGGTGAACACGATAATCGATTTCCTGAATACGATAAACTTGGATAATTTAACTTTTTTTTTTGATTTTTTTTTTCTAAGGATTTTGCTAAGACTTGTTAAAATATTGGCCACTTCGTTTTATTTGACGGTGTTTTTACACCCCGTTTAAATAAAACGCAAAATAAAGATATATTTATTTAATATCATATCTACCGTTATGGCTGTATTTTGGTCAATGGTTATTCAGTATTATTCATGAGTTTTTACTCTTTAGACAAATACATTTAGATATCATAAAATAGTCAACGAATCTGGTAAATCAGATTATAATACTAATTATAGATAATATAATAAATTTTATCTAATTGTATTGTTAAGACATCAAATATCATCACTATTATCATCTTTTATAGTACTGTGGTAGTGTGGTCCATGTTTTAGACATAATAAATAATATTATAACCATTAAGAACTGTAGTATAAAATATACAAGTTACAATGGATTTATTATAAATAATATTATTAATATAATTTATAATTTTAATTCACATAGGTGTAATTTAATTTAATAAGTGCTCAGTTTGAGTTGCGTCACTATTCTTTCAGCAGACAATATACAGAAAAATGATTATTTCTGTCATGAATAGTGATATAAAACAAAATGTTTTCAAACATTTTTAATAACATTAATGATTCATTTATTCACAACATCTACCAAGCGTATTTAAAAACAATGTAATTTAACATATTTCTATCAATACAGCATAACAATTTAATAAAAATTTTATTTGTATTTTATTATTTAAATCTTAAATAGCTGAATACCGAAAGTTATGTTTTTAGAGTTATGTCAATATTTTTTCAGTTGTAGATATTATAGTCATGTAGACTAATTAATTGGTATTAGATTATCTTAACCACAATTTCATTTATCATGGTGATAGTTCCTACAAATCGTTTATATTTACTTTCCACTTCATATTTGTAATTTTTAAATTTATTATAGGTAAGTATGCACAAAAAAAAAATATACTAATAATAATAATAATAAACGTGGGAAAGTGGTCATAAAATGAATTATTTAGAAATATATATTATTTTTTTTAAATATATAATTCAAAAATTACGTTATTGAAATGGGCGAACAATAGATGATTCTATAATATAGATTTTAGAATTTTAATTTCTATATAATACCCATATAATATTATATGTTATTACATTAATATTGTAAAAACTTGTCTTTTATTAGACATTCTATACTTGCATTATAAATTTATAACAAGGTACCTATATGATCCAAGTATGAGAATACAAGGTCAGATTAATATCTTAGTTATCTAAACTCGATTTTTTGAACAAACCACTGCATAGATAACAATATTTACGTCTTAGTATTTGTAAATACTCAGCAATAATAAACAGCAGTCAATATTAGTGTCAACTTGGCTAAGAAGGACTAAATCGTAAGTTTGCAAAATCGGTTATTCAGCCCTAAACGAACTTATTGAAATTTGACAGTTGATAGATACTATCAGTCTCAAATCTACTTATGAGGACGCAAATCCCTCATGTGCTATCTCTGTCTCTTAAACGTAAAGCATTTACAATTTGACTTCAGCAGAACCAATTTTGTGTTATCAGCTTAAATATTAGAATGAATTGACATATATTATCCAACTCAAAGGTAAGAACATTATTTATGTTAACTAATTGGGTTTTTATTATATTTTAATTTTTAAGCTTGTTATAATTATGAATGTAAAATATTAAAATATATAAATGTTCATATGTACCCGATTAAAAACAAAAATGTCGTAGAGTCAAATTATTTTCAAAATTGTATCGTGTATATAAAATGCTAATATGAACTTTCAGTGAAATTTTCAAGAATCTACAGTCATTTATTTTTGGGTTGCACCAAAAACCAAAATCGATTTTATCGAAAACAGATTTTTCGTAAAAATTCCCGTTTTTTCCTTAATTTTTCTTTTGAAAACTACTGGGAAATTTTTACTTTTGACCCCCCAAAGTACCAACTAGATACACTATCAGAAAAGTTACTATTGAAGAAAATCCAAGCACTTTTACTGTCCTAAAAGGTGATGACAGACACAAAAAAAAAAAAAAAAAACACATATCATTGTAAAATCAATACATTCATCGCTTCGCTTAGGATCTAAAATGAAACACTACATTAAACTGCTTATTTCGTTTGAAATTAAGATGTTAAAATTCTGAAGAATTTTTTATCAAACGGTGCTTCACTATTGTATTTACAGTAAGTTGTATATCAATAATACTACCAAGTAGCACTAATACAATTCAAATCTTAAATTTTAGGATAAAAGTTGAAATGTAAAACTTTCTAACGTATAAAAATAGTTGCAACAGCGTACAAGTGGGTCGATTTAAAAATATTACGTTTTAAGTACCTATTATAATTTATTTGTAAAGCAATTTGAATGTTTAAAAGAAATTGCAGACCCCTCTTAGTGTGTTTATACTCATGTTATTCTTTAAGGCGATTACAATTTTAGATTCTGAGCGAATTAATTAATTATTCTGACTTACCGATAGAACTACAGATTTCAGATATCTTATTATAGCTCATCCCTGCAGGCTCTAGTGTTGCTTGTTTGTCAGCATCCAATTTGACCGCCATGAATTTCAATTAACAGAAACCTAAGACTGCAATTTTGGCATCTATACTGGTCCCACAATTACGGTTATTATTGAACTTGGTGTCATTTAATAGGTATATTTGATGTTAAAATATTAAAACGATTGTGTGCGTTAATTCGACAAAAACCTACTAAGAAACTAAAAATGATAATATAGTATAAAAACGATTTAATAGTATATTGTGTGGCAAGGTTGAGAAATTACCTTCCCGTACGAGCCACACATACTATTTTTTCTTACAAATCTGTTTTCATCGATCACGGAAAAGGTCAGGGATCTATGCAACGAGTCGTTGCCAACGACCAGACTATTCTGTGAAAACAATATTTCATGAAAGAAACGATTTGGTTTTATTTTTTTTAAGCATGGAGGTTTTAATACGAATATAAGATGTAACCAAAAGTTTGTTTTGTGTAAGGACCATGGTATAGATTTCAGTATAAATAATAATATAATAGTAATAATTTTATTTTATGTTAAAATAAAATAAGAATAAAACAATATCATCACTGCAACGGTAATGCACTATGCGGGGATCTATGCAACAATCATAATATTGTTCTACGAAAACGATTTCATGGAATAAAAATGTTTACGCGTCATGCAAGGAGGTTAATAATATTATGAATATGATATGTATACAAAAGTTAATGTTTTGTAAGGACCGTGGTATAAATGTCAGTGTCTGGTTGTGCAGGGAATACGCGTGATATACACGCCCAGCACTTTTGTGGATTTCTAATTTACCGCCCGGAACTTTTTGGGACTTCCACTTAACAGCCGGCTGGACGGAAAAAGTACGCTTTACAACGCTTCAACCACTATCGAAAACTAAACTTTCGTGGCAGGCGTGACAAAAAATTAGCTATCGTGCAAATATATAACAGTGTTTCCCAAAGGGCGTGTCTTGTAATTTTAAAAGTGTGCTTGTTATATCTGAGTATTCACGTACCTAACTATGTGTGTTTCCGGTTCTTAAGCACTTGTTTTTGGCGTTAGGCAAATATTCCAGAGTTAGCTATTTAGCAGTGACGTACAATAACTAATAATAATGTGCTGCGAACGAAAAAAAAGTTTGGGAACCACCGACATGGATTGATTATTGTACATACGACATACCGGTATTTATAATGAATAAGACATTGTATTATTTAACATAAGAACGCCTATAATAATTTATTTCATCATAATAATAGTTTTTGCACACGTACAAATCGTTGTGTTCTCATTGTTATATAATATTATCTAAATTTTAATATTAAAAGACGCTTTTGTGGCAACACAATGTGTTCTTAGATCAAATTGTAATAATATACTATAGTATATAAGTCGGTGTCAAAGTGTTTACTCGACGTCGTAAGAGTTATCATCATTATCGTCCGATAAAAGTGTGAATTGTGGCATCCGGAGTCGTGAGAATTTACACCCAGGTACCTAGACACAGCCTTTATTTTTTGTTTCGTGTCCCTAAAGTTATTATTTGATTAGAGTTTGAATAATTCAAAACAAGCAAAAAGCAATTTGTTGTATTTTGATTAGATTTTTAAGATTTATAGTAAATATTCTGCGTACAGTGTACAACTGTAGTATAATGTTCACGGTTCTAAAATATAATGTAATAATCAGGCTTTAAAACTTTCAAGAGGTTATTTGCAGACATTTCTAAGAGCGTAGGTATCGACTAGACTTACGAACAAGATTATACGGTAGTATTATAGTGTGTGTAGTGTTTGTAACGAGTGAAACAAGTTACACAAACGGAAGATTGAACATACGCACGTTTACGGCAACAATTATAACACGCCTAACAATATTAAGATATTGTGATTTATTCTTCGTAATAATACAACACTTCTAAAACTTTCTTGATTTCGAAATGTTTAAGAAGACATCTTAGCATACTCAAATGGTATGTTTTTTTGGTATTACTGTTTACATTAATGTATATCAAGCACACCGTATTTTTTCGTTTTTATGATAAGAAATATAAACGTGAATTGCGATAAATTTTTAAATGTGCATAATATAATTGTATATTATAAAAATAAGTAAGCCAATAAAACAAAATTGGTTAGGCAGGATACATTTGGCCATGAACATAAAATATATAATATTTTCAATAAACAATTCAAACATAAATCGAAATATTATGACAACAATGTTATTATTATTATTATTTTTTTTTTAATAAAAAACGAATTTGCCTAAAAATATAAGAATATCAAACAATATATTTTCAGAGTAAAATATTATTTTATGTGCTCGTTGAAAACCATTTTAGATTCTGAGCGGAGCGATGAGTGTATTGATTTTACAATGATGTGTGTTTTTTTTTATTTTTTTTTTTATTGTGCCTGTCATCACTTTTTAGGATAGTAAAAGTGCTTGGATTTTCTTCAATAGTAACTTTTCTGATAGTAAAGTGAATCTAGTTGATACTTTGGGGGGGGGGGGTCAAAAGTAAAAATTGTCCAGTAGTTTTCAAAAGCGCCGTGAAAAACAAAAGAAAAATTGAGGAAAAACGGGAATTTTTAAGCAAAATTTGTTTTCGAGAAAATCGATTTTGGTTTTTGGTGCAACTCTAAAACAAATGATCGTAGGTATATGAAATTTTAACTGAATGTTTATATTAGCATTTTCTATACACCATAACATTTTCAAAATATTTTGACTTATTTTGAGCTGTTTATGGGTATTGTCAGTTTTCAATTTTTTATTTTTTTTTTTATGAAAATATCAAGAAAATTTCAATTGTTGGGGGAAAAAACGTAAGATTTGAAAACGTAATACAAGATTATCTTTAAGTTCGTCTACTTTTATCAAAAAACAATGTCTACAAGAAAGTCAAATCAAATTTTTATGAGTGTTTGAAATTCATATTTTTACAACATTTGATATTCACTTGATTTCTCATGTAACGATTTTCTTATTTTGTTGTAATTAAAAAACTTATCACTGTAGATACTTGAAAATTTCACTGAATGTTTATATTAGTATTTTCTATACATGACAAAATTTCGAAAATAATTTGATTTTTTTTAAGCTGTTTTTTGTTTAAGGGTATTGTCAGTTTTCAATTTTTTTAGTTTTTTTTTTTATAAATATCAATAAAATGTTATTTGTTGGGGGAAAAAACGTAAAAATTTAATATAAAGCTCCTGATACATCGTTCTAATAGCAGTTGAAAATATTAAAAATACTTAGGCACAATTTTTTTTTATAAGTATTTAAAGTTCAAATTTATAGTTTAATAATTATTTTGTATTTAAAAATTTATAAAAACTTTTATAGCTAAGGATTTAAAATTGAAAAAAAGGTTCCACGGAAACAGGTTATATATAAATTACTTTATTTACAATAATATCATCAAATATACTTGGTAATATCATAGGCTGACTGACCATTTTCGCTCAGGATCGTTTTTCTTATACAATTATATTATATCATTGAATTCAAATTTAACACCATCCATTACAGTGACCCACTTGTAACCTACTGTACAGCAGAGCGACATCCACGTACCCACCTTTTTAAGGTATACAAGGACCTCGTATGAAAAAAATTCGTCACTTCGTCGTCGTCTTTTTTTTACAACTCGATACATATTAGATACTTATCGTTGCAAAATGAAATTCTTTTCATATTCGATGAGCTCATATTATGTAGTAAACGACGGAGTTAACTATATGGTCACCGGGAAACAATCAGTAGCACCGATTTTATAATGTTTTCCAACAATAACCGATTATTACACTCAAATAGTACGTAAACACCACAATTTAAACTATGACACGTATATTGTAGTAAAGAATAATCATAATTTTTTTCTTTAGACACTTGGTAGTATTGAACTATTAGTACACGAATTAAGTATTATTATTATTAACTGCTTATTATCGTCCACCGATTACTTTTAAGCTTAAAATGTTTCAATTCTTCCTCAAAACAACTATAAACACTGGAATTTATATTGTTTACATTGTTGGATAAAAGAAGGACCAAAATTCCGATCTCGAGTTATTTTTATTCGAGAACTCTTGCAGTTACACACATCAACCACTAGGAATTTAATAGTATTCAATTTGACAAATTCTTTTATCCGTAATTTTAAACCGGTAGTTTTCAGGTAGGTCAAATCAAAGATTCAATCAAACAAAATATGTTCTTTAATTTGTATACAATATCTATGGTACTTTAGTCTATAACATCTATATACGTACGGTCAATAGTACGTATGTCATAATTATAATATTATATATTATACAAACAGCTTAAATCCGAAAGTCGATGTAATTGACATAAAATTTAAGTGTCATATTCTATTCACCAATCAATGTGGTTACTTCGAGGAGTGCGGGGGATTTTGATAGTTGTGGTGGGGTTGTGCGCATCCATATTCTCCCAGCGAACAGCGAATGGTATTTGGTTTAATATTCTATCTTTACTAAACACATTTTTTAAGAATTCAGAAACACATTAATTGATGACATGAACTTGGACAGGTTTTATTATCAAAACAAAGATTGTGCATAGAAAGAAATAACTTGAGTTTCATCATTGTAGGAGAGAAACATACTGCAATTGACCTCATCTGTGGAACTAACATAAAAAATAATTTATTTATTCACGGGTGATTTGTTAAAGAATAAACATATACATTATATAATAAATTTATATTTTATTTACAGGCGTTCTTACAATATCTGAGTATTGTTAACCGGCCGAATTCTGCCGGTAACATAATCTGTTATCAGTCAGTTAGCGTTAACCGACACTTTACCGGACATTGTAGGAACGGCCCTTAGTTTTATAGATTATTAAAATGTATACAATTATTTAGCTATTTTTACATTTTATGTGTGATATTTACCTACCGAAAGTCAAAAGCAAAATTAGGAATGTATAAATTTGTTTTTTCAAATATAATATGAATGATTGTGTCTATTGGCTAAATTAAAAGTTTAATAAAGCACAATGAATGCAAAAAATTAAATAGGTATATCGATTTTCATTATTTATTGTCTAGATGAGATTAACTTAAAATGTAAGAAATATTATTATGTGAATGTGCAATCGGCTATAAACCTTTCAAAAAATAAAATATACCTAAATTGGTTAACAAAAATACTATATGGATGACTTTTTTCAAACACTTTATAAAATATCACTAAAATTAAGCACAAGTTATACCGCCGGCTGATAATTTATCTGGCGCATAGATCAACATTAAATTTAAATGAACCGTTTCTAGTTGCTGAAGTTATTAATGGCTATTTACCTTCCTGTATATACATTTGAACGGTACTATCAATTAATGTTAAACGTTCAATATTGATATCAAATGAAATTATTTCCCTGAAAATAACCCTATTATGCGAACGTTGATCATAAATATTATTTTTATAGTTTAATATAACTGATTATAATATTATTATCTATATTACAATGAATCATTTATTTGCTATGAAAAGTTAACAAATGGAAAATGTATTGGATTGCCGTAAGTATATATACGTAATACCTATAGACATTATCGTGACTTTATTTTACATTATAATAATATTATGTGTGCATTCAAATATATAATACATTTTTAATTAAAATATTATAATTAACATTTTAATACAATATTAAATTATATTCATGCACTATGTATACCAACCAAAATATTTCTAACCACTAATCATAATTTAAAGCACTTGATGTATAATAAAAAATACTTGAGAAAAAAATCGATGACAAAATATATAATTTCATTACATTTTAATAGTACATGAAAAGTTACTTAAATAAATAAATTCAATATAATATGCAAATTCTATAACACATATTATTATAATAACTCGTGATGTTAAATATTTCTTTATGTTTAATATTTGCTTATACTCAAATTAATTATTTAAATATTTAAGTATTTGTCATGGTCATTCAAGTATACATTTTTAATTTTTTAGGTCAAAAGTTGAATTTAGATCAAGTTATATATCAAACATACATTTTTTCATTTTTTTTAAAATAAATTATATCTGATATTCATTATAAAGCTCTGGTTAGATGTTTTATTTTATAATTCAATACTGAAAATACATCAATATATTACATAATTGAGTAAACATTGGTAAGGTTAAATAATCATATAGCATATACCATAAGTTGGTCCATTATGACTGAACACTTATAATTTAAATTTCTTAAATATCACTGGTAATATATGTAATAGTTTTGATTATTATTTGTTAAAGTTATTATTTATTACAATATGACGTGAGTGATAGTGTAATATTGTATCAGGAAAACAAATTATAATACACCAGGTATCAGAATTAAATTACATTTTCATTTTAAAGTAACTAAATAAATAAAACTGTAGATTTTGTTTCAAACTAATCATAATAATATAATATACATATTTTACTATATCAGTCTAGAACTTTTCTTTTAAAAAACAAACATGTTGACATTGTTTTTAACGAATAAATAAATGTCCAAATTTATACTATGTTAATATGTAATACATGACGTGTCTACCCACAGTATATCAAAAAGATTAAACTTTTTAAAAAATATTATTTTTACATAATTTGATTATAATGATTAATGTCTTTAAAATGTTTCATTGTTATCAGTTTTAAGCTTAAAACTTTTTTAAAATTATAACAGGTATACTTTGAATTTAATAATATAATACTAATATTTTTCTGACTACTTTGATGTAAGAAAATCGAATTTTCAATGAATTGTTAGTTGTTGTTATAAGTATTCGAGGTTTAAAAATGAGCAGATTTGTAGTCAATCAACATTTTTCTGGGTACCTTTGTGCCACTACAACTTTGCTGATTAAAACGTTTAATACTTTCATCTAATTAAATACTACTCCGAGATTCGATTATAACGTAGAGAAATGTTTCAAAAAAACTTACTGCTATCAAATTAAAACAATTGTTATCATAAAAAGAAAAAAATAACTTAAAAATATGATAACGGTAAAAAGTTTTAAAATTATAATTGAAACATTGGTTTGCCATTACACCAAACCACGTAAAAAGAATTATTAAAACTTTTCGAAATAAGTGTAATGAGTGCATATTTAAATAAATATCTATCGGCTACCTTTTACCTATATCAAATAAAAAAACATTTTAATATTTGAATTTTGTTAGAAAGCAACAATTTCATAATGAAGGATAACTACTAGGTATTATTTATACGATGTATACTACTTCACTATGACTATCACACTGCAAACATTTTTCATTAAAAACATATTATAGATTTTTTCACTCAGAAATCCCAATTATGCAAAGAAAAACTAATTAACACTTGAAATCAGTTTCCCATTCATATAATGTTCGCTTTCAAATCTCTCCTATTTTATCAAATAAAAATTAACTCTAAATTAATTTTGTCACCTATATCCAAAGATAAACTTAATCATATTATCTTCGCATACATTTTCAGTAAATAACCAAAACCATTGGAGTTGAATAAATTGACTTGTAATCCAAATGGATCCAAATGTGACTTGATTCAATAGTCCAACGACATAAAATGTGCATTATCGTAGCATTAAAATCATCAATTTGCGACGGTTTTATTTTAGAGGTATACTACCTATCCAACGCTCGTGACTGATTATAATATAATGCTAAACTAAAATACAAATGGAATGCAATTTATTTCAAAACCGTAAACCGACAATGGTCACTATTATATTGTACAGTACCCACTACCTATGTGCGCAAATATTTATTCGAATGACCCACGCACATTAAACTATACGGTACGTGAGTCCTTGAAGACTATTTCATACTTATCAGAGTTCACGCATCGCATTATGTTGGTGTCTGCCAGAAGGAAAAACTTTCATATAGTTTCCATTGAAATTTAGCTTTTCGAGCTTCGCTTAATCAGAATAGGTACCTATAGTTACTATCTTGAATGTTTTTAAACGATATTATCCGAATGAAAGTTTTAAAACGCATTTGTTTAAATATAAACGCATGCAGGCGCCTATACAATAATTTATCAATTAACCCCGTATTAAAAAAAATAAATAAACAATTAAAAGATAATACAATTTCATTAAAATAAATGTTTTCGTTCATTGTAAATTATTTACTCTGAATATAATGACGGAGTTAGAAGATTACAAATTGTGTACTTTACATAGTTAATTATAACTTTATATTATAACATCTACGAGTTCTTTTTTGTTTTCATATTTTTTGATTTGGTGCCTACACATATATCGTGAGATTCTGCACAATTTTACATTTTTCTAGGTAGCCCCGTTATTTATTTTTACGGCAATTGTTATACCGAGAAGTTTGATATAAATATCTGTACTTATATTTTTAATGTAAGAAACTAAATTTTTGTACTTAAGCCACAGTGGTCTTTAAATCAAAACTAATCCATTAGGATTCACTGCACAGATCTACAATCATTCCCATGAGTCATGACCGTTAGTATACACCGTTGTATGTATATAAAACATTCATTAATATAAGTATTACGTAGGTACATCTGCAAAAACAGTGAACTTCAATACCTACGTATTGAAACATCTGTTATAAATTCGTTTTACACTTCTTTCGTTTATTTATAACTAAAGAGCAATGTTCCCGTATCTATACGAGTTTATATATTATTATGTATACCAAATAAAAATACGTAAATATTACTATAGGTACATTATTAGAGGAAGAAAATTATATGGTCTCAAACCACCCGTTAGGCTCGAAAATTAGACTCTGAGTGAAATAATTTTGCACACTTGGGAATACTTATTATATTGATTTTTTTCCACTTCGATCATACCAAAGTCAAATAGTTAGTTGGGTTTCCGTTTGAATTAGGGTCACATCAGTTGTACTAACTGAGAGTCATACTTTTTAAATTGACCATCGACTCAAAATGGATCTATTACGTGGTAGATTCGTGAAGAAATTCTGTTGTGTTATACTGTGCTGGTTAGGTAAGGTTATGTGTGGTACTTATTATATGTTATCTGCGCCCACTGAGCCGAATAGGATTTATTGCCCTACCACCGGTCGGTCGAATTTACACCGCAAAAACATTTTAAAATCGAAGCAATTAGTTGTGGTTATAATATATTTACGATTATTTTCAGATCAGTTTAATAATAATAATGTTTAATACCTTCACAAAAATAAACACAAAACAAACAAAATAGGTTCCTGAAATTTATCCTTTAGTCGTCATCGTCAAACATTTCATTTGGTTTCACGAAATGGTGGTGTTGTAAAAAATGAAAGCAATTATTAAATGTTACGACGAATAATTCATTAAAATATGTTTTTAACAATATTTTTAAGTTTTGGTTATTTTGGTCTTATTGTATTTGTATTGTAGGTATAAAAGTGAGATAAAGAGCAATGCGACAAAAGAAAATGAACATAGTTTCTCATATTATATTATTATTTTTTTTTCTTGTTTTATAATTGTTATATTCTTACATTTTGTAAGATTCAAGATTGGAAAAGATGGACTCTTATAATTTAAAGTACTTAAAAAAAAAATAATTATGCATAGCCATGCAAAACTTGTATTTTGATCAGCACCTTATTAAACCTTTGAGCGACAATTTTAATTATAATAATGTTTACGCGATATTTTACATTTGTTTTAAAATACTTCTTTTCTTTTTTTTTTTTTTTTAACAAACATTATAATGAATCATTTTTAGTTTCTTGGAAAATTACAATTGCACCGATTACAGTAATACCTATGAAAAAAGAAAATAAATTATACATTTTTTTTTCTTACGTTCGGATTGTTACTAATATATTTCGTAATCTAACTTAACTCGTTTTAGGAAACGAATACAGCCGTTAATACAACCATTTATCTACACAGTTCTCAATGGGGTTTTTATGAAATAATTGCTAACTCGACGTGTGCCGTGAATGCATACCGTAATTCGTATTACATTACACAAGCACGTGATAAATTATAAAAACGTGTTCAGAATATATTCAAAATCAAAAAAAAAAAAAAAGGTGGGTAAGTGGATGTCGCTCTGCTGTACATTAGGTTACAAGTGGGTCACTGTAATGGATGGTGTTAAATTTGAATTCAATGATAATATAATATCATTGTATAAGAAAAACGATTCTGAGCGAAAACGGTCAGTCAGCCTATGATATTACCAAGTATATTTGATGATATTATTGTGAATAGAGTAATTTATATATAACCTATTAAGTGGAGCCTTGTTTTCAATTTTCAATCCATAGCTATAAATGTTCAACTACAAAATAATAATTAAATTATATATTTGATAAATGTTGTGAAAATACGAACTTTAAATGCTTATAAAAAAAATTGTGCCTATGTATTTTTAATATTTTTCAACTACTATTAGAACAATATATTAGGAGCTTTAAATTACATTTTCACGTTTTTTTACCCAACAAATACAATTTTATTGATATTTATGGAAAAAAAACTAGTCCTAAGTGTCCATAAACAGCTCAAAAAGAGTCAAATTATTTTCGAAATTTTGTCATGTATAGAAAGTGCTAATATAAAAATTCAGTGAAATTTTCAAGTATCTACAGTCATACATTTTTTAATTACAACAAAATAAGAAAATCGTTACATGAGAAATTGAGTGAATATCAAATGTTGTAAGAATATGAATTTTAAACGCTCATAAAAATTTAATTTGACTTTCTTGTAGACATTTTTTTTTTTTTTGATAACGGTAGATAAACTTATGGATAATCTTGTATTATATTTTCAAATCTTAGATTGAAAAAGAAAATTTTTTATGAATTCTCAGCTCAAAATAATTTGCTAATTTTTGTGATTTTTTCGTATTTTGTCAATATTTGAACTTTAAATGCTTACAAATAAAAACTGCGACTAGGGATTTTTAATATTTTTCAAATATCATTGTAACAATATATCAGGAGCCTTTTATTAAATTTTCACGCTTTTTTACCCAACAAATAAAATTTTATGGTAAATAACTAAAAAAAATGAAAACTGAAAGTGTCCGTATACAGCTCAAAATAAGTCAAAATATTTGGAAAATGTATTTCATGTATTTCATGTACCTACGGTCATTTGTTTTAGATTTGCACCAAAAACCAAAATTGATTTTCTCGAAAACAGATTTTGCGTAAAAATTCCTGTTTTTCCTTAATTTTTCTTTTGTTTTTCACGGTGCTTTTGAAAACTACTTGGAAATTTTTACTTTTGACCCACCAAAGTATCAACAAGATTCACTTTCCTATCAGAAAAGTTACTATTGAAGAAAATCCAAGCGCTTTTACTGTTCTAAAAGGTGATGAAAGACTCAAAAAAAAAAAAAAACACATATCATTGTAAAATCAATACATTCATCGTTTCGCTCAGAATCTAAAAATAAGGAGACGACTAAAAAAAAAATGATCGAAGAATTTAACAACATATATAATATTGTTACTACAGTAAGAATACATATATTTTAACTGTTCTAAAAAATATCGATAAAATCCATTAATTGTTCATTGAATCCTTAAAAATTTCACCAATATTTACAGCAATTAGATAAACAACAAACGTTTCCAAAGCGTTGCCAGATAATTGAAAAAATAATTTAAATATTTTTTTTTAAAAACAATTATCAACTTTTAGTGCGGAATTATTCGTAAAAAAAAATTCACATAAGACTTGAATAAATTAATCAATAAAATGTTTTTCTTGCAGGGATAAAATATTATACACCATCCACAAACACATAATAATTTACGAAATAGTAAATAAATATTATATAATATTAGAAATATGACGTGTATAAATTACATCGTAAAAATTGTGTAGTAAAACAAAGTGTTTTTCACTCAGCTCATTATTTTAATATTTAAACTTGTTTTAAGTGTAACATC
Organism: Sitobion miscanthi; assembly: GCA_008086715.1. Lineage (NCBI taxonomy): Eukaryota > Metazoa > Arthropoda > Insecta > Hemiptera > Aphididae > Sitobion > Sitobion miscanthi. The sequence goes on from CM017800.1 coordinate 27,594,442, forward strand.
AATGGTAATTATAGATATAGAAACGTTATTATGGATAATACAGTGTTTTTCATTATTTTTCCTGGAAGTAAATATTACAGTTAAAAAAGAAAATGATTTGTAAAATATTTATTAATTTTTAATTTTGAGATATTTTTTTCAATCTTCACTTCAATTTCCAATTAGTATTACATTTTTTCTCTAAATAATTAATATTTTCAACAAAACTGTTTACTTGTTAATGTGATTCCTTTTAATTATTCGTAATAGTGTAATACCTCTTTTTCGGTAAATTACATTTTTTAAAACATTTTATTTATCGCTGGGGTATTATATTCTTAATTAGACTTTTTACTAAATTTTGTTTCACAGCGTTTAAATATGTTGCATTATTATATTATAGAAAATAAATTCCAGACTTTCTATAACAATTCAATTTGTGTTTATATTTTTTTTCAAATTATGAGTTTATAATATAATGTGTAATAAGTGATAAAATCTTAACATATAATTAAACGTAGTAATTTATTACATTTCAGTTCGCACCATAAATATTGTGATTCTGTACTTGTATATTTTGAAGAGAATTTTAAAATCATTCAACATACATTGGATACAATTAATAATGATAATGATAAATGTATGATATACAAAATAAATACAACTTTATATTAATTTTATGAAATTATATTAACCAATCTACGTCGAATCGTCTAACAATTTAATCGAAAACATGATTAATATTATGTAACTATTTTAGCATGCTATTATCATTACGCTGTGTAAAATATGAATGATGCTGGTGATTTACCGTAGATTTCTGTTATTGGAACTACCTTCTTTGGCTAAGGCAGTGAAAAATAATTGTGAAACCCAAGTAACTACAACTGTTCATGACAAAAACATTACGATAACGATTACTAACGAATTTGCAACATTTAATTTCTCCGCAGAGACGGTATAACGATGTACTCTTTGAATATAATATATATCCGTTCATCAGTTGAGGAAATCCGTGGCAAGCGGTATATACATCCGCTGAATCCATTACAATTTACAGGTTGGGTACATAAATTCAATATTCCCGATAACGGGATGACGCCCAATTTCCTTTTCACGTTAACCAACTTCAGACAGTTGTTATAGGTATATGGAACGCTATATAGATGTTTAAGTTTTGTCATTACACAAGACGTAATTATATAATAATAATATAACCAGGTTTAATATTTTAAGGACACGAGCAGGATAAATATTACAGTCGGTCGAGTTGAAGTCAAATCGTTACAACGAGATAAGAAGTTAATAACATATTATGTTATTCGAATTAATAATATATTTAAATCCAAAGACGGAAGTTATAGCGCGCAAACAGATTTAAATTTGTCTAAATGAATTAAGTTCAAATGAAACTTGTCAAAATTTACGCGTTTACAAGATATTTATTTTAATAGGATACGCCATACACGTGGTTGTGAACAAAACACGTAGGCAGGTAGGTTTTTATTGATCTGTTTAATACTATCAATTTTTAATGTATATTATTCGAAAATAATATCATAATAATTCGTAAAAACTATAATATAGTAAAACTTATTATATTTCGTGTTATTTAAGCTTATAATTTTTTAGTTGCGTAATTTTGCATAATGCGTTTTAATTATTTATATGAATGTTACCGGTGCACCGTGTAAAATGTACCTACGAAAAATTATATTTTATGACGCGTAATTTTATTCCGCGCTTTACTACATGTTAATTGTAAGGTTAAATCTTAAAAGTAGTTTTGTTACCATAGCAGTGAATATAAATGGAAATGTAAAACTCGCAGTAAAATAATATTTATTATGAATTATTAAAGTAACATATTATTATGTACACATATTGTACCGGGATATTTATATCTGAGGGTTTAAACGTATAATTTAAAAATGAATCTTTTTAATTCGTAAAAAAATTAATGAAATTTTCAAACCAAATCTAAGCGTTTAGAGCAGGCGTGCTCAACCTTTTTCAATGTGCGGGCCCATTCGAAATTAAAATTTATAAGGCAGGCCGTATACCCTTTACCGGTTAATGTTGATAAAATATTCACTGTCAATTTTCTTAAAAATTTTAAGATATTTTGTAATTCTTAAAAGCTTATTAATATAACATTTTTTTTTTCAAATGTTATTTTTCTTTTTAACCTATAGAAATTTCTAATTTTATAAAATATTCACGGGCCGGTTAGAATACTTCCCCGCAGGCCGTGGGTCGGGCACGCTTGGTTTAGAGTAAAACTGCGCCACGGATTGAATTGTCTAAAACAACACAATCAGATTACTTTAATGGTAGTAAAGTTAAACAATTTATTATAAACGATTATTATGACGTGCGGAATTTTTACTAACAACAACTCACTGCGGGTACCTATAACCAATAACAAAAAATATGATCAAACATAATAATTCATAATGATATTCAAATTGGGTATCCAAAAAAAAACTTTAAGTAAACATTTTTTGGATTATTTAGATCTATTTAATTTGAACGCAATACCTTTGTGTTAAAAAAAAAAATATTTATTCTATATTGTTAGTAAAAAGTCTAACTATGTACAACGTACATGTAATAAATAAAAACTAATTGTAAACTGGTTATTAGGTGAATTGTAGTCTTATACAATATAAGTCTTATACAAAGTATTGTAATATACGAAAATAGTTGTTTAAGAGCTAAAAAAAAATGAGCCGGCGAGGGACGCCTGGCAGATGTGAAACATGGAAGCTGTTTTGTAAAGAAAGGAAATAAACATGGCATAATTAAAAACAAAAATACCGATACCTGTTGCTGTACATTTTCAAACATTTTTTATTTGTTTTTGATTTTGCGGTGAAAGAATTTCCGGGCAAAGTTCAAAACAAAGCTAAAAAGTTTACCATATCGGTCAGCAACATTTTTGAAAAAAAAAAATGTTGAAAGTATTAATTTGAACTATCATAGAGATGGTTAACAGTTTTCAATTACTGATTATGTAGCTTACATTTTAAAGAAAAGGTGCATCTTGCGACCCTACAAAATGGGCTCCACCATTAATATGTAATCAGCGTTCTATACGTTGACAAAAAAAAGCGGGTTAGTAAGTAATACACTCTGCTATACCTACATTAGGCGTCAAGAGAGTTACTGTAATTGATGTGTTAAAATTGAATTCAATGATATCAAATGATTATATGCGAAAAACGATTTTGAGGACGGTCGTCAGCCCATATTATTACTAATTATATTCGTTGATATAATTTTGATTAAAGTAATTTATTTTACAATTAGGTATAATCACAATAATTGCAATAGGATAAATTCATTTTTGACAGCAAAATTACATTTGAAAATGTCATTCGGTGTAAGAATAATATAATAATATACTCTAAAAGTTTCACATTCCCACGAACAATATATTTTTAAATTATAAAAAAATAATTAAATATTATTATTATCGGTTTTAATATGTAATTTCGTGCAAATTTGATCTTTAAATGTATTTAAAAAATAACTGCGTTTGTATATATTTTAGGTTTGTTGGTTACAGTATGAACTATTTATGAGAATCGTTGTTTTAAATTTTCAATCCTTAGCTATAAAAATTGAACATTTTATCACTTGAGTGGTAAGATAGTCGCAGCTGAGTTACGATGAGTGGGTGGTGACACATAGCCGCGCCAACAACTGGTCTTACCCACCGCATTAAAATGTCTCACATATTATTATAAAATATTAACTTTAAATTTTGAAAATTTATAATAATTGATTTGCCCCATTACAAACTTAGCTTAGAGGGACGAATTAATTTTAATGCATTATATCGTTTTAAATATTTGAATGTAACGTGTAAAGGTACTTTTCCCTGCAGCGTCTGGAGTCACTATACCGGTCTGGACGTAGGTCCGCGTCTTGCGTTCCGCTGTTTGACGCTCCTAACCGTAGCTTAAGATAATTTTTTTTTTGAAACAATAAGAAAATAATAATAACATGTGATGGCGTTGTGTTGCAGGATCAGCGGCTGTTGCAAATGATCAACGATACGTCGGCGGCAGCGATCGATCTGGCCGCTGCGGCCGCGAACGGCTGCCAGGTGACCGGCGAAAACGGCGCGGACTCGGGATCAGCCGCAATGTTGACCGTGATCGCGGTGATCGTGATCACTACGGCGCTGATCGTGATCACCGTTTTCGGCAACATACTGGTCATCATGAGCGTGGTGCAGTACCCGCCGCTCCGGTCCGTGCCCAACATATTCATCGTGTCGCTGGCCGTGGCCGACCTGACCGTGGCCATAGGCGTACTGCCGCTGAACGTCGTTTACAACGTGACGGGCGTGTGGCTGTTCGGCGGCGTCGTGTGCAAGTTGTGGCTGACATGTGACGTGCTGTGCTGCACCGCGTCCATACTGAACCTGTGCGCAATCGCGCTGGACAGGTACCGGGCCATCACGCAGCCCATAGCGTACGCGCAGAAGCGCACCGTGTCCCGCGTCATGTGGACGGTGGCACTGGTGTGGATCGCCAGTGCGGTCATCAGCTCGCCGCCGCTCATCGGCTGGAACGACTGGCCGGACGTGTTCGACGAGCACACGGCGTGCGCGCTCACCACGCACCCCGGTTACGTGGTATACTCGTCCATGGGTTCGTTTTACATACCGCTGGTGGTGATGAGCATCACGTATCTCAGGATATACGTGGCCACCAGGCGGCGGCTGAGACGCCGGGCAAAACAGGTGGCCGCGTCGCTGCCGGCCACGGCGGCCGGTTCGTCGTGCAAACGGGACGACCCGGCTACCGGCAGCAGCAAGACGAAGATGGCGGCGGACGCGGCCACGGGCGACTCGGCCAGCAGCAGCGACGAGGTGGACGCGGCCACCAACGGTACGGGCAGCAGCGGCGACAAGCAGCGGACGGGGCGGAGTGCGCCGATGACCGTGCGAGCGGTGCCGTCGATGGGCAAGCACGTCAACCAGCTGCTGGAGCACAAGCAGCGCATATCGCTGTCCAAAGAGCGCAAAGCCGCCAAGACGCTGGGCGTCATCATGGGCGTGTTCGTCGTCAGCTGGCTGCCGTTCTTCGTCATCTACCTGTTCTTCCCGTTCTGCAAGTCGTGCTGTCCGCCGTCCAAGGTGCTCGTCAACGTGGTCACGTGGCTCGGGTACCTCAACTCGACCGTCAACCCGATCATATACACCCGGTGCAATATGGACTTCCGGCGGTCGTTCAAGAAGATCCTGCACATGGACGGGAAGCACCAGCACATACAGCACCACCACCGCTGATCCGATAGACCGCACCGGTAAATGGTGTTTGGCGAGGGGATCGGGGTAGTGACGGTGCCCGCGAAGTTCCGACGATATCCTGATCACGCCCCTGCCCCCTTCAACGCTACCGCTACAACCACCTACACCGGTTTTGTGATTACAAAGTCCTTGAATATTTTGCAGAGATTTGGTGGGAAGGGTTACCGCGGTTTGATCGATCCATTTCTATATAACAAACATTGTATTACACGACGTGTCATGATATAATATCTTGTTTTCAGATACTGACGTGTGTAAAATGATGTATATGTGGGTCGTGTATGGATGGGTGTGGGTGTGTACGTGTGTGTGTGTGTATGGTGTGTGTGTGTGTGTATGTGTGTGTGCGGGTGTACATTATAATTTTATTGCTGTACTTTGTAATTGATTTTCGTAAGTTGTTTTGATCCGTCGTCGTTGTTGTGCATGAAGACGGATACACCGTTTTTAGCATATGGTTTTGCCGATGTGGTACGTTTAACCGGGTACACCAGGTATTACGATTATTTTTAACGTGAATCATCAAGTCACTTTTAATTAAGGTATTTTAAGATTCCATTCGACGAAATATAAATATAGGACATAGTACCTTTCGCTCAAAAATTGTTTTCCCTTTTTGTCCACGTTCTCACGATCTAGCACTCACTTCAAGAATTGCGTACTTGCTTTTGACAATTTGTACAGTAGGTACTTTTTAAATTTTTGATATGATATTTAAAGACGTTTAAAACCGTTTAAGACCGTTAAAAACGAGTGCCGTCAGAATGCGCAAGGTTGTATGAAATTAAAATTTGATTTTTTTGTGTAGAAATATGAAATAGGTATTGAATATTATATGTTAATATTTGTAACAGACGTGTAAAAAATGCAAATCTCTACACTACAGGTAAAAAATATACACTCAGTTGAAACTTTAAATTCGGAATTTCCAATTTTCACATGGCTTATATACCAAACACATATTATTATTATGGTTCGCTCGCGATGGGATTTCGATTTCAGTGGCGGGCTTCGCAGGAAAATCCCATATTATAATATAACCTTTTGGGTACGTTGTAACTTACAATGTATAACTTAAATTGGCTGTTATGTATAGTTTTTTCAGAAAAACCCAACCAAATGTTTCCAAAAATGTCGATTGTAGTTACGAGGACGATAATGAAAGCCTGGACTTCATCATAATATATGGAAAAACAGTGTCTCGTCCCAAAATATATCAAACACTATAAACATATAATAATATTATGAGCAGTACGTATAAAATATGTATATTATAAATAACACTATAATTTCATTCGCCTGCAACGCCAATTTGAATATTGATGACCTGGAAAACGATACGAATGCGATTTATGCAGAGGTTTGGCATATCTATTTCGATCTGTGATGGAAATTTTACTGTTAAAATGATATATTGGTGATACCACTAGACTATTGGAGCATAACACATAATGTTTAAATTATTAATTGGGTTGAGTAGTTTTGATGAAAATGGAATTTTATCATGTTATTATTTCCTCTGAGGTACAGAATTATTAACATAATAATATATTATTCAACATGATTGCAATAAAAAATAATAAGGTCGTCTGCACAAAAACAAATTTTATATTTCTCTTCATACTACAATACAATAGATAATTGTTTTATTAATTTATTTATAATTGTTTAACAATGAATACGTACAGTTCTAGGACTACAATATTATATTTCGTTTTGTTATAATAATGTTTGTTTATTGTTTACATTATTATTATACTTATACAATATAAAAATAAAACGATGTGCTTAAAAAATATTTATTCAATAAAATATATTCTATACACGTTATGATTTATGTTACTAAGTAATTTTTATTATATTATATAAATGATAATGAATAATTAAAATATATATATATGTGTATATGTTTTCTTTTGTTTTATAAAAATAAGGCTAAATTTGTATAACTATATTTATATTCTGTATTTATAGTGATTTGTGTAGAATAATTGTATTGAAAATTTATATTTCTAGCTCAATGTTAAACAAATAACAAAAAACTTAAGCAAATTTAGTTATATTTTATGTTGTACATACAGTCAATGACATTTTTGGTTTTTTAATAAAGTTATTTAAAATTGACAATTTCATTCTGGTTTTTTTTTTATATAATTAGCTTTTCTTCGTTATTGTCTCGAATATCATTCTGCTGCTAACAACACTGCGCAATGCACAATGTTTTTAAATTGTACAACTCAGTATATTTTAGTTTTGTAAAACTATAATCAACCTGGTAGAAATTAATTCGAAGAAAATGATAATATATGGCCACCTTGTACATCCGCCGGGATTTCATGCATGGTGATTACAGGTGAAATTCTGATAGGTTCCTTTTTCGATAAGAAATAATATTATCTCACAACGGTTTTATCCCCGACATTCATAATAATTTACACAAAAAAGTGGGCAAGTGGGTGTCGCTCTGCTGTACAGTAGGTTACAAGTGGGTCACTGTAATGGACGGTGTTATATTATTTGAATTTAATGGTATAATATCATTGTATAAGAAAAACGATTCTGAGCGAAAACGGTCAGTCAGCCTATAATATTAGTATATTACCAAATATATTAATTGATGATATTATTGTGAATAAATTAATTTATATAATATAACCTATTTATGTTATAACCTTGTTTTAAATTTTCAATCCTTAGCAATAAAAGTCGAACATTTTATACATTTTTAACTACAAAATAATTATTAAATTCTAAATTTGATAAATTTTGTCAAAATTCGAACATTAAATATTTAAATAGTTATAAAAAAAATTGTGCCTATGTATTTTAATATTTTTCAACTGCTATTGTAACAATATATTAGGATCCTTGCATTACATTTTCAAGCTTTTTTACCCAACAAACAAAATTGTATTGATATTTATAGAAAAAAAAACTAAAAAATTTAAAACTGACAATATCCGTAAACAGCCCAAAAAAAGTAAAATATTTTAAAAATTGTATGATGTATAGAAAATGAAAATATAAACATTTAGTAAAATTTTCATATATCTACTGTTATTTGTTTTTAAATAATAATAAAATAACAAAACCGCTACATGAAAAATCGAGTACTAGTACTAGTAAATCTGAACTTCAGACGCATATAAAAATTTAATTTGATTTGCTTGTTGACATTTTTTTGTGATAAAGGTAAAAACTTATGAATAATCTTGTATTACATTTTCAATTCTTATATTCAAAAAGAAAACAATTTATGAATTCTTAACTCAAAATAATTTGTTAATTTTCGTGATTTTTCCGTATTTTGTCAAAATTTGAACTTTATAAAAATAATCTGTGACTAAGGATTTTTAATATTTTTTAAATGTCATTTTAATAATATAGTAGGAGCCATGTATTAAATTTTCAAGCCTTTTTGCCCAACAAATAAAGTTTTATTGACATTCATAGATAAAAAAAACTCATAAAATTGGAAACTTAAAATGTCGCTAAACGGTTCATAACAAATAAAAATATTTTGAAAATTTAATCGTGTATAGAAAATGCAAATATATACAACCAGTGAAAATAGTATTTATTTAGGTCATTCGCTTTAAAGTTACAACAATAATCAAAGTCGATTTTGTGTAAAATCAATTTTGCATAAAAATTCCTGTTTTTTCTTAACTTTCCTTTTGTTCTCACGGCGCTTTTGATAATTACTGGGAATTTTAAACCTTGACCACCCCAATGCACCAACAATATTCAATTACCCATCGTACAAGGTACTGAAGTTAAAAATCAAAGCATTATTTCAACTACTTATCGCGTACTTAGACACAAAAAAAAAATTAAAATTTATAAAAAAAACACATATCATTATTGTAAAATCAATAGATTCATCGTTCCACTCAGAAAAAAAACCCACAATAATAGTATATTGATTTATTCACATTTAACCCTCATTCAACTGTTATTTCGTATACCAATCAGGTTAATGTAAAGTGACATATTGCAAAGTATATTCATAATATGAAATATTTAATTTTTTAGTTGGGGAATGATTATTATTTATAAAGTCGTTTATTGGTTAAAGACTATTTCGTTCAATACCCGATAATATTAATTTATTGTAGTGTGCGATTATCGTTCTTTATTTATTGTACCACTCATTATTATTAACAATAACGTTTTTAGTTTTATGCGTTAGGTAACTAATGGCACCATATTATCTCCTTAATAATCTACCTAGACCTTAAATCTATAATATCGATAATCTTTGATTTAACGACGGGTTTTTTTCCGCAATTTTCGTATTCGCAAATTCACAGTAATTGTATAATGTGATAACTCAAGTTATTTTTTAAATATTTGTACTTTGTATAAATATCTTAATACATAAGTTATAATATTACACATTTTTATATTAGCCTTCAATGTCAATTTAATATTGATAACTTATTTAACATTATATACGTCTGAAAAGCAATATATAGGTATTATAACCAACTTAAATGTTTATGTTTTTCAATCATACAGACATAGCTATTATATAGAGCATTCAAGGTGGGCGTCAGTCGATGAGAGTATAATATTTTCTCGTAAAATATTGATTTGACGATTGAATCGTAAACGAATAACGAAGCTTAAGATTATTGAATTTATGATAATATGTTGAAATCAAACAGCCAAGAATAAGATAAAATACAATATAATAGTATTATGTATTATGTCTGCACGTTTATATTTTAACAGATAATGATATTTCTGTTTGTATACCACGACACGAAAAGTAATAATATTAATAATTGTATAGATGTACAAAAAAAATCTATATTTTGAGGGATATTTAAATGGCAACGCGATTTGCAACTGATCATAGAAAAAACAATTATTTATCGATTTAAATGTTTCTATATTTATAATACAAAATATGGTTTGTTTGGTTTTATTTCAATTGTCACGCATATTTCAATATATTAGGTGTGTGAATATGTTGTACATAATAATAGCATGTACAATTGTTACCAAACTTATAAGTAACGTGCCGGAAACTACGATAATCTAATTTCTAATAGATTTGGGGGTAGTGTTGTACGGAGAATAGCTGTGCCCGATCTCCACCAAATGAATAGCTTCGCGTATTGGACATATTCGGGCTCCATCAAATGTCTTAGATGGGCTCATACGAATCCTATTATTTATTTTATAATAACTATATTGACCAGTGTTTTTTTTTCTCGACCAGAAATTTATGAGAAAAATCAAACAAAATATGAAACATGGTTATAGTTATCGACTTCAGTAGTTTTTATTTACAATCATGACTATTCGCAGACGTGCCCAATACACACTCTCTGACAATAACAGTGTAACATGTTGTTACAATAATGACACAGTGCCGTCCAAAAAATACAGCTGCTGCGAAGTATACCTACGCGTCGAGGAAAAGTCACCGTATTATAATTTATAGCATCGGATCCAAACGAGAATACAATAATATACCCTAATACGAAATTGCGAATTTGATTACTATAAGCTCTCGCGAAACACGACAAACTCAAGTCTTAAGTTACAACGTGCGATATCTAGTTTGAGTTGGGACAGTCTAACAATCGATGTTATCCTCACAAAACCTTGTGAAAGTTATAGGCGAGACGCAAAGCATATACCATTATTAAGTAGTTTGCGAACAAACACGGACTGACCGATCACAAATCTTGACCTAAATCACACTAACTCATTTATGATTTATATGCTTACTATAACTTAAGTACTTATATTTTTAAGATTAAATTTTATCATAAAAACAGAACGTTATTTTAATTGACTATACAATTTATAAATCGTTTATAAAATGTTACTTGAGAGACTTGTATACAATTTAAAGTACTCCATAGTCTCTAATTATTTTCATGCAATAAGCTTATTGAAAAAATAATCTAATTCACTAGAAGAAAAACGTGAATGGAAAAAAAAAACCTTCCGGGTCTTAAAACTCAGGTATACATCAATAGTTAACTGAAGAAATAATGTAAGCATTAAAAGAGTGACAATTATAATGAATAAAACAAGACCAAAGTGAGAATTATAAGTGTTTGAAGGTGTTTTTGATAATTCTAAATTCAAGTTATTAAATATAGGTAATATTTCGATGAAAATAATAATGCAAGACATGTTCACATCTTTTATTTTCTCACCGTATGTAATTTTTTGAGAAGTCGAAATATCTGTTATTTATGTTCACATAAATCAGTAAAATGTTTGTATAATCTGTTACCTCTCGTGAGATACTTACCGTGCGCTGCAATATGATCTTCTACATTGCCTACAATAAATCTCCTAGAATTTAAAGCAAATACCCATAAATATTGATGAAACCTAGGGATTAGCGAAGTAAAAAGTTTTGTGGCTTGTATCTTTAAAAAGTCTGGGTACCCACCACAAACGGATAAAATGTTTCAACGCACATATACCATTAAAATCTAATAATAAATATTCACTATTGGAAAAGTTGTTTAATTGCATCAACTTTTGCTGAGTAAATCTACTGAAAGTGAATAATAAGTGTGAGCGTAAAAAATAAGTAATGACGTTTGATAATTATTTAACGAAAAAAAAAATTAACATTACGTTAATGACAGAAACCCATTTAAAAGCAAAAAAAAAGATAAATTAAAAATCAAATTGAGGTGCTGTAAGTGAATGGTATCCCCATTCAAGTGTTCAATTCTTTATTAATATTCTTTCTTATCCTCTAATTTATTTGTTGTGCACCGTTTGCGATTTGCATAGGTTGTAAATATTCTTTGATAATAATAAAAAAAAAAGTACATTTAATACTATATGACAAGGGTTAACTCTACTAGAGTTGCAGGTTTGTTGAAATACTAACTAAGTATATAAACTGAAATTAACAATATTATTATTGTATATAAATTTGACACAGCAAAATTAAAACTGAAAATATTGAACATTATAGAGATTAGTTCAATAAAATTACTTTTATAATTTATTTATGTACTATTGCATTATAGTTATTCTTAAATGTTGAATATTATTTTAAACATAAACATGGTTACTTATGAAAAAAACATGACTTACGGGACAATCATTATTCGTTGTCGTAATGGAATATTCACAAGTAATCATAATTATTTTTTCTGATAAAAATAAGTTTTTAAAGACCACAGAATTAATTTTGATCTTATTCCACGACTGAATCATAATAAAATGTAAAAAATAATGTAACGGAATATACAACAGGAAGATGTTTGAAAAGTACTTATTTTGAGTTTTTTTAAAGTTGTATGTTATAATATTATGCGTGTTGAAATACACAAGTGAATTTGTTATGATTAAATAGAATCTGACATTTTAATTTACAAACATTGTAAACAGGTATAAACGACAACCGATGGAGACAGTACACATTACAATATAAATCACGGACTTGTACATGACAGTATTCGTTTACACTCCAATAGTATAACATTTGTTCAATTTGATATAATTCACTCAAAGTTGCTCAATTGTTTTGACCTACAATACTGGGAAAATGTCTAATATAATCATATGGTACACAACACTTAACAACACGATTCCGTCAATTCCTCGTTGAGCCATAAAACGGTTAACAGTCACCACTGTGTACTTTCCTGCTTGGACTTATACAATAGGGCAATAACGGGATAATAATCGAACACAAATGGACTGGATTGTCGACATACCTAATATTTTTTCATCTATTATCATTTTTTTTTTTTCGAGATCTAACTGTTGTCAGTTGTTGTTCATTATACGTACTACACCGACGTCTCCGACTAAAATCATGCAAGTTATTCAAAACGAGAGATTTTAGGTGTTTAAACAATATGTGATTGCTTGAAAATATTTATGATGATCCACTAGATACGTATACGACAAAAATTTGAAGTATTCCGATTACGAATGTCATGAGAAATCGTTGCATTTTAATTTTTCTTGACGTTATATCGTAGAAATAACGATGCGACGGATTTATAAAAAGTAAAAAATAAACAGGAAAATAAAAATATTATTACATCTTTATTTCCGATTCAATAAAAAAAACTGTCATAATATTATAAATGCGATTTTTAAACTCTAATTCTATAGAATTTTGTCGCACCTATGTAAATATGTCAAAACTCGAACATATAGTATATAACTTGTAAACACGTAATAAATAACTTGTATTTTCTGATGTATCAAAATTGCAAAAATCCCATTATTATTGTATATTTTTCTGAATTTTACTTTCTTGATTTTTAATCAAGTATGGTAATTGAAATGAAAAAAGTCTGAATTTTGAAAACTTCAAGAATTTGTGTTAAACAGGAAAATAATAAAAATGTAACTCAGTTATGATGAGTAGGTGGATAATTTAGCTAGCTTTAATATAAAATATTAATGAGAGAGATTTGATATTAAACCCAAGCGGTATAGCCACTTGAATCCATAAAAACGTCGGCGTGAACATTCCCAAAATTTATATTTTTTAACTTTTCTCCTAATCTATGATAGCAAGAAAGTTGATTGATAAATCATTAAAAATGTATTATCAATTAGATAATAAATTTGGAATTAAAATTTTAAAAAAAATGTATTTAATTTTTCACAGATAAAAAAAAAGTTATTTTTTGCTACATTTTCATTTAGCGAGGTAGATTTCCGAAACTGAAGAACGGACTAGGAAAAGTGCAGTAATGATTTTCAAAACTTTATCTGTAATTGTTAATTCATCACAAAGCTGCAAAGCTGAAAAACTTCAAAGAACGCACAATAAAATTTGTTTTAATTTTTTTTAATGTTCTGTAGTTAATTAACTATTAAAGATAAAGTTCTGAACCAGACCACAAACAATGAAATCTTCTCAGGTTTCGGAGATCCATCTCACTAAATGAAAATGAAAATGATTTTCTGTAGGGTTGTTCACACCGAAATTTTTCTGGATTCAAATTGTTATACCGCTTGGGTGTAATATCAGTTAGTAATTTCTAAAAATTAAAAATCAAGAAAGTTTACATGCCGATCCCTGATTTGGCAAGCGTAAAAATAAAAATAATATGTCTTCGTTGAGAAATAAATATATCCTAGAATGACTTAAGACCGTTCAGAAATATTTTAAACGATTTTATAACATTTATCCATACCAAACATGTATTATACCACGGTATATCATCTGTCATTACACTTGAGTTATAATATAATGCGTTTATAATGATTCATTTCGTAAATAATATTCATCACGTTAAGACACGACATTATACATTTAGACATTTAGTAGATATTAATATATAATATTATTATGTATTTATCATAGGTACCTCCTAAATGCTATCGAATTTAAGTTTTATACGGAAACAATTAACCGTTTTGGTGAGTTTATTGGACGCAATAAAAGTTATCGCGAAAATTAATGGATTCAATATATTTCAATTATCATACTGTGACAAATTAATTAAAATATAACGAATAATATTGTGAATAAAAAAAAAAATCAATAATTAGCGTTATGCATTTAATTAATAATATTTTAGATTAAAATATAACTTTGGTATGATTAAACGAATAAGTGTTGCCATGATAATAGAATTCAAATCAAATTGTATATTTTAATTTGATACGCCACTTGAAAGTGAAAAATGTACACAGTATAAAATATGTATTATTTATTAATCCGATATAGAATACCTATATGGCTATATACAGTAGTGTACGCAGGGTTTTTCAATGGGGGGGGGGGGCATGAAAATTAGTTACAGTTTTATTTTTATTCTGTCCAGTCTAATAATTTCAGACGTTTATTTGAGGTATTTTAGAATTTTTGTAACTTCTCAACTTTTCTGATAGAAAAAATGCTCTGATCATAAACTCCGATGCTCGATGTATGTTTTTGGAAGCAAATTGGATCTAGTTGGTAGGTACTTTTAGGAGGTTGAAATTAAAAATGTTTCGTGCTTTTTAAAATAATTGAAGAAAAAAAATTAAAATGTATTAAAATTGTATGGTAAACAGCTTGGTTCTACCATCCTCGGATTGTATTTGATTGATTAAAATTTATTTTCTATAAATTTCAATAAAAAATAATTTATCCAGTCAAAAAGCTTAAAAATGTAATAATGTATAATAAAATATTAACGATACAAAGGCATCATGGTTATTTTTTATGAGCATTTAAAATTCAAAATTTGTCAAAACCACAGTTAATTTGTAATTCAAAACTTATAAAATATTAAATGTTTATAGCTAAGGCTAGAAAATTTAATGCAAGATTTTTCATACTTTTGCTAAAATTTACGGATAGTTTATGAAAATTGGTATGCAAATACAATGTTTTTTCAAAAATGAATTCATTCTGATAATACATAAATTAAATTTACGTCTTGCTTACTGTAGTTGACAGTTAAAACTTGATAAATATTTTTTTTTTTCAAGTAATAATAATACCGTTAATGGTTAGGTTTAACGCTACTGGCTATATATAAATATATAATATATACATTTTGTATTTGTTTAATTATATAATTTATTTAATAGAATATGATCGTAATACCATATTTGATAATCTAAAAGCCAACCGATATCAGTGCAATGTTGAATTTGATAATTCAACTGTCTTAATACCTGCGCGTTTAATGTTATAATAATAATATTGTTATAACCTAATAAAAGAATTAGAACTGCTTAAAAAAAAATATCATAATAGAGGTTGACAGTGGTCGGTAATTATCAATTTTATAATCAAACTGGTATTGTTATAAAACATTCAATAATGAAGACACATTAAGTATAAAATAAAAATATTGTGACAAAATAATATCATCGCCCATTGCAAAAACCCACTGCGGCAGATACGATAATATGCACAGCTGTGCTTTAATTGCTAAAAAAAATGTTCATAACGAGTTCAACAATACACGACCGATGTGACTGTCTGGACAATTCTACAATACTTTACAACAGTGCTTTTATTAAACACGCAACGTGTTGTACAAATAATTGTAACCCTTCTACATTTAAATAAAAACACCGTTCGCTCCATACGGTGCAAGATTTAGACCTTGGACCAAATATTCTTCGACAGCAGCCAATTTTAAGCAATTTTATTTTTAAGTATTCAGTCACTTAGCAATTATTTTACGGCAAATTAAATAAAATAATAGTAGTATGGTTGAGGGCCTCGTGTTCCTCCTCCCCCAAAAAATATTGTACCAACTATGTATGGGTATCTACGTATATGCAAATATGTGTAAGTCGTAAGCCATTTGAGAATTTATTCTTTTATAGCCCGTATTATAATTATTTAAATTATTTTTTCAAAGATCCATGTGACTTTTAGGCTTATAGGCTATAAGCCTCTTTGCTATTAGTTATACCAAAGAGATCGATGATAGTTAGGCTCTTTGAAAAAAATTAATAGTACAAAATACCATTTATAGTGTGAAAAAATGTATTACAATTTTTTATATATTCTATATATTTATAACAACAAATAATTTAGATACCCAAATATTATTATTTTTAAATAAATAACTGCAACACAATTTCACAGAACATTTATTGTTTTTAATTGTACCTGGTTACTTATTTATTTTTTTTTTTTTTATAATGAAACAATGTTTAATGTACATATTATAATACAGCGTTTTCTTTTCGTAGCACTTTGAAGTATATAAAGTAATTTTTTCTTTTCGCAATCTATGCTAAGAATTTATTGATGCAATATATTACTATGCATAAAATTGTAGTTAAGTTGTATTACTCTCTATCTCTAACACAAGCGTTTAGCTTAAAAGAGATAGATAATAATGTAAAAATGTTTATAGTTAAATTTTTTAAATTTATGATGATTTCAATAAAAAAAAATAAAATATGCAGCTTATTAGTGTAAATATCTATGTAATTACTTGGTGTAATAAAATATACACCGACAATATTGATATGCATACAATAACTGATATAGTCGCGGACTCAGGTTTTTCAAAGACCCCCCCAACATTATCTTTACAATAATTTTGAGTCTAAAACCCTGTACTTTGATTAAAAAAAATGAAGAAAAAGAAGAAAATTTTAAATGCGCCGATAAGAGACTACATCTGACAATCGCCCCACAACATAATAATATTATTATGATATCTTTTGTAATACCGGCTTGAATGGTCGCTATGGGTAATATACATGTAACGGAGCGGTAACAGCCGAGGTCGAGGATTGCAAACTTTTGTCGGTATTGTGGCGGCTCTATGGCGGTATATTATTAAAGCTATATTATCCAGTAGGCCCATAGTACACATTTTATGCACAGTTATTACACGTCTATGACGTCGTATATTATTATTATTACTATTGTCGTTGTATGCACAACTCTGTTTAGGTCGGAAACTCAATTTCCTCGGGGTGACAATGCAAGTTGGCCGACTATAGAATACATTATACTTTAGGGACTTCAGCTGCGTTCCCACATGATTTCGGTCTGCGCACGCCGATATTATATGTATAGTCTAATGGTGAACAGCAAATAATATTCAGATATACGGTCCGTTAAAATAATATATCGCCGCCGAATACGTAGTAATAAGCTGCTGCTGACCTATATAATATTTTATTAGCACGTTAAATAATTACAATAATATACCGCAGTTGAATTACTATATTAATATTACGGGCAGGTAATGGCGCGATGTCAGGATAAAGATAGTATGAATTCGGCTTTGCACTGCACAGCCGCGGTCGCAATCAAAAACAAAACGTATTTTACTCGGTTAATCGACTCGACTGATTGTGGTGGCGGACGATATTATAATAATAATTTAGGTGTGGAATAGTATTAATTGGGCATCGATTTTAAATCGAGAACAGACGAGCTGCAGAGAGACGCGATAAAAAAAAAAAAAAACCGACCAACCTTTTTATTTACGATTTGATATAATAATAGTATTATGATGGTGACGATTAAAATTTAAAAGTGAAATTGATTATACCACTACGACGGAGAAAAAACATAAAAAAAATAAATTGACTATAAATTAATTTTCAAACCATATTAATATATTATAATTTACATCCATATTATAATAATATACTTTATGATATCCTCACAATAATATTATTTATAAAAATCGCATTCGACATTTTTCGCGTGTTCGATTCACTCGGTGCAGTTTTTAAATTTCACTCACGTCTTGTGCATTATCAACAAAACAGCATGATAATATTATTAAACCAACCGTAGAAATCGAACGATTCTTCCTCAAAAATAAAAACAATATAATATGGTATTATATATGCCTCGTGAATGAATTATATTATTATAACTTAACTGTATATAGATATCAAAATCGAATGATAAAAATTCAAACGAAATTTAATATAATATTGAATAAATATAATATTTTTATAGGGTCTTCGTGATGCGGGTATAGTTGAGTCATTTAAAATTGTTCACTTCCAGTATTTCTGATATATAAAGATATTGAATAGTGCACTGAGCCATATATATATAACCGAGATCTTCATATCAACCGAGGGAATAATCCTTCGTGCCATCAACGATATTGCAAAGAACGGAATTTCGTCCTTTACTTCATCCCAAAACGGTGGCGTATTACTAATACTAGATTTTCTGAGAATATTCACACAATCGGAAGAAATGCTTATGAATTCCATTAACGTTGAAGTAACGCGATATGAATAGTTAGTAATATGAATTAAAATTGAGAAATATTCAAATGCGAGAGTATGGCAAAAATTAAAAATATACGAACACACGTACGTACCTATATAATTTATTTAAGTTAATATTCTAAATATTAATAAAATACACTAATAAGTATTATACACGCAATATAAATAGTGGGAAATACAATATTATGTATTTCGATGACTTCAATATTTCAGAAAATATTAATTGAATATGAGACAGATTTTAGTACATTTCTTAAGTAATCTACACAAATACTTACCACCTATTCATGTGTACAATAGAGGGTGTGCAATCGTTTTTGAAAACAAAGAAAATGCATGTTATATTAATTTAAAAAAAATACATGTACAATATGTAAATAATATATAAATAATAATTAAATGAGTGGCTGTATCAAATATTTTGTATTAAACTTAAGCCTATAGAAAAGATGCGGAACATTTAAATTTCAAAAATCGATAGGTCGTACATATTTATTATCATCCCTGCTCTTGAATGTTACCATAAAAGATTTAAAATATGCAGTGATAAATAAATGTTTCATAACAAACTTCTATTCTAGGTGGAGGTCAATAAATTAATATCGTTACGCATGTTAATTATTTATATATTCGAAACAAGATTGAAGTGTAAGTTAGACATTTCTAGATTTTTTTAATACAGTTGTCAGTTATTGATTTAGTTTAAAACACGATAAGAATGCCTACTAACATTGTAATAAAAAGAAAATCTAAATATTATTTTTGAATCGCAAACTCGAAATTACGTACGGAATTTATTGGATAGAATGTAATGAAATTAAAAATGTCTTTCTTTGAAATCATACATTGAATTGAAAATAGTTTCGAACACAAATCTACGAGGTTCATTAAAAGTAAAATTCTCAGGTTTTTTGCTTTTTTTTTTTTTTTGATTCTATGTAACAGGAATTTAATTTGCAGTGAGTGCACGTAACGGTTGAAACCGGGTCTTTACGTGATATAAACAAAATAAATACTTGGAGATGCAGTAAATATAGTTTTTAACCGGGCGTAGAAAATAGAAAGACCTAAAGAGGATGACGTCGAGTAAAAAGTATGGTAATGTAATGTTGAATACGAAGAGAATATATAATATTTTAGAGAACGTATTGGGCGGCAGACGTTAAGGACTAGAGTGACCGAAAGAATATAGAAAAAAGTGACTGCAAAGTAAAACTTATATTTTAACGGTACGTATGGCACAGAATAATGAATTTGAAATTTCCTTCAACCGAATTCTTTAGTAGAATATGTAGCGCAAAGCATTATTTTCTGTATTGATTATAATTTAGTTCCAAAACGGTTAGATAAAAATACAGATCTATGATTTTTTATATTATAATACTAACTACCTAATTTTTGAGACGAATAAAATAAATCACGTGGGTAATTAATACACGGCACACACTCAAAGCATTTCCAAAAAAACTATTTACGATACCGAATATAAAAAATGATATATATTATTTTGATTTGAATATAGCAATTATAGGCCACGTTTTTCACTCGAAGCAAGATGTTGAAATGGACAGTAAAAAGAAAAGATTTTTAAATTTCTCCTGAATGCTTTAACAAAAACAATAAGTATAAAAGAAAAAGGTAAAACAACTTTATAGTATATAAATCGACAGATATTATCCTTTAGTGCCGAAGGAATGGTAACATTACAACCTGCAGTGTCTAATATCATAATGAAATCATCAAAAATAAAGAGATAAGTAGGTATTTGTAAGCATTTCCGAAAGAGGCATTTTAACAAGTTGCCTCTTCTTCGGCTCGCGGGAAAATTAAAAAAAAATTTATTTTTCATTTCGTATGATGCACATTTTTAATATAATGCAAGTCGTTTCTATAATGATGAATATTATGGTAATTATTGATTTGTACCTTTTGGAGAATATTATAAATTATAATTACTTATTATTATTATTATTTTGAATAATCGTAACCTAGTTGCGTTTGACGATATTTTTGTATTATTTTAGCTATCGCGGAAGTGAGAAACACATATCATAACGGAATATTATTCGTGTACAATGGCCGTAAAAACTACAAATGTAATAAATAATAATCGTAATGGACCATTGTAAATATTTTTATAAAGCATCACATATACATTATTTTGATATTTAAAAGATCGTAAATCTTATTGTAGAATAACATAAATTTACAGTAGTTATGTTTGAATTGGAAGATTACATATTATTATCTTTAAACGTTTAAAAGCCCCTGCGTCATTTTTACTTCCTAGTTCTGATTTTGTAAGAAATATGATAATATGATTTCGTTCTAAGATTGATTATATTATTATAAAAATATGTGTACATAATATATCGTTATATTTCATAACATATTTACACAATAGTTTATATATATTATAAACAGAGAAAAACAAACTTTACTTTATCTTAATAATTGCCTTTAACTATCGCGATGCGTGGATTTTCATATAACAAAATTTGTTTTTGATATCTATTTTTATTTTTGTTTCTCCTAAAAATACTAAACACCTAAAGACTAAAAATAGTTTGTATAATTTGAATGAGAACATAATATCGATTGGTATAAGGCAAAAGAGGCTTAGAGACATTTAGGGGCTAAGCGACATGGTGTTTACTACGGGACAGGTGACAGCTAAAGAATTCGATCACAAGAGCGCTAGTGTTCCTATGACTATTTGGTAATGAGATATTTTAATTCCATTTCTCGATACAAGCGACGTTTATTTACGAAAGTGTTATAAAAGTAGGGGCTAAGCGCTTTTTTTTTAAGGTATAAGCGACAATAATGAAAATTGTAATAGCCAAGCGACAACCCTGTGGCGCTTGAACCTCACTATTATCGTTCATCACCCTATATCGATATTATCAATAATTAGATACTTGATATTATTATATATCGAGTAAAAACTGTTAGGATATTTTTGTTTATGATTATATTTATTTCATCGTTCTTCATGGTGACTAGATGAAAGAGTAAAGTTTAAATGGTAAGTTTAACAAAAGGCATTGTGTTTAAAAAATAAGGGGAACATTTTAATATAACTAGTATCAAGCCATCAAGGTAACATAAAATGGAATCAAAATATATAATAACTTCCTAAAGCTTAAATAAAAATCGAAGCCCCAACGCTAAAGTTAAGAACAAATAAAAATGTTGTTTCTGCTCTCCTGAAAAGTAGCAAGACCGTCGCTTAGTCCCTTTTGCCTTTTACCAGTCGATATTGTTTAGAAATATGAAGGCGTCGTTATTTTCTGTAGACATTTCCGTTTATGAATTATCGTTTATTTCACTGGCTTTTTGGATTCTGAGTGTCAGGACCTTTTCGGGTCTTTTGGCCTTTTTGCATCAGAACGTAAAGTTCATGTTTATCAATTTTTGACGTTTCCGGTTAGGTTAAAGTTTTAGTTTGAATTTTTTTTATAGTTGATGTTTCGTCTTTGGGATAGTATCACCGTGGTTTTTATTTTACACGCCACTGGTTTGAAACAAAAATTATTAAAATATGTATACAAAGTGTTCCATTTAAGTGATGCTACACTTTAAGTGGCCCTACACATAGTTATGAAATAAAAAAAAAAACGTTTGATTTATAGTTTAATACTTTAATGTAGTTGTAACATTTTTACCTATACTAATATATTATAATAATATCATAAAATGTAATAATGTGTTAAAACAAGATAAAAAGAAGAACAAAAATCACCTTAATTCATTTTGATGGTGAGGTGTGTGGGGTTGACTAGAAAACTTAAAAGGATAACCCAAGTGAAATATATACTTAAGATTGATTTTGATTCGAACATTTTTATCAAACGTAATATTATCGTAAGGTCTTTCCACGTTTATTTACGATCCACATGGATCATTAGATCGCTAAGCAAGGATTCTGTGCGTTATCTAATTATAATAAAGCCCATGAAGACTGGAACTAAATACATTTTCCAAGTAAGTACGTGTTTAGCATTGATCACATTTTAATCGTAGCATTTTGTGCACCACTTTCGCGTGTGCGTGCGTGGATTTAGTATATAAATGATTTTTCGACAAAATACTCTATTTGACATTGTCTTCCTAGAATCTACGACGAATGTGGAATTGATCACTCAAAAACTTCCCTAAACCCGAGTATACAGGTTGTAACGGAAAAAACTGTTAAATGTAAATGACTATATGCATAGGGTAATTTTTTTTTTATTCTGGTTATTTTTTTAAATATATGTTTTTATTTTTATCTAACTTAATTATTACGATTATTGTTGATAATATGTACAAAAAACAAAATGTAAAATTAATAAAAACAAAAATTACTAAGTAGTTAGTTTTAATGATATTTGTTGGTTATTTCTGTTACACATTGTATTTACGCAAGCCGTTGCATGCGAATCTGTCCCATTTCTACCATTCACTAACTTAAATAAATATATTTCGTAGTACTCAATACTTATTATATTATGAAATAGTTTAAAATTAATTTGCTACTAAATCGTACTATACCCGACTACCACTGTACGACTTGTGTTATGATTTTATTTTACCATTTTATAAATGTGATGTAAAATTAAATAATCGCCTCTGATTCTGACAATTATATTATATTATAGCTAAATATATATTAATACTTAAATCGTTTTTTTTATACATTATAGTTTGACCTAGATGCAATGTTCTATTATTCTATATCATTGATGTATATCTGGCACAGATAGTTATGAAGAGAAATAAAATAAATATTTTTGATTAGGTAATTGCAATGCATCAGTATTTTAACATTTCATGTAATAATATTTTTCTTCGTTTCTCGCTTTGTTACCTTCTGTGTATTTAAAACTTTTTCTTAATTCCTCGTCATCGCTCGTTACCTTTGTTAGCAATTTTCCTATACACAATATTTTATAGTTAATGTTGACTTTTTGATTAGGTATATTTATAATTTGTTGTAACTTTTTATTCCGCTTGCTGTTAACTGTCGAATAGTAGTGATGTTTTTATACGATTATTATTTTCCAGTACATCAATTTCAATTTAAAATAAATGAGTTAGTCACAAATTGTGAAATAATTTATTTTAGCATATTATAAATTACTGTAATTACAACATTGAAGAGAAACAAGCTATTAATTAGTATTCGAACACAGTAAATTATAAAATGTTAAAAATATAATATGTCTAAACGTATGTTTAAAAAAAAACAGTTTGTCGATGGAGTTAGTTGTTATTTTCTCTCGTTAATTTATCATATTGTAACAGTTTATAGTCCCTAATCGTTTTTTTTTTTTTAATCAAACAGAATCTGAAAAACTTTTTTTAACCTTGCGAACAGGATTTTTTTTGGAATAGAGAAGAATCATTTTATTGTTATTTTATGATTATATTTCTCCATAGTTTTATAAAGAAAAAAAATAATCTATTTATTTTCTTATTATTTAATTAGACTAATTGTTCACAGTAAATACTCGGATATATTTTATATATATCTAGAACCCCGGTGTTTAAGATTAAAACATTAGTCAGCTTGTTGACTGATGAGCAAGTTAAAATCGTTGAGGTGTCGTAGGCTGGAGACCATTGGCTTATAATATAAATCAATACGAAAACAACATTATCTTAACTAAAGGTTTATCGTCGGTGCTAAAAGTTATAATATGTAACATATTATATTTGCGTATTATTATCTTTAAAAACAAAAAACAATCGAGACATAACGTAAACATATTATATCACAATTTCAGCTAACAACGGAAATTCCAATGTGAACATAAGAAGTTAGATAATTTAACTCAACTCTAGGCCAAATTTTATAACAGTACAAAGTATCCAGTATAATACTGTTACCAATTTAACGTACGATCTTTTTAATAAACAGCTCATCATATATTTTTTTATTTGTAAAATGTGTTCCGACACAAAATATTATGTATACTTACCAAATAAGTTTTTAATCTTTTAATTTTTTATCAAACAGCTCAAATATAATATTACCTGTTTAAAGCCAAAAGATGGCACTTTAATAATCGATATGTACATTTTACAAAAAGTTCTTTGAACAAACTTAAAATAATAGTGCAAAAGTTATAATATTATGACTTAAAAACAAATAAATTTACTATAAATAATAATAATGAAGTTTAAGGAATTTGTGACAATCAGTTATGTTTATGTATTTATAAATCGTCTGATAATTTTATCCTACCGATTGGTTCTTCTTTGAGTATCACGTAAATTTTTAACTACAATTGATCATTTTATGTGATTTATATCAATATTTTTTTTACTCTGTATTATGTAAAATTTGTTTTCTGAAATGACTTAAAATCGTGAAATTACATTTTAGAAAATTATGAATTATTATTTATTTTTATGGATATTTACTAGTACAATTATTATTTAATCATGCTTCGATAAGAAACTCACAGGTCCGTGACCAAAATTATCAATATCATAACAGGCAAAATTGATCAACAAAATAATTTAGTATAATCATTAGGTAATATTAAGTTCACGTATAAAACTACCTTTATACCTACGTCACTTCACGTCTTCCCACGTAACCACACTTACAGGCCACAGGAAATATTTCGGTTAAAGGAACTAACCGAATTCCGTGTTGACTGTGTGGTTTTATTGTCGTTCACCAAATTAAACGTGTAAATTGTCTACAGGTAGGTACAACGGTTTTATTAGTTATTGAATGACCACGTTTAAAAACCACACCTCGCCTCAAAGCGAAGTAGTTGAATATTTTCAATTATTTGCTATATTATGGTAACGTGTTAATCACGAATAATACGGTGACAGTGAAATAGTGCCCTAACACTGCAGTTAAAGTTAACATAGCAATATGTGAAGTGGTTATAAATGACATTTCGTCGTAACAACATAATTTAACAGTAAGCAATGACGTTTACAACTATTATACCTTCCGTTATCGCTATTTACAGAGTATGGCCTCGTATATAATATACGAATTGTAGATGGTCACATTTTTTGTTATTATATTAACAGACAACAGTGACGGATCAACATATTATAAAAGCCATGGTTGCTGTTCAAAAAATTTAAATGTCGTTCGAAATAATAATATGCACCTATATCAATAGGTACTTGAACAATTCACTGAGTATAAGCTTAATAAAATAATCAACTATACTATTGTTGGTCGTATAGTTTGGTGTTATCGATGTTTATTTCACATTGAATAATACAATATAATATTCATTAGGTAGATTTTTGGAGGCACTTATCCAATTTAAGACAGTTGATTCGTAAGTACGTTGTTTCAATACAGTAATTGATAGTCGCCACTCCCCTCCGTATCGTAGCTTAACATCATAATTGGGTTTCGGCACGTATAACAATATTGCTTGTTTTATTTTTGTGTGCTTCCATAAATCGTATTCACATGATAATAATACAGTAGGTAATACCATTTGTTACATGAAACTCAATCTCGGCCGGGTAGGGGTGAGGGGTAATTACAAACTTCACTCGACGTCATTGAACGTATAACTGGTTTCATAATATTACAAGGCTGGATAAAATATAAAAATTATATTAAATATAATTTGATCTAAACTATTGATGTTACTGCGGCGGTCTGCGATGAATCTAATACTTCGGAAAACGGTACGAGTTAGGCAAGTACACGAATCGAATAACATAACATAATAATATTATGACGTTACGGTTCCGCTAGCACGTCAATCGTACGAATTACGACGGTATACCTAGACATTTCAAAATGGCGAATTATTGAGTTTCACGAGAGATTGTTGCAATTTTCCCGGGAAAAATTTGTGCACGGTCGGCGCAAAAGCAATAGTTCCGATACAGATAGTAACAACAACAGTAATAACAATAATATTTGTTCTACGGTTTTGTCAGAATGTTTATGCTCTGGTCATCACGTGGGGTAGGGTACGTTTAATTAAAACACACACTCGTCGACGCCGTTCTCGTTGTTTCGACCGTGTTTTCTTTTTTTCCTTTCTTTTCACTCGGCTGGTAATAGCAATCATCAACTTTTGCCATTTAATCACACGGTAAACAGTGTTCGAACATAAAAGAAATTCCTGCAGTACGTGTGCACCTACCCCTCGCGTGTACAAATTATGTATTACTCGTATAATACGAGCCGAGCCACACCACTTAAGGTGCAAATAGGTAGTCGTTTATATATAGTTTGCATAATAGACGGCCGTCCAGCTTTTCGCCGTTCACGACGACGGGTTTGTCGTGCATATATATCATGTACACATTATCCGCGAACAAACGTCAAAAGAGCTTTTTTTTATTTGCTTCCATGGCAATGCTCGATTATTAAAACAATAAAACACGTATTGTTTTTGGCATCAATGTCTGCGCTGTGACGTGGATGAGAAATTAAAATTGTTCGCTGCAGTGTACTGTAGTAGTGTAGTGTGTACATACATATAGGTACAGTGTAAGTGGTAGTCAAAAACTCGTACCAGGTAATCGGTTGAATGTGAATATTGTAATACTACCTATGATGTGTAGACACGTTTCAGAAAGTTCGTTCCTTGAGTTGCTGTGTGATACTGTGGTAAGAAATGACTCGCATAGTAAATAATATTATTGATGGCTCACCTTGTATAGTACCTCGCTATATATATATACGACGTATTATGGACGAAAATCATACACCAACGCAAGGACAGTCATCGCGTGGTATGATTAGCAAAAATAAACAGCAAAGTGTCGAATTGCGGTAAAAAAAAACTCGGAACTCCCACGGTGTCGGTGGTACATTTTCTCCAGATACGTATACCAAGATTTCAGACATCGATTTTCTGGTGCGGTAGACGAAGACAATGTTTGCCTAAGACCATGAAAAAACTGTGGAGACTGATTTTACCGGGTGGATATTATCATTATAGTCATTTCATATACTATGCATTAACTGCATTTAGATTCCAACTATGATTTAACATCGAATGTATGGTATAGGTATATAATATTATAGTGATAGTGCGTTAGTGTGGTGAACATTATTTAGGAAGACCCCTACGATTCATCCCCGTCCCTCCTACCCGGAAGTCACGCGACCACATTATTATAGCAAATCACGACAACACTTGTCGTTAAACCAACCTCGACGGTGTAGTATTTATAATATGAACACACTTTTTTTTTAAAATAGATTATGTTTACACATTGTATTTTGTACGTAATTAGTATTATATTATAATGTATTATCCAACAATAAGGGACACGGAAAAAACGTCCTTTGTATTTTTTTTTTTTTTTTTTGCTAAGGGACAATCCATAATTCACAGTTTGTTTTTTTTTTTTTACTGAGAACGTATCTTCTATTAATTAGGTTCGTTTTGAAAACCACTACCGAAAGTGTACCCTTATAATAGTCGCGTGCCGGTCTGATGCACGTCTGTTTCTTTTCCTGCGGAAGCACCAGCTGACTATAATTAAATTTTGTTCGTGATACACCAAAAATAACTAAACCATTAAATGTTATAAAATTACTTCGTATACACAGAAACTATGCAGTTCAAACAAACAAGATTAATATATTCCAATTGAGTACATCGCTTCAAGCACCACGTTCGTTTTACTTTGAGAAATTATAATTTTTTAAGATACTCGTGTCTCCATATTATGATTTGAGGAACCTGGGATGTGAGCTTCATAAAAATGTACCAGCCCAGTTTTAAAGTTTTAAAATGTAAAAAGTAAAAAAAATATCCGTCCACGTATCGTCGTAATTTACATCAGACGTGGACTATTTACATGCATAAATAAAACAACGAGTGACATTCCAGCTGTGGCCTCGAAACCAAAATATATTACTTAAATCGGGCGATATTATAATATTCTCACAGTGTTGTCACTATAATATAATATAATATAATCATACTCATGTTACTCTCGTTGATTACACAAGCAAATTTTTAATTCGCGTACCATTATCATTTCTCGTCTCGTATAACAATATGATCAAATTGGGTGGAATCGGCTACATTGGTGTTCAAAATGTTTCAGCTTAAAATCGAACGATGTCAACCGTTTGCCAACAGGTGCAGGTACCCACGTTCTCTTACAAAATTCGAATCACGTTTTTATATTCGACATCTGATCCTATTTTGTTATGTAATACTATAGGTAACCATATTATTAGGTGTGGCTTTCGACACGAATTTGAATATTGTTGACCTTCCGTCTATCTGAGGAGCGTATTGCAACTAAAAGTGCCGAATTCAAGAATCACGCATTCAGAGACCAATGTCCAGACATCATTTTTCTTTTGGAAGGAAATCGGTATCGTTCGTTTGACAGAAAAGGTCAAAGGTGCGTTCTCATTCTGTTTGTTTACTTTTAGTTACTAGGAGACACGTCTTCCGCCCTTTTAATTGTGTTTTTTTCTAATAGCTTAATATAACAGATAATCAGTAATAAATATAATATTATTTAGTTATGTTCGTTTTAACAATAAATTAACACTCATTAAAAAAATATGAATAGCCAAATAGGTTTGAAAATGTGTTTCAATTCAAAAGCAAAACAGGTACACACAACCAAAAATTATATAAACACAAATTTTTTCATCATCATTTTGACAGTATAATCAAATTTCATGACTGATGTATGTATTTATTAACTAGGTATTTTTATTGTCTTATAATATATTTTATTTTAACCAAATATGACTTATTATAATATTAGTATGTAATGTTGATTAATTGACTGTGATCAAATTAAAAACGAAATCTAATATAAAACGAAACAGGTAGGTATGTATGAATCAATTCCCGATATAGATTCTATGGTGTAGCTACACGACAATCTCTAAAGCATATGATATATCTTTGGTATTTTTCATTTTCTTACTTGCATTAAGAGCGCGATGTATGATTTTTATCATGGTAAGGTCGGTACAGTTTCAGGTGTATTCAAACGAAAGACTATACAGTCGAGTTAAAATAATAACTATAATATCCTACACAAATCGTTTTTAATGGACGGATTTATCATACAATCTATTTTGCATTTTCATAATAAAAGTCCAGTTGGAATTTAAAATCGACCTTTTACATGTAGGAAAAATGTCGGGTGCATTTTACTATAGCCGTTTTTCACGATGATTAAATTTCGGATACAGTTTACTATACTAGAAATGTGTATATTTATGTGTTTTGTTTGTGCAGAATTTATTGCTGCTCATAATATTACATAAGCGACCGAAATATTTCGTTTAAAAATCTACGACGTTGTCAAAATAGAAACTATATGAATGCCTCAAATATCCCAATATTTACGAATATAGAAACACATTTTTCTCACTCAGTCATTGTCTATTTTAACAAGTCGAATGGTTGTCAAAGTTTCTATATTCCGTCGTCGATTATCCAGGTGCAATAAACACTTAATTAAACAGTAAGTACTACCCACTACACTCTACTGGCGGTCACGATCCCGGAAGAGACTCCGAGCTAGTGCAGCGCAGCGTATTTCGGTTTTTTTTTATATTCTTTAATAATAAGTTATTAGGTATTATAACTATATAAGAAAACATAAAAAATGATTATTATCATATAACTATGTATAACTGATGTTAATAACCTAACCTAACCTAGCCTTGCAGTACAAAATACGATGCCGCAAGTGTCATGTGAATGATTCTATTTTTATCGAACCTGTTGATTCATTGGAAATTGAGAATTTACTTATTGGTAAAAAAAAGAAAATTTTCTTTTTTGATCAGGGGATAACAAATCATATTTTAATAAAGTCTGCTGTTTTTATTACAGAACACTTTTCAATTATATTTAATAAATGTTTTGAAATTGGAATTTTTCCTACTTATATACCGATTTTTAAAAGTGGTGATAAAAAATATATAGCTAATTACAGACTAATTATATTATCTCTTTTAATCTGTTAAGTTTTTGAAAAATTATCAAATTTCGTATTCTTTTCTTTCTTAATAACAATAATTGTAACTCTGAAAATCAGTATGGTGTTTGCCAGGTAAATCGACCAATGATGCTTTGGTTAGTGTGGACACATATTTCAGAAATACAATTGATAATGTTGAAAAAGTAATTGGTATAATTTTAGATTTAAAAAAAGCATTTGATTCGGTCAACCATAAATTACTTATACCTATCTAAGTAAATTAGAATATTGTGGTGTTGCATTACAATTAATGATATCTTTTTTGTCTAATAGGTAACAAGCAGTTAGACTTGGAAATGTAATTAGTACTTGGTTACTTGTAAATTGTGGAGTCCTACAAGGGACAGTTTTAGGACCATTAGTCTGTATTATTTATTCTAATAGTCTACTAAAATTAAATTTATATGCTTAAGTAATTAGTTAGTCTCTTAAGACGATTAAATCTTGATGTATCTACTTTTTGTCATAAAAAAAAACATTTTTGAACTATGTAAATATGTTAAGTAATAGTGTAGTTAAGTGTAATTAAGTTTTATTTTATATGTTACACTGAGCTTGGCATTTAGTATTTATTTCATATTTAATTTTGGATTTTGCATGTATGTTTAGTATTGTTTTAAATTATGTTTAATTTATATTGTATAACTGTTTTTTAACACGCTGCTCCCTTTCACAAGCTTGCTTTTAGAATTTATTTACATTGAATATTGTATAATTTTTACCTACTTTGTAATTGATAACGATTCAATAAATATTATTATTATTATTATTAATCACAAAAAATTAAAATATAACACTTTATTACCGTTCTGTACTACAGTTACCGCATGAAGCAATCACTGCTAAAAATAAACTT
Organism: Sitobion miscanthi; assembly: GCA_008086715.1. Classification (NCBI taxonomy): domain Eukaryota; kingdom Metazoa; phylum Arthropoda; class Insecta; order Hemiptera; family Aphididae; genus Sitobion; species Sitobion miscanthi. The sequence continues at coordinate 27,626,262 of CM017800.1, forward strand.
TTATCCTTTTCATCTCTTATATTATATTATTATATTATTATAGCTTAATCTAGTTTCTAATATGCAATATTATGCTACATGTTGTTTTAGTCTACTAAAACTTACTGACTTTGTCAGATATTACATCAATGTTTTTTAACCTAGTTAATAGTTATAATTCTTGTAATGTTTATTCATTGCAACAGGTAACAATACACATTATAATATTATGTACCTACCTCGAATTCATGTAGGGATACATTAATTAATATATTTATATATAATATATATTATATTATATACATTATGCTTGGTACAACAGAATAATATATAGTTATATTATAATTAATTACTATATTCTGTCTTCCGTCAATACTAATTAATAATATAGTGTTGTGTAATACAGCGAAACTTACGGACCACCCTTAATAGCGGACACATGTTAACAGTGAATACTTTTTAATTTCCCAACTCTGTTGTCGTCACTGTACATATGTACTTGGTTACCGATTGCATGTAAACGACGTATTTACTATTTTTTTATTTAAAAACGTATTACTCACATCATCTAATTACGATCAAACGTATGTTATTGCATTTTTGCGTATTTTTTAGCGGGGTAGAAACACTGAAAACGGTCTCACATTTTCAATCAGACACGCGTTGACGCATTTGACGTAGGAAGTACGTCATCCTTAGAATCGGGCGTCCGTGGTCAAGGGATGAAGAAATTCAATTTGGCTGAAATTTATAACCATGATGTCGACCCCAATTTTCCGAACAGAAGCCCGCGCGTGCGCACTAGAATACATGTCCGCAAACCGAATGTGATATTAATTTTTTTTTTTACGCACATTGGCCACCAAATTGTTGACGTTCGCTTTCGACGAGACCTATCAATTTAAGCTACATCCCCGGCAGGTGTTTAAAATGTAATCACGTCGTAATCGAATTTTCCGTGTGCTCAACGCATAGTAATTGATTTACGTTATAATTAGTAGAATATATTATTAACCATCACGTAGGTATACACAACGATATAATATCATCCATACACGTCATAACACAATATAATAATAGTATATCAATAATAGTTGTATAATATCGGTATAGTATTATATTATAATATGATATTTCAAACAGGTATAATATGCGATACTAATAGTGTACCATAATAAACTATTATAAGTGCAGTAGAACAAAACGTCGTGAAAATAATATGAAAGTATATAATAATAATTATAATTTAAAACATACATAGGTAGATCAACACCGACGTGCTGTTCCACGCAAAGAGACTTCCAAGCGAACTCCTCGTTATAAAATATCCTCACAAAGCGTTTTTCGTGATATAAAAAATATTAAATAATATTATTTTGTATATAGATAGAGCCATTCAGCTATTGGATTCTTTACTAATAAAAATGTTTGTGTTAGTATAAGAAAAAAAAACTTGCAGTTACGTTGAGTTACTATCCTCCAGAAACGGTTTTTATTATTATTATTATTATTACTATTGTTTCACATCAAGTTGAAATAAATAAAAATAACTATTTTTCTTATACGCTCTTGCAGAACACAGAGTGTGGTTTTAAACATTTTATATTATTGTTTTTGTAACCGTTCAAAGAACATTCAAACGGTAAGTATCGTAAAATCTGCATGTTATTGCTACAAATACGGTTCATCGCTACGGCAAAATTATGACGTCACAAGCCGGTTTTAAATGTCTGTAGCTAAGTAGCTTGCTATAGTGAAAAGTCGTAAAGAAGTTTTAATGGTATTTCGTCTTTGTCTCGTCCCGGTCAATAATTTTATTCATAATAAATTATAATAGTATGTTGCTTTGTTATACGGCCCATTAATTCGCAAAGCAATGATGAAAGAGTTTTGAAAAATTGTAAAAAAAAAAAAACAAAGTTTAAATTTAAAAAAAAAAGGTGGGCAAGTGAGTTTCACTCTGCTGTAAAATAGGTTAAAAGTGGGTCACTGTAATAGATGGTGTTAAATTTAAATTCAATGATATAATACCATTGTATAAGAAAAACGATTCTGAGCGAAGACGGTCAGTCAGCCTATGATTATTACTAAGTATATATTTAATGATATTATTGTGGATAAAGTAATTTATATATAACCTATTTACGTGAAACCTTGTTTTAAATTTTCAATGCTTAGATATGGCAATTGAACATTTTATACGTTTTTAACCACAAAATAATGACTAAATTTTAAATTTGATAAATGTTGTCAAAATTCGAACTTTAAATACTTATAAAAAAAATTGTATTTATGTATTTTTAATATTTTTCATCTTCTATTGTAACAATATAACAGGAGCTTTGTATTACATTTTCACGCATTTCCACCCAACAATTAAAATTTTATTGACAATTCCAGAAAAAAAAACTAAAAAAATTGAAAAATGACAATGTCCGTAAACAGCTCAAAATAAGTTAAAATATATGGAAAATGTTATGGTGTATAGAAAATGCTAATATAAACATTCAGTCAAAATTGCATGTACCTACGGTCATTTATTTTAGAGTTGCACCAAAAACCAAAATCGATTTTCTCGAAAACAGAATTTGCGTAAAAATTCTTTTGTTTTTCACGGCACTTTTGAAAACTACTGGTAAATTTACTTTTGACCCCTCCTCCCCCCAAAATATCAACTCTTTTCACTTTCCTATCAAAAAATATACCGTTGATAGTTTGGTCATTATGATATCACGTCTCATAAAATATTTAAGGAATAAATTAGTGTTCGAGATAAATATTCCATATCAAAATGTTCCGACTCTTTTGGCTGCCCAAAATTTTCGAGTCTTTGAAGAAAATTGTATATATTAAACATTTTTACCCCATTCATTACACCAGAGCAGAGGGTTAACTCTAAACTTGATATCATATATTAATAAATTATAATATTTGTCGTGATATTTGTGTTGGCTGTACGACACCTAGTACACAAAATCAGAGTCGGTCGACCAGCCACCCACCCACCCATTATAGACATAAAGCAATATCATCTCAAATAGTCCTACATCCCGTCACCACTTAAAATTCATTTATTTCAATAACAATATGTCATTAACCGACTAAACGTTTTACCATCGATTATGAATATAACATTATTATAATATAATTATACTTAAGCCAGTCACTCCCTAGTTGACTATCACGTGACAAGATAATTACACTACCCATATGTAGGTCGGTTGTCGTCTTAATTATACATTGCCATGGCGCCAACTGTTTTATATTTTATACAGTTTACGACGAAACTTTATATTATATTGTTATAGATACTTTAACGACTATAGCAACTATATAATTTTCACACTCCCTATTGTAATGTTTGAGCCACAATGACTCGCATGGCTATAATAAACCTTCATATCCATTAATATCTCAACCATTGCCTCTAATACGCTCTCCACCCCCCTCACGGGAATGACCGTTACAGAGTTGGAAGATAAGAATTGTGTTGAGACCTGTTAAAAAGCTGAAACTCGTGGTTATAATTTAAAAAAATCAAAATTATAAAACTTAATATGTGAAACGTACATATTATTATTTAGCCAAAAACCACTGATTTTATGTATTAAAATAGATAAATGATAATTATTGGAGTCAGAAAAGTTATTTACAGTGAGCATCACGAGATTTATAGCGTCACAGTGTGAATCCATTTTAAACCACCTTTGGGGCGATGTGTCGAGTAAAAAATTATATTTTTTTTCGAGATCAATATATTAAAGTATTATAACGATATTAAGACACGCTTAAATGTATAATAACTTAATGCATTAACATTTTAGCGATTAAAACGTAGAAAATTACACACGCATGTTAACAGTTCATGTTATGCGCACAATACGATGTATATATAGTATACAGAGTGATTCACCAAACATATTATCAACCCTTTTTTGTACTTAAAATATAATGGAGTTAAGCAAATACTGTTTTTAAAGTTATTACAAATACCTATGAATAGTTACTTAAAGACGATATTTTCAAATACTTGAATTGTTATAACATTTAAAGTGATATCCTATCGCAATTAACTTGACCTAACTAATAACTTTTTTTTTACTAAATTTTTTTGAAAATTGTTTGTATCCACAATATTAATTCCAGCGAATAATTTTTAAGACATTAAACTTTAAGCACTTAGAATAATAATTCCTAATGATGGTTTTACATTAAATATAAAATAAAGACATGTAATAAAACTACTTATTATGCATGGACAATGTTGACAAATTATAAAATTGTAATAAATTAATATAAGTTTCTATAATTTTCAAATCATCATAGACAGTGTAATATCTTCTAAATGATAACATCGTCTTTAATACTTAAAGTTTAATTACAGAGAAACAATTATTCATTCAAATTTTGGTGTTCACTTCAATATTTAAAAAAAAAATAAACAATTATGTTCTCAACAAATAGTAGTTTGTATATCGGCACACGACACTCCTTAAATTGAATAGAAAATATAAGTGATATATGAAAATAAGTTTTTAATAACTTAAATATTTCAAAAATTAGAATTTGAATAACTTATTCACTGTTGCAGTAAGGAAAAAAATGAGGGTGACCATGCTGGGGCGAATCACCCTGTAGTCTGCGTGTGTATACGTCATAATATTATATAAATATTAAAATATAAGCATCAGTATATGCACAGAATCGGTGTTATTGGCCCCGAGCGAAATGTCAACGTGCCACAGTTCAAATAATGACTCATTCAGAAAATAACTGGTAGGCAGTGAAAGCTATAATATATGTATTTAATATTTAAACATATGAAAAGTGAGTGTTTTAGAGGTACGCGCGAGATATGTTCAGAAGAATGTTGGGAGGAAAACTTTGAGGTGTGTGCAGTCTATTTTCCAGCGGTATGGATGATAGTTTTTTTTTTTCAATAAGAATATTCATTTTCTGATCCTATTGTGGTATTGTAGTATTAGTACCATATTAATATCATTGTGTGTGTTATAATAGTATTATTTTGTTTTAATGAAAAATATAATTTATCATACTAGAAATACTGCACGGACGCCGCACGGAATTGCACAATTTTTGCGGAGTGAGATGAATTTATATAATCGAAACCGTTCTCAAGTACACAAAGCTCCCGGAAAAAAAAATCACTAGACCTTTGTTGTATACGCAGCCAACAACAATATTTTAGCACTGAACGTCACACGCAGTCACATGTACGACCTATGCTTGTACGTAGAATAGGTATATAAAACGTTTCCGTAAAAATTAAAAAAAAATTGAACATTATAAGAAACTTGCATGACTATAATATCATCTGAAAATGAAATTATACTTTTAAAGCATCGCCACAGTGACATTAATTAATATCGAAGAAACCACCACGATAACACTATGACGGTATTATGCTCTCGGCAAGTGTTGAAGCAGACGTTTTTGTCTTTTTGATTATAATAATTTATATTTGTCAATGTTTAATGATTATAAATTTTAAAATCTATAGTTTTTATATAATTATTTTTTTTTTTTTTTTTTTAAACTAAATCAAAGAAATACTAATTTAAAAGTGAAACAAGTATACAACAGACAGTCACAAGATCGTAAAAAATGTCCGTTATAGACAACAACATTGGAATACCTATCTTTTTTCCGGGACTTTATTATACTTGTCTGTTCAAGAGAGGTTTCCGATATAATATACAGGTTCTGCTGTATTTGAAATGACATATTTATTTTCAATTTACCTACCTTCTTCAAACAATAAGCTTCTATTGAAGGGAGTTAATATTATCAACTAAAATAGATTCTGTGTTGTGTTTACATCTTGCAGTAACAAGTTTATTAAAAAATATTTAATAATTTAGTACATTAGTACAATGATTTGATATTGTTATTCAACGTTCAGATTACAACTTAACCCCTGTGAATATTAACAGACATCGATCTAACCCATCAAAAGAATTTTTAGGTAAATCGTTGGACAACATTTGTTGTAATACTTGTGTACAATGCCTTTCTACAATTTATGTGTATGTGTAACAACGATATTAGACTTGTGGGAGGTCACATGTATTTAAATAAATAAATAAATATTATTATATTACTATGTAGATATTTATACTGTATGTAGGTATGAGTTTAGGGTGCACGACGAAAGGTCTGATACATTCGCATTGTTTTATTGAATTCATTGTACACAAACCGTCTACGACTCGTAGATGACTTTGCACGCAGCTAATGAAAATTGCCTTGATTTATGAATTTCATACAAATTAATGTTTTTTAAACGGTCTACAATACGTTAATATAATATAATAATTTAGATGCGCGTATCGTTGGCGGTCTTCAATGCGCGTGAGCGTTTAAATTTTCTGTAATATTTCATTCGAGCTCGTTTACAGCGTAAACGTATAGTACAACTATTGTTATAGCACAAAACGGCCGTTTTTAATATAAAAAAAGACGAATACAAACACAATAAAAGCAGGATTTATGTTTTTTTATTCATAAATAAAAACAATATCTATAAGTAGTATTATTATCATATATTATACGCACTTGGACCGTATGACATAGTATTAGGGGTGTATATTTTATTTTATATATATTTTTATTAATATCAAGTTTTCCTGACATGTCATCTAAACTTAATTTTATTTGAAAACAATTTCATTGACGTTTTATAACAATAGATAACAACAATAATTAGGTAACAAAGATTGGGGAAACTTAAAATTAATACCGATGTCAATATATTATATTATATTGATTACAATAAAATTGGTGTAGGTACCTAATAATATAATATTATATCACCACTTACACAAGACTCGTACGTGATTTTATTTTAACATACCTATACTCACGTATTATATTATATTCCTCTCTCCCCCAACCACCACCCCACCAAATACGGTACTCGCCATGAATGAAATATCCCAAATCGTTTTGCGTAACCCGGCGAGCGCGGTGGATTGTGTGACGTACGAATTTATTATGGGTCGTAGTTAAATCCTCGCGGTGGACGTTGCCGGTTCGTACGGATACGCAGGTGGGTGGACAGCTAAGGCAGGTGGGTGGACAGCCAAGGCAGAGGGTGGTGTATAGGTGGACTCATGGAGACGATTTCGTCGGGACGACCCATCAATTGTGCGCGCACATCTTGCGGACGACAAGGCTATTGAGACAGACTACGTAACATTTGTCAGGATTAGAGAGGAAATGCGAGTGAATTTGTATCCTGATAAATCTCAACGATGACCGCCGCCACCAACTACGTTGACGACGACTCATATGCGTTTACGTGTGGAAGCTTCTCGAATAGATACATTCTGTATACGGAAAAGAGGACACCACCGTGTGAGGTGCGTTTTACTTATGAAAACTTTAACAATGATCGATGTAGTGCCCGTGGCCTCGGTCGTATATTATTATGATCACGTCAAAAACGGTGACTCTCGCCCTGCAGCCACCCACCCACCCACCGCTGGTGCACCCGCAAACGCCCATACTACTACAACACGGTATACGTCGCGGGCACGTTCAAATATCGTTTACGCTCTCCGCGTAGTCATACGACATTATTTATTACTCATTATCTCGCTCAGACGTGACGCAGGCGAAAAATCACGTCGGGTCAAGAAGGGATGATTGTGTCAGTGGTCGTGGTGAAGTGGCGGTGTAGGCGCCCACCACACGCCACGAATAACAATACAGTCATAAATTGATAAACATTATAATATATTATTAAACATTATGTAATGCGTGTGAAATATAATGGGCGACGAGAAAATATAATATAGTACGCTTTCGGTGGTCCAGTTTGAATTTTTCGTACGGTGTTATTCATTATCGTTACGAGTGGTAATGTACCGCAGCAAATCGTCAATCTGTAGAACTTTTACCGCGGTTACACGAACGTTTAAAACGCGGTATCTTCCCATTTTTTTTTTTTTTTTACGTATCATATGCATTTAGTCTATATTATAGAAGTTGTCATCGCGATATGCACGTAAAAATAATTAATAAAGAATTAAAATGTAAAAAACAATATTATTATAGTTTTATTTTAAAACCGACGTTAAAATATTATTATTGTCATAAACAACAGTTTTCGAGGAACCGAGCGTTGTCGAATGCTCACTTGTATTATCAGCTATTATTATAAACATGAATGGATGATACATATCGCGTATTGTAGTATTGTACTGTTTAACTACTATTCAACCCTACGGTCATCACCCTTTCCGACATCACACTTTGATTAGGTAACTAACCGTTATTTCTCGGGTATCTTGAAAATATATAAGTTATTAATCAATATTTTTGATGGTTTTTTTTTATTACAGCAAATTCAACATTTTTTATACCGTTTTTTTTTTTTTTAATACACTATATTATAGGAACATATATAAATATATTCACGCTGTTGTATGGCTGTGGAGAACGATCAGAGAATGTAATGTTAAAAAATAAAATAAAAGGCACAGAGTTAGTGATCTGTGTATAAGTACAACCCTCCTACAATATGTACAAGGCTCATCAATAAATATTGTTATGTACATACTGATATGTAAATCATACGTAAGCTTGGTTCTTGGGATGAATAAGAGGATAATATTATAATTATGGATATTCAGTAAAACTCCAAATACAGCAATAATGATTAAAAAAAAATACGGAATAAAGTAGAATAATAATATTATTTTTTTTGTACACTTCAATGTACGACGATTAAAATATTTAACTCTAAGAGCAGTTCATTTTAGTTGTGTTCGTAATTCACAGATCTTGTAATTTTAAAACTAAAAACTATGTAGTTCTTTTTCTAAAATAGGAAGAATGCAATCTTAAACTTAGATTAGGTTAAGTCAAGAATTTAACTAAAAACTGATATTGTTAAAATCAATTATGTTTGGTTTACAATCTATTTGAACAACCTTAAAATAACCGCAAAATATTCTTACCCCATTCACTGGCCAAAATATGATTTTTCAAAATAATAAAATATATCAAACGAATTCAATTTTAGCATAGTACATTATTGTAAAAAAAAACACGCTATATTTGGAATATAAAATTACATACATTTAAATTCTACAATATTAACAAATAGCTTTCAATTTGATTACAAAAATAAGTATTATTATTAATGATGTGAGTAAATTGGTTTTAAAAATTTGACTAACCATTGTTATACACCATCGTTACATTAATGTATTATATTATAATTAAAAAACCTGTTAAACATAATTAAATTAGTTTTTACTAACTAACGTAAAGTTGTTGCTTAGTTTGTTAGCTCGGCTAAACAAAAACAATATAATATTACAAAATAAGTTTATTAAAACTGTTTTATAATCTTAAAAATAAATAATAGCAAAATCAGTGACAGCCATTAATTCTATGTAAATAAAATAATACGTAATGCCTAATAACACCATAATTATTAATACTAATATTTTTTACAAGACGGCGCATTGTATATGCAATTTTAATACAATATGTGCTACAAAAAAATAAATACGATGTCATTCATATTGTTAAAAACCAAAGCTCCGAAATAGATTACAGGTTCACAACCTAACATCTTGCTTTTAATAAATAATATATAAAATACATTATTTAAATTATTTAAATGCATAACTAAATACTGAATGATTGTTAAAAAAATTAAGTTATTAATTTATTTACAAATTCATACATTTAAATTTCAACGTAGGTACACTAATTTTGTATTACACCCAACAATAACACCTAAATAATCACTGACTGTTTATTAATATTATTATCATGTTTCTGAATTATTTTAATATTCTGATATTTATCAAATCGTGTAACGTTTAATGGTATGAATTCATTAAAAAAAAATATTTATTTATTCTCACTGCTATATAAAACTCAAATACTTTTAAGATTTTCGATAAAATAAATAACAAAAAGGTGGAGAAATGCTTAGATATGAAAATTGAACATTTTTAACTACAAAATAATTATTAAATTATAAATTTGATAAATTTTGTCAAAATTCGAACATTAAATATTTAAATAGTTATAAAAAAAAATTGTGCCTATGTATTTTTAATATTTTTGAACTGCTATTAGAACGATATATCAGGAGCCTTATATTAAATTGTTATGCTTTTTAAACAGCTCAAAAAGAGTCAAATTATTTTTAAAATGTTATCGTGTATAGAAAATGATAATATAAACATTCAGTGAAATTTTCAAGTATCTACGGTCATTTGTTTTTGAGTTGCACCAAAAACCAAAATCGATTTTCTCAAAAACAGATTTTGTGTAAAAAATCCCGTTTTTCCTTAATTTTTCCTTTGTTTTTCACGACGATTTTGAAAACTACTGAAAAATTTTTACTTTTGACCCCCCAAAGTACAAACTAGATTCACTTTCCTATCAGAAAAGTTACTATTGAAAAAAATCCAAGTACTAAATACTGTCCTTAAAAGTGATAACAGACACAAAAAAAAAAAAAAACACATATCACTGTAAAATCAATACATTCATCGCTTCGCCCAGAAGCTAAAATTAACAAGTCAAAACTAATTGACTAATACTGATCAACATCAAGTGCTTTTATTTTAAATGTAAATTGTATGAAAATATATTGTTATTACATCCTTTTAAAGTTGTATTTTTTTTTATTTTTTTTAATGTTTTGAGTGTATTTTTAATGATTTTTGTGATTTTAAACATCTAAAAAAATGTATGTGACCTGAATTATTTCAAATGTAACTATTTTTACTAAAATCATAACAATATATAATATTATGATTGAAGTAAAATCGAAAACTCTAACTTAACATTATCGTCACGTTTACAATAAATGAATAAAAACAAAAAAAATAATGCAAAACTTCAAGTTACTAGAATAAAAAATTATTTTTTAAAAAAATTGTAACATAATAAAAGACCTTTTCTTCGAAATAGGGTTTTGTCCGCGGTATAAAATGTTATTTGTTGTTATTTTTTTTTTTTCACTTTTTATAAAAAAAAAGTTCTAGACACTTCGCCTACAATAACGTGACGTCTATCTAAAGTTTAAACTCCTTACTATAAATATTTAATCTATAGAGATACTATTTTATGAAACACTGAGATTTTTTTTACCCACTAAACTATTGACTTTAAAATTATCTATCCACAAAAATATAGACATGATATTGATCTTACCCTATATCACTCCATATGTTCATTAATTTTTAGATATAAAAAAGAAATCTAAATATAATCTAAAATTATTATTCGATGTCGTCCATACATAAATAAATAATAAGCAGGGTATGAATAAAACTGGCTGGTGGGTGATACGGGAGTTGTTTTTCGATAAATAATTAGTATTCTATAAAATGTTTCTTAGAGATTTCCCTTAGCGTTTAGTATACCTAATAATTGAGATACAACTATAGATACATAATACTATAAAATTACACTCTATGAATAAAATCAAAAAACAATATTATACCAGCGTTGTAAAAATATCATCAGATAGCTTCGATGTCTTACCGAGCATGTAACAAATGCACTATTATACTCCGTACTGCAACACAACAGTGAAAAATATTGTACAATTTCCGAGGGCATGAAAAATAAATTCACGACAAAGCTATAAAAAAAAGCTCGTCAGATATCCGGGACAATATACGATCGGCCAGAGTTGATGGTTTTAACCAGCAGCGTTGAGATGTAGGGCCGACAATTGTATAACTACAACCGAAGTGAGCTTGCAAGACTGGCGCCTCAACAGACTGCACGGCTGCAGTAGTATCAATAATAATATAAATATAATGACAATAATTATAATAATATAATAAATTTTATAAATTTTATTATAATATATAAATTCTCATATTTTTCCTCGGGCACATCACATCGCAAACAATCCGTAATCGCACCTACAGATCCGCAAAGCACGTCTTCACAACGATTTGGTTCGGTCGTTTTTATTTTCGCAAGTCATCGTCTCTCAGTAGCACACCAGTCTGCAGTCACCGCCGGTGGTCGCTCTCCACTCCCAGCGGACGCGTATCAATCGATGTCTCCTCACGCAGCTGTAGCGCCGGCGGTATGATATACACACCGGCCCGACCTCGTCATAGTGTCTAGAGCGTTATCTCGACACACCGTAATATATTATAACGTAATAATATACACCATATATTTTACGAAATGATATAATGCACGGTGTATTATACGTAGGTAGTCCGTCAACGACGTTTCACCGGTCGTCCCGGCGGGCATAACCCCGTTTTCCTTCGCTATCTATTATTATTATTATTATAATACAAAGTCGTCTAAATAACATTATTATATCAAGGCAACGCAGCGTATCGAAAAGCATGTGTGTAATATGCAGTCAGTCGACTCGATCGACTTAGACCTATCTGTAAGCTGAAGATTTCTCGATGGGCAAACCTCCATATTTGGGACCTTTTTTTTTTTTTTACTGAATTTTAGACGTACTAAAGTCTTATGTATAGAAATTCAGCTACATCCGAATTGGTTCCCATACCTGTAAATTGACATCCGAATTGGTTCCCAAAAATCCAAGAAATACACATCCGAATAGGTTCCCGGTATTATAGGTAGGCGGTACACATCAAAATTGTTTCCCGATAAACAATTTCGAAAAAGGTTAAATACAATCTAATAATATTATTTAATATTATTATAACATTATGTTACATTGTTATAGGAAAAATTTGGCAGACGATATTGACCATTGGACATGTGTGAAAAGAAAATGAAAGTCGTCGTATTTAACCTAAAAATGTGATACAGACATTACTTAGAGTCTCTTCTTCCTGATCTTAAAGGTATGTGCATATGTCGCTAGTGGATTGGAAGTAATCCCTGAGGTTCTGAAATTTACTATCGTAAATAGTGAGGTTGACATATATCATAAAGTCCCAGTTTGAGTAAGAAATTCTGATTGGACCTATTGATTCAAAATAAAGACCAGTAGTATTTCTGAGTGACGTTACGTGTACATGCTCGTCTGTGTTCTCTGATCTTCCGGCTATGATTATGGTTAACACCCTGAAACCTAGTTGGAGTTACTCATGGAATAATCTTAACAGTTTCCTGTGTAATCGCGTCTGCTTATTACGTTTGAGAAAAGTGACATTATGAGAATCCATATGGACTTCTATCACAGGATATGGTCCTAGCAATGTAGGTGCTGATTTGCATTTACTGGCTTTTTCTTGAACGAGAACTTTATCGCCTACGTTAACCGTCAGAAGTGTGATTTTCTGGTCATAGTGGTGTTTGGATTTTAGTTTCGATTCGATTTGTTGTTTGGTTACCATTTGATAAGTTTCCTGCATCAGTCTTTTCATTTCAAATTGATAATCTTGGTAATTATACTGAGGTTCTGGGGAGCGTGTTAGAGAATTTGGAACGACGAGAAGATATCCATAAACCACCTCGTGAGGCTGGTATCCCATGGATGAATGTACTGATGAGTTGTGGCAATACATTGCATAAGGGATGTAAGTGTCCCAAATCTTCGGATTTTTATTAGAGTAGTTTCGTTGATATTCACCTAAAGTTCGGTGACTACGTACTAAGCTTCCGCTACTCCATAAGTGATATGGTGTAGTAGATGTCTGTGAACTTTTGAGAAGTTTGAAAACTTTTTTGAAAACTTTGCTGAGGAATATTTTTGATGATCTGCTCTTTGTTGTATTCAGTTAACTCGTCCTTGGTGTATACTTAAATATACACAGAAGAATCATGGAAGATGAATCTCATAATTGTTCTTACTTTTTCCCACTTAAGTCTATCTAAGCCGCATCCTAAACGAGAACAAGCGAGTTTGGTAACTTGAAGTTCTTTGCAATGTACTTTGAGATTCTGAAAACTTTTGAATAGGTTTTCATACAATGGTCTTTGCCATTGGAGTTCTTTGGTCAACAAATAGGAGATGTACAGGTTTCCTTCCCATATGGAAACGATCTCGGTGACTGAATAGTTTTGGAGTCGGAGTTCGTCGAGTCGTCCATATTTGCGACTGAATTCTAAAGCTATTCCCTTATTAATTTTCATATTAACTGACACGCAATGAGCTTAGGAAGTTCCTAACTCCATTTCGAATACGTCTCCTATCAGCTCAACGACGTTTGGCGTTGGTCCTAGCTGTACTGTGTCAGCTTTCAGAAATCCTGGGTAAGTCTCTGGAAACCCTGTTTCTTATAGATGTGTTTGATTTTCTTGAGTTTCTGGTAATTCTGATGAATTGGTATGCCTCCTAGTAGAGACACCATGTATACGGCTCAGTGCATCTGCGTTCGTGTTATGTACTCCGGGTTCGAAATGAATAGTATACTGATACTCTTCCAATTTCAAACGCCATCGAGTTAAATGCGATCCCGAATCGGCCATGTTGAATAACCAAACTAATGCACGATGGTCCGTTATAATGTTAAAATGTTGTCCAAATAGGTACGGCCTAAATACTTTTATTCCCCATACAATACTGGTCAACTCTTTTTCTGTAGTATTGTAATTGATTTCAGCCTTGTTTAGTGTCCGTGATGCGAAAGCTATTGGCAAATCCTTTCCAATAGGTCCTTGAGATAGTATACAACCTATATCGTAGTTATTTAAAAATTAGAAATTTTATTTAATTTATTAAAATAAAATTTATTAAATTTTATTTTATTTAATTTTATTTAGAAATTCGCACTTAAGTGGTTGTAATTTCAAGTTATACTGACGAAATCTGTTAAAGATTTCTGAGAGTTTTTGAGAATGATCTTTGAGGTCTTTTGCATAGATTATGATATCGTCTAAATAGACGAAGGCTCTGAGTCCATTTAAACCAGTCAGGACCTTATTCATTAGTCTTTGGAATGTCTCTGGTGACAAAACTCGAAATGACCTTTGTCTGTGAAAAAAGCCGTTTTCGCACAGTCTGATAGATTCATTGATACTTGATGGTACCCTTGAGCTAAATCCAGCCTACTGTAGTATTTGGACCTACCTAGCTGGTCCAATATGTTAACGATGTTCGGAAGCGGAAATACATCTCTTACGGTGATTTCGAAAGTCAACACAAACTCGATATTTTATTTTCCCGTTTATGTCCGGCTTCTTTGGGACGACCAGTAGGGGCGCATTCCATGACGATTCACTATGTGCTATTATGCCTTCACGTTCAAGATCTTCCATTTGATCTGTAATTTCTTGACGATGCCGTTTGGGTAACCTGTATGGTTTCATATGAATTAGGGGAATCGTCGTTGGGGTCCATATTTCATGGACTACAGCTGAAGTTGCTGTGACCTTGTCTCCTTCCAAGAAATAATACATATGAGTATTCGTGACAGACATCTTCTAATGAAACCTTTTCTTCGAAATTTAAATGCGTTGTGCGAAAGGCTTTGTTCAACAGGAAGATTCGGTTCCCGTTAGTCTGAGGTTCTGATTGATGTTGGGACTATACTGTGTACGCCAACGCTTCGTGATACGGTTCGTATTCGAGATTTTCAAGACTTGGAACTTGTAATTTAACAGCTTGTTATGTTGGATTGATGAGTAGTACCAAGGCATCCTTGTTCTGGATCCTAGTGACTACGTTGCTACAAATGATTGAGTCGGCTAATTCTTGGTTTGTTATTACTACTTATAACCGTTTTAAGCGGCACTATGTACACGGCGGCGCGGACGCTCTATGATGTTTGTGCTATTCCACACCAGTCTATATACTCGGTGTTAGAATATGCTGATTTGCGATATTTCGGGCGGCACCTCGTACGTGGCGCTCGCTCCATAATGGTGACAACTTTTTGTTACGGAAATGCCATTCTCGATGTTCTGAATTAAATTTATTAAATTTACTCACGATGGATTTTCTGATAGTTCCTATGGTTTTCTTGATGCTCTTGAATTCTGGTTGTTCTGGATTTTCCGTAATTTTTAATATTGCACACTTTGGGCTTAAAGAAATAGGTTTACGATTTTGACGACCTTACGTATTTACTTTAAGGTACTGGAATCAACAGGTGATCCCACCGCTGTCACCAAAATGTTATGTACGTCTACAAAACTAAATAAATGAAACACGCAGTGAGGTAGTTAACTACTATACTTTATTACAAAAATACACGGATTTGTGGAGGCTCTGTTGGACGACAACGACTGACTTGCCTTGGGGACGAGCGCGGTCGGGCGGGCCCGCTGTGGCTCAAAAGTGCCCATGCAGCGGAATGCCATGTACGCCGGCCGTGCTCGTTCCCACGGTGGATACATGGTTACATAATACATATATATGTCAAAGAAATGCTTATATTACAAATACTTATATTACTAATGAAATGGGTTTATAACAACACAAAGTTTTATTTTTATGTTTTGAAACGCATTTTTTCAAAGAACGTTTAACATTAATTTAAGCTCTATAAAGTTTTAAGTTTTTGTTTACACAATGTTAGTATAGTGTTTAATATATAGGTAGGTACACCGTATTTTTAAGTCTATCAAATAAAAAAAACATAAAAATAGCATTGTCTGCGTTTTATAATAGGTATAATCAATAAATAGGCGGCTAAATAATTTCATATCCTCGTGTCCAATAAAAACGATTATCAAGCAAGCACGAACAAAAAAATGTATTTATTCATGCAAATTTATAATCAAAAATATTAGGATGATAATATTAGTACGTTCTGTTTATAAATAATAAAAAATGTAAACAATTTTTTATCTGCGTATTTATCAGTTTTATCGCTAACTTCAATGTTTTCTCTGCATATTTTAGCATTTTTAAGAGCACCGTTATATCTAAGCGTTTTTTTAGTACACGAACTACGAGCCTTCCAGATTATTAACTTACACAAATATAACGATTTAAATATTCAAATGCATCTTTGCAGCTATTAACATTTCAACGTGTGACATCTGTTTATTTGTATTGTTTGCACTTCCGACGAATAATAATTTGTAACAAGTCGTCCAACAGTGCATTTCATATTGATCCAAACATCAGTTGTGTAAAAAATATATTCATATTTTTAAATTTTTTCATGAACATTTAAACGGGTTAACAAGAATTCCATCTAGTTCGGTTATAAGTAATCCACGCATTTTACAGCGCACTACTGAGGTACATAACTGTGTGTGTGTACAATATTGTGTACAAATACATATTATGTAGGTCAGTGGTGCAATAATTCCATCACTGCACTCCGTGAATCAAAAACAATAATATTATGATATACGGTAGAATCACAATTTCATTACACCGAATCTATTTGAATTACTGTAATCAAAATATGCTATGCAAGTAGTAGATACAAAATCAGCTCGAGGATGATAGTATATATTGGAATAAATATGTCAACAAATTATTATGGGTAGGTCGGTAGTTATCGACCGAACGTCTTTTTTTTCAGGTTTATATTGTTAATACATGAGTATCCCGGTGAATCACATCGTACTTATACGCACATATTGTACATATACAATGTATGAGAATGTGTAGGAGTCCTAACTCCTAGACATAATTCACATTCCATTTTCAGTTAAACGAATAACGAATAATCGATTTTTTTTTTTTTTTTACTATATTCTTCTCACGTTTTCGATCATTTTATTGAAATATCCTTAGTTGCTGATCGCAATATCAAATTTATCGTTAAAAACAACCGACGTAGAAAAAAAGGTTTTATTCATTGGACTATTAAATCAGAAACACGCAGATATAAAACTATTATACTGAATACTTGAACAAAAAAATTACTTGTAATAGTTTATAGGTAAAAATAAAAAAAAATTTCATAAAATAAAAATAAAGTTGAAGTGATAAAATTTCTTTTTTTTAAATCAAAACGTAAAATATAATTTATTCGTAGTATTAAAATATGCACGTAATATTTTATTTAAAAATGTAATATTATAATGTCATAACTTCTATATTAAATTAAATTATGCATAAAGTGGTTCAATAATCATTTTAATGAGTCTATATATTTTTTAGATATGTTTAATATACTAAATTTATATACTATAATATATCTGACGTTTTTTTTTAATAACTAAAATAATGTATTGTTAAATGATGTATTCATTTATTTGTTCCTATTTTTTTTCGTTGACAACCAAAATGATTGATTGTGAGGATAAATGTTTTTACTATAATTGATAATTCGGACAGGGTTAAAAAAAAATAAAATAGATTTCGTATACAAGAAATATTTAGGTTTATTTTGATAAATTAGTTTTGTTTCTTAAGCATACCGATAAATGGTTGATTTTTATTAACGAAATGTCAGAAAGAATTTCATATGTCTTCATAACTAATCTATTAATGGATTGTTAGAATGAGTGTTTTTATATTTTCATTTTGATCGCTATGTCGTTACCCAAAAATGGTAAATATTTAATATTAGCGGATACCTACTTATTTAAAATTGATTTATTCTTTGTTATTCTGTTCTTATCAACTTTATAAACAATCAAAGATACAATTTTAAAAATAACGTGTATAATATGAATGGTCGTTAAATTGTTTATATTTTAGTGGTACTGCATGAAACGTATTAATCATTTTTTTCCTACCCCGAAAACTGTTAACCCGAAAATTGCGTTAAAACACGTCATCGTAAATCCATAATACCTCCTTTGACCCACTCAAAATCTAAAAAAAAAAATAAACAATGTTAAAAAAATGTTCGAAAATTTTATCTACTAACTTGGTAATTATGACTCTAGTTATTGCTAAATATCTTACTATTCCATAATGTGTGTTATGAATATCAAACATTTTAACAGCATATAAATTATAATAATATTTTGTACAGACACATGTACATTTTTAGCGCTTGAAAAATATCGACTAACTTATTTTTGAATTAAAAACATATACAATTATAAAATTTAAAACATAATATTATATACTTGATATTTTGAAATTTATGAATGTATAACTAATATTTCTGTAATAAAAAAAATATCAATACATCGACATGCATTTATAGGGTCATGTCTTTTTTTAAACGATAATAACTATAGCCTAATGGAAAAACAATTCATTTTTAATACCATTTTGATAAACTACAATTTATATTACTTATATTATAGGTAGTCACCTATAGAACAGCGAGTGAACAGGATATTAAATATTTTGTCTTGTCACTCTCGGTGTTATAGCTAGGAGATTAGTTATATGCGCATTATACCGCACCCGTATAATACGTATAACTACATACCGATGTACAATATAAATTATAATGAGCCATATCTCAAACGGAGTGGAAGTAAGTCGGCTCTTAGGTATACTATTATACACAACACTAATCGATTATTAAACCGGGTCATTAGATCAATATTACATAAAAGTTTCCCATTTTGTTAAATCAAACACGTCCAAATAACAAATGGCTGCCATTGCATTCAAACGCTAAGTGAACAGAAATTTAGCAACTAAGCTTAATGCACATTTAAGGCAAGTAGTAATTATTTTATAAAACACACTAAACAAGAGGGTGATTATGGCGTGTCGAGCAAACCGGAAGTACGGCGAGTATACGGAAAATCGAGAACAGTGAGTGCTGATATTGTATTAAACCAATAGTCGTAAGTTATATAACAATCAACTCAATCACCGCCGAATTATAATAATTGTGTGTTTAGTTCGCTCACGTCATAATGTCTTTTGCTTGATTTCGTCTTATAATTATTTATTTATGCTTAACTTAAAATTAGTTTGCGAGCACAATAATATTGAAAAGCCAACCATCCCATTATTGGTCATCAAAGTGCGAAGCAAAAGTAACGCGTTAAGCACATAATGTTATCATAACTTTTTTAACATCTTGTGACAAAGATGTGACCAAGACGCACTAAAATCTACTCATCTAAACATTATATACAACGTAATAATAAAAGTAACGCCATGGTTAAAAATCGTAAATAATTCATGAGATTTTGAATCAATTAAAACTATACATTTAAAACAAAATTGATATTACACTATAACAATACCATGCTACAGTTACAACTTTTAGTGGACATGTACAATTAAATTGCATAGGTACAATATAGGTAGGTGTTTACATATTAGATTAAAAATGAATATAAATACCTGAAAATTTAATAAAGTTGAAGGTTTTTTTGTTTTAACTTGTTAATTTAGAATACGTAGTTTACTAAATTACTAAAAATGAGTTTTTTTTTAATGTTCTAAAAAATAAATCATCTATATATATATATATTATATATATATATATATGAATATAGGGTGAATTTACAATAATTTTTGGGCGTGTTATAAAGTTTTGAAAATTTTAGTCATGATTGAATTTTTTTTTATATTATAAATTACTGAGCACGATAATTATTATATGGATGTATTTCAATAACGCGTTCAAGTTCAAAATTGATTGATCAATCATAATGTTGAAAACATAATCCACAAATGCAAATATCTTTCGTAAAATAATTTCAAAAATTACACAAAGGAATAACAACTTGTAAGTTACAACTACTTCATACATATAAGTTAAGACTGAAAGCTTTTATTGCGTACGACTCGCAAGACTAGATTATTTTTGAATGTTCATTAAGTTCGTTTTGGAAATTTTGAAACTTGTCGTCGTACTCCTACCCTCCGCCTATTATTAACAAACTGTCATGAAGCCGACGGCCATGTTCTTCAAACGATCTGTTCTTTTTTTGCTTATATTCTTACGGATGTACATTAGGCCGTTTCTTTTACTTCAGGGATATTTGTGTGAAAAAAATATAAAAAAATACACACATTTTGTTATAATTTTTAGAATAAATAATCTTTGTCAGGATTTCTTAACTTAGAGTATTTGAGTTTACTCGAATGGTTCTAATAATTGTCTTTATATATATATATATATTAAAATAATAAAATAATATATTAATATTGATAGTGATATTTTATATTACACTATAAAATAAACTTTTATAAAAGTTATTGATCGTCGTCAAAATTATCGAAAAAGTAATTTAGAATATTAAGCAATACAATTATTGTTATTTACTTTTGTTATGCAAAGTATTTTTCTAGAGGGAATGGCATGACCGTTGGTAGAAAAGTTTGGAAAACACTGGTTCAACTTCAGATATAAATATATCAAATTTAAATAATATTGAAAAAAGTATCACGACGATAATGCTTCCTGGTAATAAATCTAATACGCCGCACGCATAGCCAAAACAGTCATCGATATAATTAAATACACTTATTAATTAATTTGATTTATCATAAATTAAATTATCTTAAACGACTTATACATTTAGATCTATCCTTCAAAGTGTACAGTACATGCTATATAGGATTTGCAAGACAAACTGTTTTAACTAAATATTTTTTTTTTTAGTCAATTAAAAAAGAGAAATGTACAATATAATTTATATTCATGTAGCAATATATGAAGTACTTATATTATAATATAAGCAGTATACACTATATACCTCCACAATGACCAAATTCGATGCACAATGGTCGGACGTTGTAGAGTGAATTAAACTCCCTCAAATATTCAGAGGGAGGTGGTTTATTATTTTAAAACCTGGGAATGACTAATGAGATTGTGTGGCCAATTTCTGTAAATACCATAAGCTGGAGATTGTCAGGTCACGTATACTAGACTACTTTGGAAATAAGAGGATTTAAATGATTACAAGGGACATTTTTATGGAATTTCGTGTAGAAATGAGATGCGAGTATAATATGTAGTGTCTGTATGTTCAATTTATGGTGTAACGCGTGATTGTTAAAGTCCCAATAGGGAATGTTTACTATGAATCGAAGATTTAAAGAACAGAAAGGTTGGAATAACTTTAAGTTAGATATTTTGAGAGATCCCCAGAGTTGAATGCTTAAAGCAGGTCGTTGAAGGACGAATCGATTGTTTATAAATTAGGAATTTTCTTTTTGGAGGGATCAATAAGCTTTACAATACCTAATTTTCATTTATAAGTATGTGGTACTATTACACCAACAATTTTATCACGTAGTTAAATAAGACATATACATAATAAATAATAAATAATAAATAAATAAATAATATTGCAATAACTATTACAACTAATACAACAATAACTATTATATTTAAAATATTAAAATAAAAAACAAATAAACTATTTAAATGTAAATTATTTATATTTTAAATAGTTTTAATAGTTAAACATAGGTAGTAGGTATATAAATAACAAAGACACTTATTACTTACTTGGATTGAACGCTTAAGCACGCGATACTATTAGACAGCTTAGCTGTGGCGAAAAAGTAATTGAGGGGTGGAAATCCAAAATGTACTATTGCCTAAATACTGATTTTTCAGGAGAAACGATTTTCTGTATCTTAACATTTACAATAAAAAAAACCACCATTAACAACCAGACAAATCATTTTGAAAAAAAGGTTTTTTTAAATTATTTAATAATATATTATTTATATTTAAAACGATTCAAACGTGTTAAATATTCTAGAGTTATATTTTTAATTTAATTTAATACTTGATTAAAATGTTTAAAATTAAATTTTAGTAGGTTTTGAAATAAATTTTTACGTGCTGACACGTTTTGACATAACATAAAAAAGTACGTTTTGAAAATAGTTCGTTTTGATATAGTTAATGATTTGATCCTATTCTTTTAACATGAGCAATACGTACGTTTTGGTGTAAAACTGAAAAAGTACGTTTTGATTTTCTAAATATCATTTTTATGTATGGAAAAGGTTCGTTTTGGATTAACCAGTCATTTTGAATCGCAGATTTGACCAGGAAATAGTACGTTTTGAATTTCCACCCCACAATTAATCACATTGAATACCTTAAAAAACCGACGTGCTCAATACGCATTAACTACAAATTAAATCAAATATAGTAAACTCGTTAAAGAAGAGTACTAAATTGTATTTTCTACCTATGTATGAAATCATTCGAAAGCTCGTATTAGTCATATTGGTTTGAAAAGTACGAACTTTGCTTAATGTTAATCCAATAATACTTGTCAGCAAGCATAAGCCAACCTAACAAATTATTATCGCTATGCGATATACATTTTGTAGCATCACTGAACAACGACAAAACTCGTTATTATTTTAAACTCTATTTAACGACGACGAATGTTATGATGATAATAATCTTTAAAGGAAATAAATATCAAATAAAATACAAATAATACAATAATATTTTAATAATATTCCAAAACAAATTAATACCATATATGCTATTATTTTAATAAGTTTTTTATTATAATCATATGTATTGTTTATTATTATTTTTATTTTATTTTACTATGGTTAATTAATATTGAACATGTAAAAACGTATATAATAATAGTGTGGTTGGCCTGAGTCACTAACGTGTTCTGAAGTCAAGCATCAACCGGTGTCGCTATTTCCCGGATAGGTGACAATCCGGGTTTTAGTGACAAATCCTCTCACACATACACCCCGTGTTCTAACCACAGTTAAATAACATACTAAATATAGCCTTAACTCAATAAAAAAATATATATATAAACCTATATAACAATATGTTGAGGTTAAAACTCAAAGTTAAATACCTGTATTATGCACATGGATACGTTCGTGTTGTCATACTGATATGGTATGTCAGGTTATAGAATAGCACCGACTACATTCGCTTAGAGTGATGTACACGAAACAATACGTCACGTCAGAATGTCCGAGAAAACAGAGGACATTCTATCTGACAAACGACCTGAACTATGAGCTTTACGGAGTACGGTTATTCACCTACCATACACAATTCTCGTATCGAGGTGGTAAATTAAAACCTAAAGTCTTTGGTGAGATTAAAACGGCTATATAGCTAACGCAAAAACAAACACACCCGGTTTCAAATTTGTAAATCTATACGGTTTATACATTCTATAATAGTAAGTAGGTTTTTGCCATACGAATAAATAAAAATTATGCAGTTCCATAATTGTCCATTAAGCTTTAATTTAATCTATGAATCAGTCACAAACTGTTTGGTAACTTTAAATTTTAAAAAAAATCAAAAACTTTAATTCACGGTGAGTGGCGTTTTTATTATTATTATTATAGATTTTACTTTCAAGAACTCCAAATAGCTTGTAGCTAATATAACCGGGTACACTAATTCTGCAATTGACTATCTATAATATTTCACTTATAGTTTAATATAGGTAAGTGAAAAGGCAAATTGCAATATACCTAAGCATTACAGTAAAAATAAAACAGCAAATGCTTTTGTGAGTTTCGCCCATAAAAATCTAACTGAATCCTGTTGAGAATTTCCTGATAAGAAGTCCCTTGCACCTTCGAAGCAACTTATTTTAGTCCAGCTAAATTATTTTCTGGGAATAACTCACCAGAAGCAGTACTATCTATGTCCATATTATGAAATTATACCTACCGATATTTTCCTAGAGGAATTAATAGGCCTTCAATTAAAATGTTTAAAAGTAAAAAAAGTTTACTCTTGCAAATATTTTCTATAATATATCGTAATAAGGTTAATGGTAACAAATAATAATAAATAAATAATACTCAATACTACCATTTATTATTATTGTATGATATATATATATATATGTTAGATGATTTCGTTATAATAGTTCAAACTTATATTCAACTTAAAATTATAAAATATAACCACGCAGTTAATTAAGAATAAAATATAATTTATTGCTAAATTCTATATAGGTAACTAACACGTAGTTTTTTTTATAAATTCATGGTTAAAAATATTTATTCGACTTAAATTAACTGATATTGGGTGTTAATATTATTTACCATCCTATGTTTCCTATACTTGATGACGGAGATTTCCATTCTTTAAATTTTTACTAGACATATAAGTTCATTAATCATACGAATAAGACAAAGTTGACATATTCAATGTCCGATCTACAAGTTTTCAATTTGTCTTGGTAGTCTCATAATAATTTCATAGAATATATTTAACAGTGTTTTATTAAAATTCGTTTAAAATGTATTTATAAGTATACATGTATAATGTATATTGTATATATATATATATATATATATATGGTAATACAACTCGCATTTACTGTACAATATCGTATTCATTTTAAGTTTGAAAACTTAAATTGTAACTTACAATTTAAATTTGTAAGCATGGTGTAAAATAAATAAACCCAGATTTCTATTCAAAAGTAGTATTCACTCTCCATAATATATATGTCAACACAAACGTTTTGTGATCCACCGGATAAAATATAAACAAAACTTTATTTAGAATAGAACTATTGATATACAATGCAATGCAATGTAAATAATATATTATAGACCTTTTTCTTAAAATATTGTTATAATCAACCTCAAAATGTGTACTTTTTTACGAATTGTGCACCTACCCCAATATCTTTTGAAAATCTGTTTGGCTAAAATATTTATCACGACCATCAAATCGTCTATTAGTCCCCCCTATCATGTCATATTATGTTTGTATAAAGCAGAGCTTATACAGTATTTTTGCATTTCCATAACGATTTATTATTGTAAAATCAAACAAACTATTTAAAAAATATAATAAATAGTTCTATAATTGTAATTTTGTTAAAATTGAAAAGGTTTTTACAATTACGTGTTTTACTGTGGTTCAAAGCTTTTGTTTGTAATATTTGTAAAACAATTGATCACGATAACAATAAAGAATCATAATAATTAAAATAATATAAAACCACGGGAAAAAGTTCTCTTAAAACAGAGATCAAAGTACATATTATATTGAAATAAAAAGCCGACATTTCGTTGAACCTTGAGGTATTTATATAATAGGTCTTAAATAGACCAGAAACCCCATAAATGTTGGGAATTATTTTTCAACCAGATTTGTGATGAATGAGGGTACCTATATATATTTTTAGGGATTTTCCGAATTTGTACTTATATTTACGAGTATATTAATACCTACTTACCTAGACAACCTCTGTACTGTTAAATATAAATTTTATCACGGTGCACCTCCAAATATATTTTTACAAAATATGTCTTTAGTCATCTGAACTTTCAAATGGTGTTTCTTGCCATTCAAAAACATATTATGTGTTAAATTAATATCATGCTTAATAATGCACATCATACATATTTTTCCTCAGCTATGACATAAATACATAATAACTATTGGTGTTCCACTATAATAATAGCAGTCTAAAGCATTTATCATTCCCAAAAGTGACGTTACGCGTATTCCTATTATCTAGATACATATTATTAATATCCGTACATGCATTAGTTAATTATTTTGTATTAACTTGCTTTTCCAGAGTTTGTTTTTAATATGATCGATTGTGTCAACTCTAAATTCCTGGATTACATCAATACATGATATAGCTGCATACCCTCGTGTACCATAGGGATGAGATGAACTTTGCCGCTAGCGACAATCGAAAAGTGTGTGAGCGTGAAAAGTAATAATAATATAATAAAAGTTGTATTAAGACGACGTAAATCGATTGTTTACTTTTATAATATCTTGATATTTTGGGTTTCGGTAGTATTATGTGACCCATGAATTTTACTTTATTTTGTTTGTATAGGTAGTCAAAATAAATATATAAAATAGTTTGTATTGGACGTGTGTAGTAACAACTAACAATACCATATATATGTTACCGCCAATGATGATAATTAGGTATTGTTAAAAATGACTAGTCTATGTTAACACTGACTGTTTTACATAGGCATTGATATTTTGACTAGTCATTTTAGAGAATACCTAACTAAGATAGACAATAATAGAACAAATTTAATATTATATATAATTTCTATGATTGACCAGTCATTGTCATTATTGACTAAAATATGTAGCCATTGATAATTTTAGATATAATATATTATATTTACTATTTAAGAATAGACAATGAAAAAAAATATAAGAAAAATTAATTTTTTCATAATAATCACTTATTCTCGCATGATAAGCTGTTATGGCACTTCGATGTACAAAGCCTTATTAGATCTACAAGTACATTTATTTGTTTTGCATTTTGTTTTGCAGTGGCACCGTTGAAATCCTTGAGTTCCCATGACATGTTGACTCAGCCGCTTCACGGAGTGTAATTTCTTTTTCGGCAATAATTTTAAGACGTTTTCGAGAAGATAATTTTTCTTTGCAAGGAAAAATTTCCGTTCTTGTGTATAAATGTTTGAGAATACCGTTTTCTGTTCCTAAAATATATTTTTATTATTTTAAATTTAAATTTAATTTGAAATTTGCATACCTATTATAGATTTAATAAGTCGTTCTTGCCCATTGAGTGTTATTATATCATCTACGAATGTATCTGTAATCCTTTGCACTTTTCTTCCAATTTTTTCCTTAGCTAATTTAACTTCTTGCAATCTTAACATATATTCCTCTTGTTTAAAAATGATTATTATCTTCGCGTTTATTTTTCAATAAATCAGATAATGCGTTGTAAAATTTTTGACGCATTTCATTTGAATTTTTTTTAATAATACAATTCAACACTTTTCGAACGAAAAACTATATGAAACTATAAACTATATTATACGAAAGTATAACGTAGACTGTAACAATACTTATGTTAGGTTAGTTGCCGTGAGTATTAAAACTATAAAAGATACCTATTATTATTCGTTATAAAACAGATACCTATCTTAACGTGGTTTTTAAAGTTAAAACGATAAAAGATAACATTGACTACACGACGATAGGATATGTTATAATAACTAGTGAATTTATCAATTATAACATCGTCTGATTTATCAAGTCATGTTACAAATATTGTTGATTATATAATGACCAAGTTACCCAGGCATTATATTAATTGGCTAGTCAATATCATCATTACCTGAATTTACGACATTGACGTAACATATATATATATATATATATATGACTGAGATAAAAGTGTAAATTTTTTCAGAAATTTGATTGCAAAATAATAAAAGAAGACACTGATCGACACTTAGTCAGAAATTCAACATTTCGCGATTGATTTACTGGAAAATGTCTAATGTTTTGAATTATTAAAAAAACCTTTAAAATTCTTAAACATAAGCTAACAGATTTCTATTCAAGTAAAAGGCAATCCTGGTAAGAATCGCAGACCTAAATTTGAGAGTCCTACTATGTATTCAAAAAAGGTCCCAACTTGGGACCCCTAAGCCCACCTTTAAACTTTTAAATGCTAGATTTACGATCAAGTCAGTATAGAAAAGACCTATGGGATTGAATGACACTCTTGATAATACTCAAAGTAGTCACAAATTAGTTGGAACTTTATGGAAGGTATATAACCTGCAAAAAAGATTGTTCTGTTAGGATTTTAGAAATACTAAATATTTTTTCAAAATGTAATCCAATTTGTGTATCACTATTATAAATAACGTGTGATTATTTCAAGTTTCCAACATTTATTATTTTTATAAAATAATAACAAAAAAAACAAACTAAAGGTGAGCCGTGTTGTCAAATGAATGTGTTCTTCACCGGTTTTTCTTTCGCGCTACACGAAAACCTGAAAAAATAAAATAAATTAGTAAAACAAATAGGAACAGACTGCATCTAATTTACTATTGACAACATGGTTTAGCATGAGGTTCAGAGGTTGTCTGGATTATTAAGAAAATAATGATAAAAAATCATATTAATAATATTATACAAACATCGTTTTCACTAAGGATTTTATACACAACGCTGAATTTGAAAAATTTTAATTCCAAGTTAAATAATAATATAATATATGCTAAATTGTTATTGAAAATATTTAACCATATAAAATTTGGGGTGAAGATTAAAAAGATTTCCGAATCAAATTACATTTATTCGATGATCAACCGATATTATAATTCATGGGACGTATTAATATTATATATGATTTATATTAACCTAACCTAATGCACTTATGTACTTATCTACCTAATGCGTACCAATTAATAATGCTCGTTTCAATCATTTGCAACCAAATTATTTTAACGTGGATAGAGGAATTATCGTTGTATATTTAGGTAATTTAAGAGAATAAGCGACCCAAGTAAGATTTTATATTCTCAGTTTCCTCAACAAAAATATTACAAACAATTATGTTTAAGGCCGTTGTTTTCAATTTTTTTTTTTTTTTTGTCTGGTGTAATTTATCTCAGTTCAAACCTAGATTGCATTAAAAAAAACTGAAAAACAGTTGTACCTATACCTACCAACTCATTATTACTATTATTTCACCTTTAACATAATATTTTATATCAGTATAAATTATTACCTTTCAAAATTGTTTTCTCTTTGACTATTTTTATTTTTGCACATGAATATTGTATGACGTACCTCAGATTTTATACTCCCTATTATTATTATCTTATTGTCTTGCAAAAATATATAATAGAATTAAATAGAATTATTATGTTCATTTCAAAACGAGTGGAATATTTAATATTCAAATAAAAATCAAAAATCTACACAATATTTGTTATATTTTTATTGTTTATTCAGTATATACTCATATATTTACAACAGCGTTTATAGGTACCCTAATAATATGAGTATCAAATACAGTTTAACACTTTTTGATCAATACGTTTTTCTTATTCAATCAAACATTTATCGATTGCCAACCAATGAATCATACTTTCCACGTTACCACTCTACCAGTCATAATGTCTGTACATAAAAATGATTTTTTTAAGACAATTTTAAGGAATTACTTTATAAATTATGTGTTAAGATACTTATTCAATATATTGTTTTGACTTTTGATTGATTTACATTTCTATAACTTTCTTACATTTTAGAAAAATTAAAATAATATTCACTAGGTATCCTGACGTTGTCAGTTTTGATATGACGATATCATAATATTATGATTATTTACTTCATTAT
Organism: Sitobion miscanthi; assembly: GCA_008086715.1. Classification (NCBI taxonomy): domain Eukaryota; kingdom Metazoa; phylum Arthropoda; class Insecta; order Hemiptera; family Aphididae; genus Sitobion; species Sitobion miscanthi. The sequence goes on from CM017800.1 coordinate 27,656,117, forward strand.
GGCTTTCTACATGTATGCATTTAAAAATCAATAAAATAAAAGGTATTTTAGAGATAAAATATAATCGGTTAAATTCATAAATAAAATCGCTATTTTTCTGATAAATAGGTACCTTCCGTAATACCGTGAAAATATCTAAATAATTACGTTAAATATTTATTTTATTTAAGGGTAATTGTCATTATAATTTGTATATAGGTACCTATAGGCTATAACTGTGTGTGAATACTTGGTGAATACTTGAGTATAAAACAATAACCTTGAGTTACCCATTAGTATTATCAAATTAAGTTAATGAGTTTATCAAATAACACTTCTAGAATTGTACCAATTTTTTAAATATTGTTTTTTAGTAAATAATAATATTTTTAAAATACGGTAACATTTATAATTTACTACCAGTGTCATACACCATATTTTAAACCATATTTGTCTTTGTGTTTACTCGCCTATACTGGGTGATTTTTAACAAGTTAACCCTCGTTTTTCAATCAATAATACATAATATATTCAAATTCCGATTTTTAGAATTTTTAAGTATAACTAATGACCATGTTTTAAAATTACTGATTTTTTTTTACTTCTTAAAGAATGCCGATACAAATTTCTATAATTCAAATAAGAACCCCCTTTTTTATTGCAAATCATTTAGCGGGCGATTTTCAAGAAAGTGTTGATGTATCTAAAATTTAAATCAAAATTCTAATAAGTGTTTTTGAGTTATTAAAATGTTTATACCAAGGATAATACTCCTTAAATATTATGTTGTACAAAAATAAAAACTATATATTTTAATATAAAATATAGTTTTTATTATACTTAAATAACTCTTACAAACTATTTATATTAATACATAAATCTATCAATCATCTAAACCAGCGTTTTTCAACCTGATGGTCGCATCGGTTAGAAATAATTAAACGCTGACGTAGAAAAACAATCTTTTATTTACATTAAAAATAGATTATTATAATAGTACTATAATTGTATGGAATTTAATTTATTTTGATTAATTTAGGTTTTGGAAGAAGTGTTAAGATATATTAAATGTTAAGTTAGTTAATGTTAAAATCTCAATAAAAAAAAATAAAAAAAAATAGATTGTGCCAGGTCACCATTTAAATACATGCAAAACACACTATGTCAACTATGCAAAAGTCACTAATAGTCCAACTCAATAATTTGTATTTTAAATATAGTAAGTTATTCTTTCACAGTGTCATATTATTCACAACCATTCATAAATAACTACTTTTCTTAAAAGAAAATCATAAAAAAACCAGCAAAAACCAAATTTGATTATACATTTGGTATACATTTAAAGTTTTAAAAACCACCAAAGCTGATTCTCAAAAATAATGTTTTTGGACTTCAGATGATTTGCATGAATAGGGACGAAGTATACTATATTTTATATTTTATATTTATATTGGTTTATATTTAAAAGTTTTTTTTTTTTATTTAAGAGGAGGCTCGTGAGATTACTGAGTTTATTTTTCACCAATTTTGGTTATCACGACGTTAAAAAGATTGAGAAGCGCTGATCCTATTCCCCAATATTTACTTAACCCATTCCCTTAGACATATTAATTATTATCCTTAGTAGGTACCTAGTAATATAACTCAAAAACTACTCGTTTGAATTTTGATTTAGATACTTCAACATTTTCAAAAAAATATCTGTTGAATAATTAAAAGTACAAGGGCTTTCCTATTTGAAAAATAGAAATTTGTATTATCACATGATTAAGAAGTACAAAAAATGTTCAAAACTATGGTCGTAAATGTATTTAAAAATTCCAAAATTCAGAATTAAAAGTTACGTATATTGTATAATTTCAGCATAAAAATAGGGGAGCATGCTTAAGAAATCACACTGTATATACTCCTAAGCCTAACTAAACTTTAAAACTTAAACAATTAATTGAATATTCAATGCAAATTAACAATTAGACTTCTCAAACAATATTTACACAAATAAACACTAATAACACTCATTAAACTTCATAATATCAAACTATTAGTTTCTAAAGAAAAATACGAGGATAAACTTTTCAACTCTTTTTATTTTAAGTTTAGTTGAGGAAAAAAAGAAGAAAATACATTTTATCCATCTTTTATACAATATTATATTTTATTTTAATTCCCTAAAACAACAAAAATAGATGTTTCAAAATTATCTTTTGAAACGATCAGTAAATAATAAATTATTTAGAACAAGACACCCTGTCTCTAGTACATACCTATTACCTATACACATTTTGATATAATATCTATGTATATAGAAATGTTTATTATGGTCATACAAATACAATTGAATCAAACACTATAGTTACAAAATATACGAGTGAACAATAATTATCAAATCGTTTATGTTTTTTTTTTGATAATTTAATAGAAAAATAGTTTATTTAATTTTAACTAAAATGATCTGCAGTGAAAAGAAATTGAGAAAAAAGATAAAAGTTAGTGTGAAACGTCAGTTACACCCAAACTGCAAATGGATTCCAATCGGAACAGGAAACCATTATAAAGGAAAATGGAATCATAGAACGATGTCCGGAGACGGAGTTTACGTCATGCAAAATGGTAATTACTCAAAACATTTAGTGAGAATGAACCATTACTGTGTGCTTACTTACATGCACATATGACGTGCATACGTTTACAGTATAACGCAATCATTAGTGAATTAGTTTATTCGTTATGAAAATAGCATTACAATATAAGATAGTGCATATTATTTTAGTTGTAAATTTAACCTGTAAGATATGCTGGTTGCTAAGACAATAAGAAATGTTTCGTACTAAACGGAATTTTACTATATTTTATTAGAATATTACAACAGAATTATTATTAGTCACAAGTTATTATAATATCTCAAATGCGACTATTCGGCATGCAACATTGCAATCATTTATTATGTAAAAAAAATTTTAAAAAGTTAATCATTTCCAAAATTCTTATCTTTTTCCACGCTATATTTATTATTATTATAAAATCCAAATTAGCAATAAATATTACACATCATATATATTTACATAGTTATAACGATAATATTATAGTTATCAGAGCATAAGACAAAATCACAAACACAAACAATAATTAATTATAAGCTTAAAAAATGTTTTATTATTTATTATTAATGCTAAAGTTTGTTATAAAAAAAACATTTCAAAATATGCGGATAAGATTTTATTTTTAGGTATTTTACTTACGCTTTCTATAACAATAGAATTGAATTCTGATCGATTTTGGATTAACACTGCTCTCGTATCACGTTATAACAGTTATTATATATTCATAATATGTTTAAAAGTCAAAACATAGGCACGACCGTAAGAAAAAGTCTGTTTAAGTACAATTCGACGAATAGGTACACACAATTATTATAATATAATATACCTAAATAGTAATATTATAATTAAAATGATACTAATTTATGATCAATCAAATATTCAATATATTAAAATGCAAAAACTATAAATTGGGAAGGGGCGACTAGCGGATGCAACGGTCCAGAACTCTGTCGATTTTTCCAAAACTTTAAATGTAGATTGGTATTGTTCAAACAAACTATGCAAATATGATGATAATAAACTGATTGTTTCACATTCAACGAGTGTGAAGGGACACTACCGAGTGATAAACACTTTGATTTGCTCCCGGATTTAATAAACGTATCTACTGATCGACTCGATTACGGTGCAATTTATTTTGAGTGAAGTTTAAAGGTAATATTGCCAAATCGATTTTTAGGAACTGTCTATGAGGGCAATTTTGACGACGGGTTGTTTCATGGAGATGGCACTATGTACTATTCATCAGGATCCCGGATTGAGGGAGTTTGGGAAAAAGGAAAATGCGTACAACAAAATTACATATTCAGCGACGGTCTCAGGTTTCAGCAAAATAATTGGCAGTACTGTAAGGTACCAGATAGAAGGTATTATTCCTGTCAACAATATTCCCATTTAAATAAAATATTTTTACATTAAAAAACTTAATGTACTCTTCAGTTTTTCCACCATGACGAATAGATAATAACAAAATATGATTTATATAATATGTAGGTAGGTACCTATGTAAATTATTTTCACTACTTTAATCGTTATTAAAATATATTTAAATGAAAATACCATAAATAATAAATAATATATGACCTAGGATTTAATATACAACCTTGTGTTTAATTACCAAGGAGACTGCAAGTTAAAATTAAATTTTACCGAATCATAAGTGATCTGTAAAATCGATCAATAAATTGTAATACTTTGCACATATTAACCACATCAATAATTTTACGAAGAAATCCGATAGTAGGTACTTGTTAAAATATTTTGAATTTGATAAGTATTTACGATTTTTAGTCGTTTATTAAAAAATCTTCTATAGGTAGTTAGTATGCTTCACTCATAAATAAAAATTAATATGTACACTGAATGTACAATTTATTTATAAAAAAAAAACAATATTTAAACGTATTATTAGATTAAGTATACACAATATCTCGACAATTGGCACAGACAATCGACGCTCGAGTACTGTACTGTAGTCTGTAGTATGTACTGCACACATAGTCTAATTCGTTCACAATGATAATGATTAAAATATTAAATGGAATTTTTAGCCATTATGTGTATTGCTTAAACAGAAAAAAAGCATTATTTATGAGATGACCATTGATTTCAGTCATAGTATTTACTCTGCAGTGATTAAAGCGTTTAAAAGTATTTTTGAAGTGATAAATACAAAAAAAATAAATAAATAAATAAATGGGAAAATGGGAAAATTAATTAAAATGCATAGGATGTAAATTAAATCGTTAAGTTGTTTAAACTAAAACCTATGAAAACATCCCATGAACTTAATACGTGTAACAAAAATATTGTAGAAACGCGTAACATTAAAAACAATTTAATTAACCGGTCATTGTTCGAACATAACAATTTCATTAATTGTGCAGAATATTTTATAGTTTTTAATTGAAACGAATTAATTGATCAGCTTCTTGAAAAAGTCATGGTTAATTAAATATATAAATGTATGTATAAATATATATATTAGATTGAGACTAATGAGGCCGGGATAATTTGAGCATAAATCAATTAGAATAAATTAATTTAAAAAGTATGTTAAACACGATGGAATTATTCATAAATATAGAATCTTACCATCATCTCGTCATAACTTGATTAATCCGAAATTTTGCCAAAGTCCGATTTTAAACGTTATTAATTTAACACGAGAGAAACGACTTAAATATTAATCATATTGTTAAAAAAAATCGCACATTTAATCGTCGCGTGGTTATATAATACGCGTAATATCGTGTAAGCAATATTATAATAAGGTACAATACAATAATATGATAATAAATTAAATATCAATAATATCGTAATATCTGCCATTTGCAATATTTTGCAACCGAGAAACAGTACGACATATTATGCCTATATTAGTATTATTATTATATCAGCAAAGTACACACACCCTTGAAAGCCCCACATAGTCCTAGGTTAGAAACGTAATAAATAGGTCAAGTGCCTGCCAATATTGTTTCCCTTTCGACCATAAACCATAAACCTATAGTCTATACGTTGGGTATATTATACACTATTTGGCGCTTTGCTATACCTAAGTAAATGTACGCTACACAGCCAAAAGCCCAAAACCATCATATACACTGCAGCTGAAGCCATCGCCGTCCGAAATGTTGACGTGTTGTACGGTGTATATTATTATATAGGTAATTATATGCGATAGACAAGAATACAATATTATAATATATGTAAACTCAAACGACTATGTTAAATCATAACTTCGGCGGTGTTACGGAGTTGACGTCTAACTCAAATCTAAATTCTGTGACCGTCATTGTGATTAGCGCCGGCTGTTATAGCCAGTGGGAAATGTTGGTGGATCGTCCCCCGTTGAGCTTTACTTTTTAAATTCGATGACAAAAAAAACAATAGATACATTATCTTAATATATTTGTGTTCATGTTCAAAATGTATTAATTTAAAAGTTAAGCCAAAGTAATGAAATGTAAAGACTAATAAAAGTACATAATTAAAATATTTTTATGTATAATGTGACATTTTTTCAATTTTTTAATGTCGATCTAATCTAACCTACTAATGTTAATTTTTAAGATTTTTTCCATATAAAATAAAGGTACTTTTATGATAATATAGGTGCTAGGTAGGCAGCTAAAAGATGTTCTAAATTGTAAACAAGATAAATATAATTTACGTGATTTTGATGTTTTTGTTGCCGAAAAACGATAATTTCGTAACACCCACCCAATAATTCTCCCAATTACATAAGTACATTTTTTTACTAATACCTAAACATATATTTAGATTATATATACACCTCTTGTAAGTCGGAGGAATTAAATTCGTCTTATTATTACTAGCGGGATAAAAATATTTTTAAAAGTCTTATCAATCTTGAAAATATTCGTTCGTAATCCCGAACCGTTCGGTAACAAATAAGCTGTCCATACATACAAAAAAAGTTTTTGAGATTAAGTATGATAAAAAAAAATAAACTCGAAAGTACCTACCTATACTTTGTCGTGGGACGGATTAAACTCATTTTTTTCGAACAAAAAATTGACATACACTGTCATATTATATTAATGATGTTATTATGAACACATATAGTTGTTTGTTTACCAACGGAAAAAAAACTTACACTTTAAGTTTATACCAAAATGAAAAAACACCGAAAAAATGTATAGGTGTAACCCACCTAGCTACTATATACCCACCTACCCGAATAATATTATAATTACGTTATGCAAACGATAATATTAAATGATATTGGAAATTCTAACGTAGAAAGCGGTTTGAACGCCATTTTCAATCGATCATCATCATCATCATCATCATCATCATCATGCCCATCGTGAAAATAATAACGTAATTTTAGATTTGCCATCGAACATACCAACGGTTTTGAACCAGCTGCTAGGAGTTATGTTACCAATCGGCAGCCCACGATCGAAGTGCCGGACGGAGCGTATGACGCCGGTGATGGATTTTACTGGCCACTTACTAACACTGTACACGATTACTGGACAAACGCGCTAATTAGGTGAGTGCCTAAAAAGTCGTGATTAGTTAAATAATATATAATAATTAATAATAATATGCAAATAAAAGCAAATCTCCCGACGGTTAACGAACATTTCGCAAAAAAACGGTCAATAAACGTCGTGATTATTATTAAATTTGACCTACAGCGCAGTATAAACTATTTGTTTGTTTTTTGTTCGACGTGATTCACAGGGATTATTCATTTAAAAAAAAATGGTATTTTTTTCCAGAAAATTCGTACGCTGTTAGGAAATTCTATACTATATGTTCTACATAGGTACTTACTGAGTATTGACAAACGGTATATTATTCAGCAATAGTTAGATTTATATATGTATATGTCATATATATATATATATATATATATAAGTCTCGTCGAAAGTCATTAATTTCTACAATTGCTTATGAAGCTATAATATTAATTGAATGATTAATATTTTACATAACTAAATAAATCACCATGTAGTATAGCTATTGTTAGTGCCTACTTAGTACCTAATATAATATACGTTATATTGAACGTGTTAGTGAGGTGCAAATTGACTTTAAATTGAAACAAATGAACAATGCATACGTATAGTCATTAATATGGACGGTGTTAATGATCGTTAATTTATTTATTTTTGATCGACATTGCTGAAAATTATCAAATAACATATAATTACCTATACTACGTAAAAACAAAAATGAACCTAATTAATGATGTACCCACCACAGTGAGTTATACGAGTAGTGTCGTTTCATATTATAATATAGGGTCCCGACGGTAGAAAGCAGTAACTGGCTTATTGAAAACTGTCATCGAGGTGGTAAAAGAGTGGTAGGTTTTCGACCAGAGCTGTACAAAAATTGGTATAGTACTGCAAGGGAAGAAAATGATGAAGGATCTACGGCTGTGGATAATAATATATCTTCTGAAGAGATCATTCACAGCGAACAATCTATAATGGCCGAAATCAAATCAGCACCTTGGTTTAATTTAACTCTACGAAGCATACGGTGAGCAAAAAAAATTACGAAATAAAATTATTGTAATCGAGTTATCATTTATTAACAGTTAGCCCGATATTATTATTCGTCAATGATAATAATTTATATTTCATAACGAAACAAGTTTATAAATATGTTTGAATCTATATAATATTATTACATTTATTTTGTATCTACTCTACACCATTATATTATTTTATTTTCATACGGCATGTCTACATATTTATTAACATACGAGTTGAGACAGTTGTATATTATAATTGGTCGTGAGAGTTATCAAACAGAAGGTAGTTTAAAACAAGATGTATTAATTATACAATAACGAATAAATAAAAATAAAAACTTATTTTGTAATAAGTGTACGATATTCTATAAATATATTATTATAAATTGAGTTATGCATTTAAATTTGATCAAATAATTAAATAATTGGTAAATATTATCATGAAAATCATAATTACAATTGTTTAATATTTGTTGGCGATAACTTAAAAAGGACTTTACCCCTTACTTGGTCATTCCCGACTCGATTCGACGCACGCGTTCAAACAATATTGTTATATTGAACATTGAGGACTCGAGTGATGACATTAATTTATTTTATATGGACGTTTTTTTTTTCGGAATTTAAACAAAAAAAAACGATCTGTAACTTTTAATTGAAATTATAGATATCTATTCCATTTGACTATGAAAAATGTAAAACGAAAATCGTGATGCAATATTATATTATAATATATTTTGCGCCTTTCGGTAATAAATGTAATAGGAAATACCGTAAATTCCTCAGACGTCGCAATTATTAATATCGTGTACCAACTAATACCGGAATTAACGGAATTATTTTTCAATATCCATCGCAAATAGTTAGCTGCCTAGAAAATGTATAAAAAGTCCTGTAAGAAAATAACTCTGGAAATAAATATATCTATTTTATACAACAAGATAATATAATCCAAGGATAGGTAGGATACGTTGTCATATTATTTTTATTGCCAAATATTTATTTATTTATTTATTCATAATCCACTAGGTAATTATTTCCACTGTTATATTTTTGAGGTTTTGAAAATATATTTTCGTATTTATTTCTTAAATTCAGTTACAATAGAACCTATGCCAAACTGTATAAAAATGCGTTTGTCAAAACCACAACCATTTTATTTGAAAATTATGATAGTACGACTAGTACCTATATGTAAATTATATTGAATATAAAATAGATACTATGAAATAATATGTGTATAGCTCATAGCAGTGACAGGTTTTTGTGTTTAACGCTAAATTCATTAAAACGTTTAGTACGAAATCATAAAACGTATAATCACTAATTTGTATCGGTGTTTACATTATTTTTTTTAATAACAAATTATAGTATGTGAATTATTATTTATTAATCTGATCATATAAATAATCGATACATTTTGAAGTTTTTTCTCGATGATGACAGTGACAATAATTTATGAGTTGTGGACTTAACGGTTGAGACCATAGTACATAATACATATCCATTAATTTTTATAAAATATTTAATGTATTTAAATTTAAGCGCTTAAAAAATGTAAACAAGGCCTCGTACACATTATAAAAAAAATACACTTTTTATTTAAATGAAAATAGCGTATCTCTAACTTGTTTTTTAGCTTACAACATCTTAGATGTGTGTTTTGTGAAAAATTACCAAAAATAGGTGAACTCGCTAACTGTGCGACCGGTCGCACATACACCTGTTAAAAAAAATATATTTATTAGAAATAAATTTAAAATAATTTATTTAAACTTTAGTTGAATATAAATTTGACACAAATTACACATATAACACGATTAAAATCTATCCACAGAAAATACATAATATGTGTAGAAACTATATGGCTGAAAGATTACTATAAACATTAAAAATTCAAATGTATGAGGCTTTTCCAGTAAAACCGATAAATAACTAATCGCTATCCGACTGGCATTTATATAGATGGGAAACATTGCTGGGCTATAGTAATAAAATACTTTCATTATTACTTTCGGCTGTGATAAAAATCAACTGTCATAATTATTAATGCGATCAACAATAGCAAAATATTTCATTCATATAATATTCAGTAATCGTACACCAGTAGACCCTACTATAGTTTATATTGTGTTACACTTCATTTTTTATTACCCACATTACAATAAATCAGACCGTTTTAATGAATGCTCTGATTTAATTACTGTGGCATCGAACGATTTAGCATAGTATAATAATATGTAATTAATTTAATGTAAATTTAACAATACCTTTACGGCTTTAGATACCTATTATATATCACTGCATATATTCAATACAATTAGTTTAATAAACCTACAAAAGAAGAGCGTAGTCGAAAAACATTGTTGAACCTTGAATATATTGTTATACAACAAATGCGTACTCACAAGTCACAATTATTGTTTATAAAAAAAACCCCATTAATCATGGTACGATAGTTTTCAATAACGTGTACAAATCGTCATGCGTTTATATTTTTTAAACAGTAGGTACCTACGACTGTTCGAAATTATCTACTCGTCATAAAATATGTATTTAATCCAATTCAGAACCGATTTATTGAGTGCAACACCATTATCATAGTATTTTGTATATGGTTTCGACGAAAGTATACCTAGGTATATTATGTTTGAAAGCGTGAACTCCAAACTAATGCTAATAATATCACTACTACGTCTAATTCAGTAAGTTCAGTTATATTACAAAGACAAAAATAAAACTCGTATAGTTTAACTGCTCAGGCGTGTTTTAACCGCGGTTATAGTTGAATGTTCCGATGGTACCGGTATACGCGTGATGTGGCGAAACATCATGTCCAATTATACGCTAATGGCAAATGGTGGAATACAGAGTGGTCCATTTAACGTGCTAAATTTATTTTATCAGTTTAAGTTTTGAAAGAGTAAACAAATAAAAAGTTTAATTAGTTTTTATTTTATTGACAGTTAGGTTTTTATACTTTCATTAGAACAGAAAACACTTATAGGTACTTAAATAGTATAATACTTTGACGCAGAAAGATCGTCTAACAACTTAGAATTTGTTGACAGACATAAAAACAAGTAACTATAAATGTTGAAAGTTTCGATGAGAAGAAGAGTGAAGGGTAAATAAATATATGTATGCCCCCAATGTCTCATGAGCTTTAAATTTTAATAAGCCATTATGATGAGATAAATACACGAACGTTTCATGAAAATTGTTCTGCATCAAAATAAATTTAAAATATAATTACAGGAGTTTCGCCAGTGGGCGGCTTCTCCGCCATATCTTCTGACAGTAAACTTATTCTAATGTTATCATTTGAGCTTATTATACAAAATATGAATAGATTAAAATCAAATAAAGTATGAAAAAAAAAATTATTATTCGATATAATGTAGAGTGGTTAAGATTATAAATTTGTCAGACACTGCAGTGCAGTGGCAGTGGTTTGTTAGAAAGAACGATTTGATTTTTTTGAAAAAAATTCAATGGCACAATAATTTTGCTGTATGTAGTAAGTACATATAGACTTTAATATAGAAACTGAATCATATATAAAAAATGTTTTAATTTATACCGGGAAAACATATACCTCATTTTAATACATTGATCGACAAAAATATAATAGTATTATACTATTATGACTTATGAGTCTAAAGGACATTTTCATTTTATTTTACAAATGTATAATAATATGGTTTAGCGCATTATTTAGCATCAATAACGTTTTAAAATATTCGTTCAGAAATATGCAATAAAAATTATGAAATATGCATAAACCTTGAAATGATTTTCATTTGTTAACTATGAACTGAAAAGTTTGAGAGTCTAAAAAACCGAAAGTACTATAATATGTTTTTATGAAAATCCCTCATATAGAAAATATTCGTTGTGACTATCTATAGTGACCAACAATAATATAACGATACAACATACAAATAATACTTTATTTAATCTACTGACACAGTCAACCGAGAAATGCGATATGGAGTGTATTTTGAAAAAAGATTGAAAAACATTTTTTGTCAAGCCCGCACCGAAAGTTTAGTTTTCGATGACGGTTGAAGCGTTCGAAAGCAACCTTTTTCCGTCCAGCGGGCGGTAAAGTGGAAATCCCCATAGTGCCGGACGATAAAATGGAAATCCCAAATAGGGTCAGGATGTAAAGTGGAAATCCCAAAAAGTGTAGGGTATATCCCCTGCACATCGCAGAGGCGTGACAAAAAATAGTATGTGTGGCTCGTGCGGGAAGGAAATTTCAGTCTTCGGTGAAATGCCGACCTCACACGTTGCCAGCGACTGAAACAGCTCAATTTCCGCCCTTGCCACACAATAAACTATTAATGATTGATTTTATGTGTTATGGTTTAAAACGATGAAATATTATTTACATTGATATGTCTTATGTCTGGGGGTTAAAAAAAAAATTGTGTGTCATGAAAATAATACAACGTTTTTGATGCACTTTCTGTGGTGCTAGAAATCATAGCGTCTTTATAGTGGTCACGTGCAAAGTATTTAGGAGCTGAAATTCACCCCCCCCCTTTTTGAACATTGATAAACGCAACATTTTATTTCGTACTTTTCCTATCATATTATTCACAATTAATTGTTAATTATCAAAATTATTCTTTCTATTAAACCTTTACCCTCATTATTACTAATTTGCAGGTCGGTGCACGAACCATCTACGTTGAATCAATCGTCATCGACATCGTTGCTGGTGGCGGAGAGTTTTCAACTAAGTCGTTGCCAAAGAACGTTGATATTGAATCACAGAGTGGCTGAAAATTATTGCAATTAATGTTGAACGTATATTGATAATTGCAGGATCACTGCCAATGGTGACACCTAAATATAACAATAATAAAAATAAATTCCAGATAAATAGCTTTCCATAATAATTATTGTACTAATCAAAAAGAAAAAGTCCCAAGATTTTAAGTTTGGATTAAAAATTGTGTTTTGAGTTTTTATTTCTTATTTTGTTGATGTTTCTATACGGATAAAATTATTGTTGTGGTACTATTGTAGTACAATCTGTTATTGTTACAAATAATATTAATATAATATTGAACTAACAGTTACGTATATAATATTAAAGTCAATATTCTTAGTTGGAATTTATATTGAATACCAAGTAATGCACGCATAGTTTTAAATTAAAAATTAAATTTTAGAAGGATCTTGGTTTCAACGATTTGGAACCTAAACAAATCAGTATTATAATATCATTTAAAATTTTATAAAATTTAAGTTTAATGGATTTAACAAGTATGAGATATTATTATGGTTCGTGTTATCGTGAGAGCGTCCACGATTATTTATCGAAATCAGCATGACAGCTGTATTCTTCACTAGTTCACTATAATATAAATAATACACTATAAGCGATTACGAAAAGTGTGTTGTTCAATTTATTGTCGAGGACACAATAAAACAAATATTGAAATACAATATTAATGTGATCTAGATTATTAGTTGTATTATAACAATATTTCTGCTCCAATATTTATTTTACACAATAAACCGTATGTAATTTGTATCTATAATACATAGGTTTAAAATATGTTTATACTTTTATAGGTATCTACATAGGCGATCCACTTGACACGTCATATTAATTAGGTCCGCTAAGGTTTTTATTTATTTATCATCTCCCTATACGATACACATAGTAATAATATCTTTAATAATAGCATTAAAGCAAATTCGTCCTGTACCAGATGATCCATTATGAACCTAACCTAACCACAGGCTATAATAAATAATAACAATAAAAAATAACCAGACTGACAAACCATCGTCGCTCAAAATCGGTCTTTTGTATATTATGATATTATATCATTGAATACAAATTGAATACAACCATTATGGCATTATACAGTTATTTGTGAACTAATGTACAGTAAAGCAGCATCCACTTAGAATAATATTATTTGGAGTATTTAAACTTAAAAATCTATAAAGATTGCCAAGCAGTTGATTAGTTACAAAATATTATAATTTAACTTATAAACATTTTAAGTTTAGATTAGCGGAGTAGTGACTATAATGGGCAATATTTCCCCGTACCTATCAACTCCGTTCATCTAAACTTTAAATACATAATATAACTAATGAACTACATGTCAATAATGTACCTTTATAGTTTATAGATGGAAATATCCTAAATAATATTCGGCTGCGAAATATAAAATAAAAAAAGTATAATTTTATTCAAAAAGGTAAACAAATAATCACGATAGAAAATAATAAAATTATAATTTTTTATTCATAAATGTACTTTTTAAATTACATCAAATTATTGGAAAAAATATTTTCAAATAAGTATTGAAACTTTTTGAAATAATAAGTGTAGACACTTAAATGGATAATCCTGTATACACTATAGCCAGGAGGAAAATGATTTTGGGCCGTACGCACGTGGTCAACAGCATCAATTATAATATTAATAAAGTATATGTACAAGGAATTTTTCGGTTAAGTCCGTATTACAGATGGGACGCAAAAAATTTAAATATAGAAGTTTGCCAAGACATATATATATATATATTATGAACAATTAGGAACGTATAATATGTTTAAGGAGGAAACATTTATACATTTATATGGCGTATATTGTTGTTAAAAAAAATTAACAAGCCGTTTTATAATATAAACACTATAGTCACTACTGACCTTGAGGTTGTCCATGTTTCGCGGTTCATACATTATATTAATGTAAAAATCTTCTGCCACCACACTATATCGAATCTCGTCAGAATTGTTACTACCTAAAAGGTATGTAAACACTGTGATAAACACAATTTGAATTTGAACACGACACGCAGTGGCGTATTTAGGAATTTGTTATAATGGGGAGGGTCCAGATCATTTTCAGAACACAGAGCCGTAGGGAGCTTATAAGTCGATGTAAAATTTTTGAGTTTTTAATCATTTAATATATAAAAATCTCGTGTCACGGTGTTACTGTACGAACTCCTCCGTAACGGCACGACCGATTCGGATAAAAAATTTTTTGTACATTTGGTAGGTACGATAATAGGTCGTAAAGTATTTTTCACCCTTTTAGCCCCACCCGGAGAGTTGCTCAAACGGAGATTTTAAGATTTTCTGTGCCAATGTAAATACTGCACTTGCCCAAAATCACAATGTAATATTGAGAATGTAAATTTATAACAAAAAAAAAATCACGATATTAATTAAAAATTTTGACAATTGAAGCGACGAAAAGTTTTTACAAAATCCTTCGTATCGTATGATAAAATTTGTTTTTCTTAATTTTGTAAGAACACAAAATTTAACATGTACGAAAGACGAGTCAATGGGAGGGATCCGGACCCCATGGACCCCCCCCCCCTAAATACGCCACTGACGACACGGAACGTTACGTAAATAATATGTGATATTGAAATTGTTGAAGTTTTCTATTGCAGTATTTACGGATGGTCTTAGGTTGGAACCACTCGTTCGTGAAAAATAGTATTTAATTTTTTTGGGTGTATGGATCAGAAAATATGCAATCAAGCGTGTAGTTATTCTAAAGAGATCATTTTCAATATTATTTCTCAATAAGTTTTCTATTTTATTTTTATTTTTTAACTATCCTAAATGCAAAATAACATAAAAAAATCCCATTTTTAACATTTTTTGTAAGCTAAGTTCTCCACAGAAATATTCTTTGAATGCAATAATTTATTATTTCTCTATCGTGTACCATACTAACAATTTTTTCACCATTAAAAATTTGCAAGACACTATACAAATTATATTTAATGAAATTCAACACACATAAACGAAAATATCTTCTAGACATTCCTATATTGTTTACACTTATTTAGACTCATTTATTTATTTTTATTTATACCGTTTGTTTAGATTAGCTTAGGCACTTAGATGACTTTTAGGTTAGTGGATTGATTTTCAATTTTATTTCAAATAAATATATTCAACTATAAATACTAACAATTCATTATTAGTATAGATTTTAGTCGGTTTTGATCACACACAAAGACAAAACTCATAAATCATTTTTATACAAGTCTTTTTTTCAAATGTATCATAATTTTTATTTCCGTTCATATTCAGTGTTAGTAAAAAAATATACGATTTTCATAATTATTTTGTTTGTATAATTATATATGTGTTCGCCAGAGGCCAAGCGTATTAAATGTACCTACATGGTAGGTACCTGGTTAGGTACATGCGGATACGTCATCCAAGTGAGCGCAGAGTCCATGTTTCATTCTCGTCGG
Organism: Sitobion miscanthi; assembly: GCA_008086715.1. Taxonomy (NCBI): domain Eukaryota; kingdom Metazoa; phylum Arthropoda; class Insecta; order Hemiptera; family Aphididae; genus Sitobion; species Sitobion miscanthi. The sequence continues at coordinate 27,672,481 of CM017800.1, forward strand.
ATTGCAATACGATAATATGGTTAATGGTTATGGTATAAAATATGTATAATATTAGCTACATTATTATACACAAATAATAATTGATTTGATGTCTGTTTACTCAGAACACAGGTTTTCCGTTTGCACAATCTGCACGAATACGAAAACAACATTTAATACGAAACCGGTTTCGTGCCGCAATCGTGTAAATTAACAGATTTTAATGGTTTTTATACATTAGTAGCGTATATCTTGTGACCATAATAATAATAATAATAATAATATATTTAATAATATCACGATAATAGTGGCGTCATATTGGATGATCGCGAGATCGTCTCAGTGTGAATTCGTGATCGAACAGCTAACAACAACAATGTCGGTGTGTGGACTGTACGTCGCATTATTCCGTAAGTAGATAAGTAATTAATACGATTCATATTTAAAAACAGTTTTATGTCAGTGGTGGTATTAAGGGGTGATTCAGTGGCAGGGTTTTCTACACGTCTGGTTTTTTTTTAAAAAACGCCCTCAGTGTCCATATATATATATATATGAAGGTATTTTGTTCGTTGTACCTACGCAATCATATTTTATACTTAATCTTAGTATTAACTTCCCAAACGATTATTGTTTTAACATCATAATATCAATATTATCTACCTATTATAGGTATTACATATTATTTTTTTTTAATTATTCATGAAGCCCTCGGAGACACTGACCATTGGATGATTATTTATTATTTATTATAATGATGTACAGATGATAATAATAATAATAAACTTAAACACTGGTCGTGAATACAATAAGTTAGTACCTAATGTTAAACCATGTTAAGACGATTGGCGGTGATGGAGAATTGGATTGCAGTGGCCCTGAATGAATGCTGCCAACAGTGAATCCGGAAGCATAGTATTTTCTCTGATCTGGGTTTAATATGATATTAGGGTACATAATGATTATATTTTATTTATTTACGTATAAAAATGTGATTCATCTGTGCACTCATAATATTATTTAGAAAACATTATTATTATTATCTGTCATTAATACGAATTATACGAGTACTTACAGGATGTGGCATTCGATCGCTAAGTGCGTTGTTCATAGAACATTAGTGCCCTTTTGATTTTATTCGCAATGCCGTAAACTAAAACATAAAACTAGAATATATTATTATCATAATATAGGTGACTAAAATATAATATTTAACACATTTTTCTTTTATGATATTATTTAAAATCAACACGATTGAGGTGTACATAAACAAAATGCGAGTTTTTGTAACAATTATTCTTCAAAAGTTAATTGAAAATGTATCTTAAATATTATTTTTTGATATTATACATAACACAGTAAAATATGCATCATATAAATTGTATAATGTAAATAATATAATATTTATATTAAAATACAATGACTAAACAAACAAATCCATGCAATTTTTGGTTCACGGGATATCATTGATTCTACTGGAACTCTTTTTATCAGGGAAAAAAGAACATCATTGTCGCCAGTACGGGTAGATTTAAAACGACCCATCGATTCCGTAAACTTGGATTTAGTCATTTAAATAACTCAAGGTTGAGCAATTGTTATTTTTTTTACCAAAAAAATTACCTACTCGTCGAGCTAGAAATAAGTGAACACGAGGAAAATATAAACTTGCCAAACCAAACTTGCAAATCGTAATTTCTTCAATTGTTTTTAGATTAACATTATTGGTAATAGTATAATAATATACTGTTTTATTTTATTTATACATATAGCTTTATAATATATTATATACATATTACCTATACTACAAATTATAATATAATATAAATTTATCTACAATACTGATTTTTAATATTTCTTGTTTGCTCATCACTATATTCTGGATATTCTAGCAAAAATAAGGACGCCTTGGCTTGACTTTATATATATATATATTGTCCTAAGCTAGTCAGAAAATTCAAATTCATCATCACATGTCACTGACTACTGTTGAATTTTTAATAATATTTTAACAATAATTAATGTTTGAACACAATATACCTTAATAATTTGAACGCAAATGTATTTTTTTGATTAATTTATAAAGTTAAGGCTTAATCATGATGACCACAGATAAACATTAATAGGTGATGGAATCGAAGGGTTGTTTTTAAACCACCGCTGTGCTCGGAATCAATACTACATACGGGCGGAATCAGTGGATCCATTTCTTGGGATTAATGGGTTATACCTAAAATCTTACAAACGAGGGTTCTCGCTTTATTAACACGATGATGTGTTTTTTTGACGAAACGATTGCAGTAAGTGTCCGATATAAGTATACCTACATGTCCTACATATTTAGATCGAAACCTTTCGTTTGGTGTTAATATTTTCAATATATTTCCGGTATCTCCTAGCTGTAAATGACAATATAACATCATACAAATATATTAATATTATATCGAATTTCAAAATAATTTCCGAACATTACTTACCTATGAATTCAATTTATTCGATTACAAGTTATATAGTATATTATATCCATCAGTTAAGATAGAACAACAATGTTCTACACACGGTCAGCATTGCAGTCAGTCGAAAATCCATCAAAAATAAATAATTAGAATAGGGTTGACTAAAACTTTGTACTCGTGTGAAACGTTAAAACAAAAAATCATGATATTTTTTCAAAATTATAACGTCCTAACGTATGTATTCTAACGTACTTATTATTTTTAAATATCAATATTTATACAACACCGATATATTATTATGTAAATTTATCAAACGTTAAAACGTTATCTTTCAATAGCTTTCTATCAGACATCAGTCATATTTAAATATGATCCAACACTAGTAAAGTTAGAGTATTAGTAATGTAGCTTTTTTTATAAATAAGCCAATATCACAATATTACAACAATTTAAAATTGAGTATAAATGCATTTCAGTTTAATTTAAATGTTGAGAAAACTCACTCATTGGAGACAAATAATAATATTATAATCGCATTAAATTAACATTAAATTAATATCATTTACTTCGGTAGAATACTCGTATAGCTTTATAGAAAAATTAATTTAATATTAAGAGGGGAGTGTCAATGAATTCACAACCGTACACTGCAGTCGCTCGCCGATGCCAATATTTTAGATGATAATAATATGGGAAGGGAGGAAACCTATTGACTATACAATTGTAGCTGTTTTCAAGATCTGTCATAAATTGAAAATATCTCAATATCTAATTATCTGTATTCTCTGTAGTTGATGATTTTTTCAAAGATATGATATTATTATGATTTTCCAAACGAATTATTTTCATTGATTTCTTTCAACAAATAAAAATGACTGCAGGTATTTTTTGGCTATATTCATTAGGATTTTTTGTTGAGTTTCTAAAAATAATAGTCTTAAACGATTAGGTATACAAAAAATAAAAAAAATACATCATTCAAATATCTTATAAATGATAATTTGACAACTTATATAAATATATAAAAAAAAAGACAAGGCGTTAAAATAAAAATAGACTGCAAAATCGAAAATCCTATATTGAGTGTCTGGAAAGTTTCCAACGTTTTTCCCTAAGATATATGAATTAAACTTTTCCAAACTTTCTAGACAATTGCAGTCCATGCGAAATTACGAATAAAGTACCTACATTATAAATTATAAACAAAAAATATTTGTTGAGCGCCGTTCGAATCTACAAACCTATGAACTATAATCACTAATATTAAATAATTATAGGTAAAACCGTTTAATTATATTTAACGATATTAATACAGGCGTGGAACTTAATGACAAAATAAAAATTAATATTAAAAAAATATATATAGGTAGGTAGCAAAGTAACGTCCAATTGAGAGGAGTTTATAAAAAATAAAGGTTTTAAAAAAAAAACGCGTTTATAAAAACTGTCACAACTCCATCAGGTTTACCAATTCAGTAGTTCCAGTTTAGAAATATTTACAATGAGTAATTGTTTAGTTCGACATTATACTAATGAACATGATAGTTATTTTTATGATTATTATAATTATTATTATGATTATTAAACCTCGACGAACATCAAACGTGCCATGTGTATTGTGTACACAAGGTTATTTTCAGTCATTATTACAAAAAAATGACTGTATTTCATGATTAAAAAAAATAAATAATTTTTAGAGATACTGAAGGTCAAGAACAAATAATCTACATAAATCAATTATTGATTAATATGTTTGTACAAAAGTTCAAGAATAACCTCTTAAAATCATAATATTATGGATAAGTAAAAAAAAAAATTAAAGGCCCATTCATATAAATCCATAACGTACAAAACATGTATTCGCACGCAATTTCCATAAAACTAGATACCTACCAATATCATTAATGAAAGCCCCTCAATACTTCGTACAAACTTGTTAATTCCACATACATATTAAACAAGCTTCTGCACTTAGCGATTGAGTGGCCCGAGTCCCTAAAATAGTATGTAAAAATAATGCACTTGAAATATATTATAGTTGAACTTTTGTCTTGAAGTACCATGTGGTAAACAAAAAAACATTTACAAATATTGTCAATATAAATATTAATAGTATTTAAATGACTAGATATTTTTTTTTTTTGATAAACGATTATCTATTATACTGTTAATGGTATTTAGATGTTCAGAACAATATGTTATGTTCATAATTTAGATAAAATGTAATTCAATATATTTTATTATATTATGTATTTGACATAATAGTATAATTTATATTAAATGAAATTTAGTAGGCGTATTATAACATAAATACAATTGACGTCAAACATACTGTCTATTTTATACATCATCCGACTAATACTTAAAAAAAAAAATATATTATATTTTTACTTATATGGAGGTTTCTTGAACGCAATTAACTTCCTGATAATTCGATACTAAAAAAATGTACCTATTATAAAACTTAATAACAATAATAAATTACGAGTACCTAAGACACATTTTTTTCAATCCATACGAATTATTTACTTTCATATAATTGTTTTTTGTACTTGAACTTGATTGACGAGTATGTAATTATCACTTCTTTAGTTCAAGCAAATACTACCTATATTTATTAAATATTCATATGTGGAATTTCGGTTGTATATTCAGGTACCGATTGATTACCTAAATGTAAATTGCCTAAAAGGTGTATTTACTATATTTATATAACCACTTTTGGCATGCTTTTGGTATTACTACATTATTGATGTTTTTAATTATTATTTAAATCGGTAGATGGCACATGAGCTAATACAATTCTAGATTGCTATATGAGAGAAAAAAACTCTAAACTGATAATATAATATTATAATGGTACCTGAATCATACCCATGGTTATCTACTATTAGTAGATATCCGTGATCATACCTTAAACCAGTTAACCTTTATAATATATTAAGTTTGTTATATAGTCGTGTAATTTTAATTAAAGAATTATAAATTTTTAGTATGTTTTGGACTGACGATTTTATCCGTTTACGGTGAAGTACCGGCAGACAATGTCGTATTTCCCGACTCACTGAGTTCATCGTGGAACTTTGAAAATGAACGACCGCTATCCAGAAGAACTATAAGACAAGGAAACCGTCGTCCAAGACCACCGATGCCAAACGAGGGAGATCCATTTGCTGGGCTTGAACCCCAAGGTAATAACCGACCATCTGGTGGAAACCAAGGCCAATGGTCCAATCAAAGACCTAACCAACAACAGGGCTTTGGTAATCAAAACCAATGGGGTACCAACGGTAATAATCAGGGTCAAAACCAATGGGGTACGAACGGTAATAATCAGGGTCAAAACCAATGGGGTACGAACGGTAATAATCAGGGTCAAAACCAATGGGGTACGAACGGTAATAATCAGGGTCAAAACCAATGGGGTACCAATGGTAATAATCAGGGTCAAAACCAATGGGGTACCAATGGTAATAATCAGGGTCAAAACCAATGGGGTAACAATGGTAATAATCAAGGACAAAACAATCAAGGAAACAGACCAACTACACAACCGACCACCAGTCAAAATCCAGTGCAAACCAGCACGACTTCGTCGAACAGTGAAGAGGCAAGTGAAGAACAGAGAAACATGTGCAATGCGACCTGCAGGGAAAGGATTACAAACGAATACAATCCTGTCTGTGGGAGTGATTCTCAAACATACCAAAACAGAAGATTTTTGGAATGTGTCGCCAACTGCGGTATAAGTAAGTATTGTTCTTTTATTTGTAACTCGATCAATCAAACCAACTTAAATAACTATAATATTTGTTATTTTATTATACTTGCTTGGGATGGAAACTATTTATCTATTTATTTATTTTACAGAAGTGTGCTATTTTGTGGTAGGCGTATACAATATACACTATAATATATTAATATCGTATTATACTTTCATTTTACTTAAATTTATTTTGAGATTCAATTAATAGTTAAGCATAAACCATTGTACCAATGTATAAACCATTCTCGGGTTCCTCAAACATGAAATCCTTATTGTTTTCAATTATTCATTCGTAATACATTTAATTTGTAACTCTAATATAGACAATTTTCTGAAAAAAATTCCGAACTGCGTCCACATTAATTTATTTCTCGGAAATCGTATATTATATTTGTTTATTTATATGAACTAAATTGATGTGCTTATTATTATAGGTACACGATTCACGCTATAATACTTACTAACGTAAAATAATAATATACAAAATATCATGTCTTATACATGCAATTAGATAATGTTAATACGCCATAACCCAGACAGCAAATGTTTGCTTAAAAATATTATTAAAACATTATAATATTATTATAATCTTATTATAATATTATCATTTCAAAATACTGTCTGGTGTAATACTATGACGTTTGTTTTGTTTTACAGTCACCGAATTCAGCTACATCGGAACTTGCGTGACAACGACCGAACGCATTACTCGCGCGTGATGGGATTTCAAAATTTCACGACTACTTCTGATACAAATAGACGAACGATTGATTTTCATATAAATATGCATTTTTTCACCGCCAATATTGCAGCACAAATGATTGTGTTTTAATGTTATATTGTATTTTAAGATAATTTATGTATGGTTGACGTAATACAATAATATTATATTGCATCTCATAATACGATAACTACTGTTTTACTCACAATAATAAATTATTTAGTACTTATACGTACGTGATAAGTCACCTGCAATTGTTTTTAAAACAACCGAGTTTTTGTGAGAAAAAGTTGAACGTAAATAATAATTTAATTGTATTAAACGAAGAATATTGGACGGATCACGACGACGAGAGTCTGGAAATTCGTATAATAGTGCGGTGGTGGTGGCGGTGGCGGTCTGAAGAGCAGTTTAGAAGCGGTCGTGCAAAGAAAATTCAACAACAATGGTCGTGTAATAGGTTAAATTATATTCCCAATGCAATATAGGGTCGGCCGACGGCGACAACAATGACACCAGTGTAATTCGTTTAACTCGGTTTCCTCCGAACCAATCTTTGAACTTCAGATTTTTTTTCTTATCAAGGTCCTCTGTATTCCACCTCCTCGCTCTCAAAGTTCCTACGATACATAACATTATTTGAACGTGTGTACGCAAAACCGTACCGATCACTCACACCGCACCTTGGACCCACTTTACCAATCCCGAATCTCCGATGTGGGTGTATCAATGACGATCTGAGGTTGCACAGGTCGCCCCACATTGGCGAAAGCCAGCACTGTAGGAACGAATTTATACGTATACATGACGTACTATGACAAGGTGGTCTGACGTTTTATGGTTGGCGGGTCAATTTAAGCATCATATTTTATAAACACTAAAGGGGCCGCCAAAAGAAAAATAATATTTTAGTTCGTATTTTATTTTATAACAAACATAATATTATAATAAAATAATGTTTTCACATTATAGAATACTTCAGAATATGTTTTATTATTGTCGTTATTAGTCGACGATATGAGTATAATATGACCGACTGTCGCCACGCCATCTCCCACCACCTTATTTTTTATTTTTTTTGAATTCATCACACTTATAAATATTAAATACTAACGCCCGTATGCATGGTCAATTCATGTGTCACACAAGACATATTAAACTACGCCTTATGTAACACATGAATAGACTATGCAGACAGATATATAGTTATTAAATATATTATGTACTATACCTACATAATATTATATTCTAAGGAGGGCCAAAAAAAAAAAGGCTTGAGGACCGCGGGTCAGACCACCCTGACGTATGATATTTAAGTAAAAATGTGACGGAATACTGTGTAACTGAACATAATTCCCCGTCTCCGCCCCCCTCCTCTACCACAAGTAGGTACGCCACTGCGTTCACCCCTTATGAATACACCATAACTGCAACACTGTCATAATGTATACTTGTTGCCATGTTGTACATTGTACATTATAATTTTTTAATATGATATCAAAGCGATTAAATTGGCAGTATAATAAGATTGACTATTTATTTTTATTTTTATAAAGTTACGAATTTTTGTTTTTATAAATGTAAATTTACAATCGTTAGTGAAAGCATTATCTTGCCTTAACTTGGTACTATACTACTACTATATTATTATACAAGCTACACTGCTGCAGGAGCTGTTCAGCTTTATTTGCTGTACATTAGTTTTAAGTTTGTTCGCAATTGTATCGATTCCAAACCAGAGTATGATGTTCGGCGGATAAAAAAAATGGAGTGGAATACAAAAACGAAAATATGACTGATAACTGATTAGTGATTGGTTATTCATCTTAATCTCCATTCTATTCGATGTTTCAATAATCACTTGACTGTATTATTTTTAAAATTTTATACTTCTGTGAGTCACTTGATGCTATAATAATATTAGGCGCCTTTGCTGTGAAGAAAATCCTAATTCGCTTACAAATTTTTTGTAAAATCGAGCATTGCTTGTACCCGATCCGCGCGCCAATGCATTTTATTCGAGACGAACGTATTGTTAATATTGTTTTCGAACAAAGACTCCTCGACGACTTCGTGATGTACGCATACAGAACGTGTCTCGGACGATAAATTTATTGGCATAACCTTGCGACGGGTCAAAGTCATTTTTAACGAAGCGCGCCACAATATTCACATCGTGACGAACACAAATCATTTCCAAAACGCATTTGCCTAGTAGACAGACGAATGAGATAAAAAAAAAAACACAAACACACACAAAGCACATCCTTTGTATATAAACATAATAATGTGTAACTGCATTGCAGTTTTGTTACATAATTGATGGACAGCAACCGCGGCGGCGGTGGAGGAACGACCAATTATATTGTAGCGGCAAGTACAATATAGGTATGACCTTTCTCACGTCGGTCGGTCAACAGGAAAAATAAAATAAAATAATACATTTATGGGTAGGAGAACCGTCTATATAAGAGAGCTGCACTACGTCGTCCGGCGAACAAAACGTTTGGTCCCGCTAAGACAATCATAGACAAGACGTATAAACAACGCAAAACGCATACATCATGAAATCTTTAACGCTAGTCTTGTTAGTAGGTAAGTCGATATCATTTGTATTATTATTATTATCAACAATAGTATAGTTACCTATTGTACCGTATCAACTAGACCGCTAGAAACGAGAAGTTTCACTCAAAAATGAAATGCATAATATTGCATATATAGGCATAAAACGTTTTCGTGTTAAATCGATTTCAATTTTAAATTTAAAACTACAAATTACAATATAATATAGTATAATAAATTCACACGTGCAACTTTCAACGGGTTATAAACTCTTGGAAAAAAAACATTTATACCCTACTCAGTGTGTGTGAGTGATGTAAAAAGTTTTCGGCATGTTAAAAGAACTTCACCGTGTTAGATTACATTTTGTTGACAGCACGATATTATGTATTTTAATTTCAACACATTCAGCTGCTGAAAACATTGAAAACAATATAGTGTAATTAATCGAGACATTTCGGTATGAAAGTATCTTTATTTATGAAATAGTTTTCAATCCGTTCATCATAGGCAGCTAAGTGCGTATTAGTTATACCCTATACCTATGTTTTAGTCCATATCGCGAAATATATTAAATTAAAAAATGTTTCGACTTTTAACTAAGACTTATTGTTAATAGGGTCTCTTTTCGTTATGATGATTATAATATTATATAGGACCTGCAGGTGACTACAATAATACACTAACACAGTACATGATATTATACTAACAGTTATTTCATTCCTCGTATATTTTTTTACTTTGAGCCTTATTTAATTTTAAATTATAAATGTCAGCGGTTTTTTAATAACTTTTTTAAGATAATACCTGTGTTTAAGATCATGGTCGTAAGTACCCACCTACGTTCCATCATATCAAATTTAATTTTTGTTTGGTTTTAAGCCCACGACAGACAACAAAAATCTATATGATTATGATATTGAACATTCGAACTCTTTGCTAAAGATAATATTGGGTTCCATAATTAAACTAAACAAATTCAATTAATTTACCAAAATGATTTGCAATTATATAGTAGGTACTAAGTTATATTCCAAACGCTTATAGATTGTACATTTAGTATATAAAAATAGAGTTTTCATTTATCACTAAAATGTAATACATAATTAGAAATAACTTTTTAATAAATAATATACATTTTTTTGTTCGATTTTTTTTTAAACTTTATATTTTGCTCAATGTGTGACCCAAGACCTAAGATATTATTTATACCATCTGTGCGAATCGCAATTCTTACCCATGGTGGCACGGCGTGGAGTAAATACATATACATATGCCTATTTTTATAATATTTATGCTCTACTTATCGTTGTAAAGTTACTCTTATCTTATCTCTTTGAATTATTATTGGGTCATATTTATAATTGAATAAAATAGAAAATAGAAAATAGTTTTCTCCTGCTCGTTAATTTAATATCATTTATTGTAGATGAAGAAATATTTTTTTTATTTTTGGAGAGGCGTGAACCAAATAAATGTGAAGATCCACTGAACACTATTTTTTTGATAATACCTAACCATATCGTTATACTCAATAAACCCACTGTTAAAAGAAAATAAGCAATGACTTACATTATGCTTCTTTAAGAAGAACTTTTTTTTCCCAATATAATTAAATATATTTTATTGTCAGACGACAGGCGTGTTCAGAAATAATTTCGAGTCTAAAGACACTAAGCCAATACATCACTTTTGCATCTTATTATTTTATAGTCGCACGCTTAGATAGTATCAGTTTGATAAAAAACAAAAGTTAATAATATTCAGAAACGAAATTTCATAGCAAACAAATAATTTTTTTCGAAACCAAGCGTTTGAAGATTTATAATTTACTACACTTTTTGCGAGAGATAAGAGAATCATGCTCTATCACAATATGCTGGTATTAACTATTAACTCAAAAGTGACAAATTTAGCAACTTTTTAATATATTAAAATCATATTTGAAAGTAACGCAATAGTGATGAAAATACAAAATAATATATCGCTATATGACGAGTATCGTTGTGCATGACATCTTATACTACTTTTAACCTTTGTCCTAGATAGCGACAATGACAGGACTACATGAGTCGATATTCAAACAATTTAATAAACGCATCCATCCTATGCAATATTTTATTTTATCATATGTTACCAATGTGAAACTCTGCAGTGTGTTTTTATGACAATACATAATATTACTTGATTGTTTTTTTTTCGTTAATTATATCATGTCTTTTCATAACGCTCGTTAATCCAGATAGTAAATATGGTTTTGAAATTCAGGTTTAGTCTTAATAAAATAACAACTTCAATTTTTTTGACATAGGACCATCTTATTTTCTCTACTTTGTAGTGAAGCGAATTAATTTTTTTCAATTCAAGTAATTATAATTAGTTTGTCACTAAACTTTCTCTAAATACAATCTCTTCTTATTGATAATACAATTATGATGTGACATTTGTTCAGCTATAGTTTCACATTTATAATGTATCGATACAATTATGATCATAATTTATCTAATTTTTGAAAGACTTTTTCACTTTTTGTTCTCTAAACTGAAAAATACTATAATTTTCTTGTACCTATATCAATTATTCAATGGTTCCATCTCCATGACAGCTATTCATAAAATGTAAGTGGTTACATAACGTCATAATAATATAATGTGATTATATTATAGTGCATTATTCCCTTAAAGTTAGGTTCCGGATAGAAACATGTATTTATACGTGACACGACGTTCTTAGAAAAATACAAAATTCTGGAAAAACACCAATAACTTAACGTCAATAACAATTTAAACGTACCGTATTTTAATTTTATTTTTTTTTATGAACATCAAAAGCGAGTCTTATACTCTCTCCTACAAAAATCGTTGGAAAAGACTTAACGATTAATCTCGCACAAATAACTTCGTAGTACAGCTTAACCGGGCAGTTATCATGAATATATATTGATTCAATGTTGACAGTTAGTTTTCCAGTAGTGTACTAATGCTATACCCTAAAAAATCTTAAGAGACATTTAAACGACGAATACTTTACGGGAACCCATCGGTTAAAATAACACACACACACACACACAAACTTTTAACCCATCCAATAATCATACAAAAATAACAACGGTTATCTGCACAATATAATATATTGTATAGGTCTGACCGTCGCGTTGGTGTCAGTCAATGGCAGTCCAGCCGGCGACAAGAAGATAGGCACTAGCCACAAGATGAAGACGACCAGCACGACGACCACGCTGTCACCAGCCCGTAAATGCAAGCCCGATTGCCCAAATGTTTACAGCCCGATTTGTGGATCCGACGGGGGCAAAGTGAACTTGAGCTTCGGCAGCAAGTGCGTCATGGAGAAATACAACTGCGAGCACAACGCGAGTGAGTATAGAGGACAATCAGTCGACGATATTAATGGACTCTATAATATATTATGATTTCGTGTACTTCAGCCCCCACATAGGTACCTATAATGGTCGGCAAAAGCTTAGTGCGAAATCGTGCCTGAAAACCGTTGTGCGCCGGTGGCCTAAACACTCAATAAACACCTCGTTAACGCAGAAAGCGAACAAAAACCTGGTTTTCAATCATATAGGCTCTACCACAGATCGCTGAAACAGTATTTTCGCACCGAGCAAAATACCATTTGTTACGTCAAATCAAATTTTTTTTTTATTATTATCTCCCCTCCCCACGCTGAAAATCGATCGGTTTCAATTCGTCGCGGCACCCTTCAACGATAACCATCGCGTTGCGCCCGCAAAGCTAAAACACTCGAATTCCAAACGCATATCATATACCTATATTAGCAAAACTAATTGCTGTCGCGTGCGAATATAATATTATACGTCCGGGGAAAATCCACCATGTAGCGTGCTCGTCAATCGTCGTGCGTTTCTATGTAGGAAAAAAAAATAATGAAATGCGTGCGCCCGTTTGTTGCGCATTTATTGATATTGCATAATATATGGGTAGGTAATATTATCATACACAACCAGCCGATCGTTACATATATTATTATTACAATGCGTGTTTGAAGTGTTTAACCGCCTTACCTAACACCAAATATTTTCCTGGATGACTTTCATTATTTTATTCGTAGTTTTATTTCCATATATTTCAGTTATATTTGAACGACGTTGTGAACAGTTTGCCTATTTAATAAACGAAAAAAATCATACTATAACCTATGAGTAACGATATAGTTATTACGAAGATGCCACGCTCCGTTCTCGAAATAATTAATTCGCATTGACGACTAATATTTACCAACACGTACATCACAATGATATAATGTGGGCAATAAGTATGTATTCGAATCTCGAATGCTACGTTACAACTATACATAATATTCGAACCACGGCAGATTTCCGTCCGTTGTCCGCACGCCGAGTACTTTAGCAACCGAACAATATTAATTCTACTCAGTTAATAATATTATTGTCGTTCCGTATCGCGAGTGCGTGTATAATAATTTCTTATATTAATAATCGTAATCTGGAACGGCGCACGAATCGTAATTGCACCGATTAGTTAAAGTGTTACGTTTGTATATATATAATAATATAATGAAACCAATTAAAACGAACTTCTGCGGAGAGAAGACGAATCGTCTCGGTTAATCCGTCTCGATGAACCACCCCTGCGAAGACGGTTTACCTACGTTTTTAGGCGTTCTCCAACATAATAATAATAATAATATAGGTAAGAAAAATAGGACGTGCCAGTGTGATATTATTATTATGACATCGTACACCATAATATAACGGGTACTTAATATGACAATATCGTAAACCACCCCGATGTCAATTTATATAATACGAATCAACCTCCTCGTCACCTTTTGCTTTTGAAATATGTTGAGCCTATTTAATTTCAGTGTTTAGGTACCGTAAGCCTATAATTTCAATAATTAGGTACCAGCAACCTATTCAATTATTAATAAACGGGTATATCTCTTTACGTGAAAAAGCAACAAAAAAATGAATTGTCGGTACGCCCTTTTCAACTCCGTTATCATTATCGTTTTTATCTTTCAACCGATCTGAATCCGCCGTGGTCGTAAAAATGTACACCCGCGCACGGATATTATGCGACTAAACGGCGATACTCTAGGGCGTCATAATATAATATTGTGATGTATACCTACGCGGTTAAATATTCAGTCGGTCCCTGTAGACACGCGTCCGTTTCGATTAGCTTTATACCTACCTATACCACGCCCGTTTTATCCCGGACGCTTTATTTGTTTGCATCTGACTTGCCGAGATGCGTCCCTGCCAAACATTACGTCTGTATTTGTGTGTAACAGTGAGATTGTGATATTTAGATCAGATATAATAGTAGCGTACAGTAAACGGTTAAATATATTATTATTATATTAACGTCAACCTGCGCTTTCAGTCGGATCTGCTATTTTAAGGGGAATGATGGACGGATCTCTTGGAAGTAATGTAGCATATCGATTTGGACTTAATACGTGTATACATAAACTACTCTGACCAGAATAATAATATGTTGTGGTTGTATGGCACCCTTTCCTTGCGAACTACCAACTTTGCCTGTAGAACAAGTTAAAATAGGTATTTATCATAAGTCATAACGCGCTACTTATATTCTTAATATCCAAGCTACCCTTGGCGACTATTCACTTATCTGTGACGTCCTACAAATGAAAGCCCTCACCTCGTAACACAATTACTTAGCAGATTGACAGTAATTTTTTCAGTTCTCTTTAAATTGGGTCTCTGCAAGATGTCTCCCAATTTTCTAGAAAGATTCTCTTTGGGATTTTCTTCATATTATACATGAAATCAGCTTAGTTTTTCTATATCTAATTACACCACTTCGTACTGCCGCGACCTATCCTTTATTCACATACTCAGAGTTTGTATTTTTATATTTTATACCCGCGTACTTATGTATTCTTTTACTTCTGTTTATCTTAAGCTGGTATTTAAATGTATTATATTTCTTTGCTACGTTGTTAACTGCCGTTTAACGTTAATATTCCAATAAATAAATAAATATTAACAGCCGATGGTATTCTGGTCGTCTTTCAAGAAATTGCACACTCGATCCTCACCCATGGCTTTTGATTTAATAACATTTAAAAAAAACCTAAGTCTGAATTCTTGAAGTCACTAAACTATTCTATCACACCACTACGTCACCTATTAATTGTACATCACATAATATCTTATTATTGTATGAATTTATGTATGAATAAAAATTCTAAATTTTCCTATTTTGATAATCAAACGAAAAATATTAAAACACTTAAATACAATATGTGCTATTAACTGTATACTTATTAAAAAAATATTAAAACTTTCATAAACTGTAACTAATAATCATTTATTGTTTCCAAAATATTTAATTTGTGTTTTTAAACTACAGAGTATACAAATAATTTTTTTCTTGTATAACTGTTCGATAAACATAGATCAATGGTGTGCAGGGTCATGTGATAATTTATTTAGGTTTAACACAAGCATTGGACTGTGGTTAATTTGGACGTTACACATTTATAGAAGTAGACTCACTTGAGACCGTTCGGGTTAGTTTAAAGTTTTCTTAGAAGGAGTATGGTTAATTTGGGTGCAAATCTTGCATGATCTGCACTAATTTTAAACAACAAAACCCAACTCGACATATTGTGCATAGAGTACAATTATATGGTAGCCGGATGTTTTTGTCGGAAAATTATATTCACTTCATCAGCCACTGCTAATACGAATACACGGTAGTTTGGTGGTGGTATTTGTTGAACAGTTATCAAACATTATTCATAATATAAAATGGCTAGGAAATATAGTAATATACCTCTAGCTGTTCCGTAAAAATCGTTTCGTGACAACTGTAATAAAATAATACCTAATAAGAACAACGTTGAAATGGAGAATACTTTTATTTATTCTCTGATCCTAGAAACTATATTAGGGCTGACAAACCTTTCTTTTTTTCGTATAATATACTTACACACTTACATATTTTATTTATTGCGAGACTACGAGTCACTGAACCGCAAGACTTTATGTTCAACACATAGGTACCTCATCTTTGTCAGGGATAAAATCAAATACATTTTCGACTTAATAAAATCCTATTTCTTTATGAGGCACGTTATATTTTCACTGAAGTCTCAAATGGTATACATACAAAACTATATTCGATATTTACGTACAATATTATGTTTTTTATGATTATTTTCGATAAATAGTTTATTCATGTGACTTGTTTGTAAAAAAGTATCAGCTGAAATTTGAACACCCATTTATGCATACATTTTTTTTCAACGAAAAAGACGCTGCCTAATATTACACACCAAGTGAAACTGGGGATAATCTCAACTTAATGTAACAAGTCTAGGATTAAAAACATTTAAAAACACAAAACTATGCATGTTAATATGATAAAAAAACTACCAAATATATGCATAAAAAAATAATAAATGGGCTCTTAACTAAAAAAAAAATATCTGAAATATTGAGATGTATTTGTATTATTAATATTATTAACTATTTATAGTCAATGGAAGTGTGATGTATAAACTCTGTACAAAGTAAATGGCCAAAAGGATTAGTCAAATAATCAAACTTGAAACGGCAACGGTCTATGTGTTCAAACGAAAACTTACCAACTATTTTTATTTACCAATAAAACTTGGTACCTAAAAAATATATTATTATTTATTATTATGCGAAATTTAATTTACAAATAAAAAAGCTAAAAACCATATTTTTGAGTAGCCAACGTTGGCAATAATAAATTTCCTGAAAAAAAAACTATATTATTATAATTGGAGGGATCGTTCTATAATACCTTTTCAATTTCTTTTGTAATTCAGTAAAAAATATGCATACCTAACGAATAAGTTTTTAAAAGTTTAAGCTCATATTAAACAGTGAATTTAAATTCATAGTAACAGGAAACCCCAGATTTAGTGGTTTCTTACTACTTTAATGATTAAACTTCTAGGTTCATCAGAACTTTTGATAAGTTGTATTTATTAAAAATCGATGTGTTTTTATATGAAATGTCCAGCGCAAAAAAATAAAACGTGTGTGTATTGTTTCGTTTCGAAGCCGGTAGAAGAGGTGTTTCGTTTTTGGCAATTATACTTCGAGTAGACAACATACGTAATTGCATAAATGTAGTTTATAAACGACCACACTAGACAAAAGAAAAATATTAATTATTCACTGTATATTCACTTTACAATACGGTAGAATTATTAATGCTTAAAGTTTAAACGACGGTCATTTTACCGCACAACAGATTTCATCACTTTAAACTTTAAAGTTAAAACCATTTCGTACAGTAAAAACAGTGTAACCTAGTGTAACCTCTCGATTGACATTCTACCACGTGTCATGTTATTAAAGCGTTAGACCGATAAAATTATTGTATAATGTGCTTTTGGAATTACTTCCTACTTTCACACCTAATATAATATAATATTTTGTTTTATTTAATACCCTCGAGAACACTCAAGGGCGTTATTCCAATACAACAGCATAGAAGGATAGGCTCAGATTTTTTAAACACGCACTAACAAAGTTGACAAAACACGTTGTTATGAGAGCAGGTTAAGTAAAGTATTATGTAGCCATGTAGGTATACCATATTATTATGTTCTGACAAACAAGAAATAACAATAACTATAGGTAGGTAATGAATTTCAGCTGTTTATAAATTAAGAAAGTAGTAGGTATTTAATGGCGATGACGAAGATAATAATTAAGTATAAAATTAAAAATTAAAAAATGCTTCTTCTATATATTCAAAGTTATTAAGCCCAGGAGACAAAGTGTGTATGAAACAGTGGGAGCCCATAATATAATATTATATTTATAATGTAAAAAAATAAAAATATTTACTACTATTAACTCGAATAGCAATGATAAAAGTGATCTGGAATTTGTAGATTGTTTACATAATTATTGTGTTCAATTTTAATTTTAGTGCCTTTATACAAAGTTAGAATTTTAAACATTGATAATTGCGCAACCAAAATAAGTAAGATATAAGATTCATTATAATTTATAACTCACTTAATATTACGAGAGCTACTTAAGTTTATCCATAAAAGTCTTTATAAAACCATAAGTTTATTTATTTATTTTTTAATTAAATAGGATTAAAATTAATTGACCTACCCTACACCATTTTACGAGTATTATGAATTTTCAACCCGTTCAAAAATTATAATTCAGTATCACCAATATTTTCAACTATATAATTTTGATTGGAATAACATCGATGATCAAAATTATTAACGTCACGATATCATAATAAAATCGAATATAACATTTTTCAAACAACTTTTTAATCACTTAAATATATTTATCGTTTTATTTATAAATGTTATTTTTTTCTTAAAAAAAACTAAGCACTTGATCGTAACGAAATTTATTTTTACATCGTTTACTTTATTTATTTTCTATTATTTTTATTATTATTATTATTATTATTGTTGTTGTTGTTATTATGATTATTATATACGTATAAAATGAAATTGAAAAACGGAAACGCAGACTAAAATGTGTTTTCTTGAACAATTCACACATCGTTCTAAAGCCAATTACTCTTTCATTCCACATAGAATTGTGAAAATTTAAAAAATAAAACTCCACGAAAGACAAACAAAATAATATATTTCAATATAGTGTCTATACAAACTGAATGACTCCATTATGTAAACGTCGATTTTTGAACAATAGCAATCTAGATTGTGGGAACTGGGAAGTGTTCATTGTATTGAAACACTGGAAAACAATGTTGATATTATATTCTCGAATAAAAAAATTAAATATAGTAACACGGTATGTACCATTAAATTATTAATACTATTTGTACGTTATAAAGTGTGCAATACAACTTTACAATAGGTATTATAAAAAACTTTTTCATAAAGACCTAATTTAAAATATCAGTTGGTATACTCAATAGCCCAAAATAGGAATATATTAACTTTGTGTCATATTTATAAATTTATTCGTTAAAATTAAACAATTTACCAGTTATAGATATTACGTGATTAGTTTTAAAAATCCCCATAAACTTTAATCTAGTATTAAATTTAAAAACCATTTTTATAATATATCGAATATAGAGCATAAAGCGTCTAACCTCGACTAGATACACGAAGATTTAATAGTTTCGAACACTTAATTTCAAATTTAGAACGAAAATTATATTATAACAGGTAGCTGCCTATGATAATATTAACATATTATAATGTGGAAACTGCAGTGGTCGTTATGCATTCGGTGCAATAGTGTAACGGAGCAACTGAAATCCACTTTGTTCTACAAAGCGTGATTTTGTCGGAAATTCTACTGGCCATGTTGTAAGTTTCTCGAAAACTACACTGAGAAATTTCGCAAATGACTTAAATGTAGCGCATGTGTCAAATTTCTAGTAGAGTGGTTATATGAAACTTATGAATCGGTATGTTTCTAACGAAAAACGAGTCCACAGACGAAACAAACAAAATTCTTATCGCTACAGCATGTAAATCACAATAGCTTCCACAGACCCATATATATACAATTATTATTACATTGTAATGTTAAATTTTAAACACAAGTGCATATTTTTTTCATTAAAATTTTACTATATTTTATAGATTGTTAAGTTCCAAGATCTCTCGACGTCGATAGTAATAATATAATCTATATTGGACTTATTAAACAACGACAAAAAACTCGGCAAAACATTTTAATTGCTTAACCACTAAATGTGGTTTAAGCACAACGACTTATGAACCAATATCGTATCGTGTATATATATATAAAAATGGTGTTATATAAAATGATTCTATACGCAGATCGGCCGATCGCTGCTGTATAAACTGCGTGTGGTTGTAGTAGACAGATCAAAAAACAAAAAAATCAATCTTTTTTAACTGTGGACGACATTTTTCGAGTCACGTGATGTCCAATCAAATCGTAAAATAAACCTTCAAGCATTTCGGCTGTAGGGAACTTGTTGTATGTGCGTGTATGTGCGTGTATAATTGAAAATCCATTGAAATCTCAGAGATTGAGCTAATATTTTTTAGTGCAAATAAATTGGCGAGCCGAGAAATAAATCCGAAAGGAAAACCTCTCGATGTTAAAGCACGATAAAACCTATTTGGGGTGGAAAGTTTTTAGTGCAACGCTACATAGCTTAACCGTATATTATATTGTTGGCCATTCGATAAACATAACCGCGAATAAATTATGAAATACGCTCGGGGCGTAAACGTTTAGGTGCATCTCAAAACTTCAGTATATAAATGTTTATAAACCGTATCTACATCCAGTATACGCGTATTATACCTTACGTATAACATTATATTATTATATTATAATGTATAGAGACCACCGATAAATCCACCGTCACCGCAATGATCGAT
The DNA here is from genome assembly GCA_008086715.1 of Sitobion miscanthi. Classification (NCBI taxonomy): domain Eukaryota; kingdom Metazoa; phylum Arthropoda; class Insecta; order Hemiptera; family Aphididae; genus Sitobion; species Sitobion miscanthi. Next base: position 27,693,368 of record CM017800.1, read on the forward strand.
TGACGATATTATTATTATTATTATGTCCGAAATAATAGTATAATGTTTCGACGTACCTATAATAATATATGCGATATATACATAATAGTTTGACCAGAACTTACTGCGTGTTACGATATTATTATATTAAATTGGTATACGAACTGACTCCCGAGTCCACGTGGACTGTGCGTTTTATTTATTATTTATTTTTTTTTTTGCGCGCTTATGTATTAATTTTTGTGTTGCAGAACTCACGGTGAAAATGGAAACCGAATGCCCCAACAGCAAAGGCATCCGTCTTGCTTAACTGCACACACGTCCTAATCAACTACAGCACTGTGAAATATATATAAAAAAAAAGGTTTATATATAATATATATATAGGTATATAGGTATATATCGGAAAGCAGCACGTGCAGACATCGACGAGGATAATGTACCGTTTGCAAGAGAATTCGTCAATTTATTTAATTTTTTTTCCTCAGCAGAGCCGCCCACACACGTACACCGCACACACACACACACATACACACACACGCGCGCAGGTATAAACCACCTATCACACACACACAAACACGTCATGCTTACGTTATTTTAATATTTTATTATCCATCCATTTGTATTATCACCTACCTATTGTGTTATTATTGTATTTCTTCGTCAGACTCCTTATAAAATTATAGTAATATCTCGTGTACATGAGGATCGTACCTACGTATATAATAATAATAATATATAAAATAATTATTTTAACTGTAACGACGTATTTTATTACACCACAATACCATCGTACACTGTACGCCATGCACGATTATTATAATAAGATAATATAATATAATATGTAATAATTATCATTTAATTAATACCACGACCGTCGCTATTGTTATTCTTTTTATAATTATTGCTCTTTGATAATATACAATTCCACCGAAAACATATTAGAATATACGTCTGAATAAACGAGTATCTACCTATACCTAACAATATAATATAATGTTATCCAATAGGTGAGAGTTAGATTGAAATCAATAATTACCAACATCGTCAATATTGTTCGCTTGGTCGCTGTCGGCTTGAGGTGTACAACCCGTCGTATTAAAATTCTGTTTGCATCCTTAACATTTATACTTTTGTTTATATGTGAAAAAAAATGATGGTGGAAAATATTAAGGTCGACCCATAATAATTTAGTTAAGTGTCTAGAATTACTACTGCTGGGCCTCATACATTTAGCATATTATAGTTTAACAATAACATTACTGCGGTGCCGTGTTACCTAATGTTTGATCAAAAAAAAAATTGTGAAAACAATCAAAGAGAATCTTTGAATCGTTGAATTTCGTCTGTTATGCGTGAAGAAAACCATCAAAAAGTCCGTAATTCATCGCGATTGCGGAAATATACCATTTGTATACTAGCAATAAAAGTAGTATACAACTCCATTTTCGATTTCAACAAGGCAAACATATTCAATGGCTTGCATATGCGCAACACAACTTTTGAATTAATAAAGTTTTCTCGTTCCGCTATGGTACACTTTACCATGATTTAACACCTAGTTAAACATTAGTGTAAAAATATATATAAATAGGACTTAATGTACGTTCAATTTCTCCTGTAGAGCTCAATATTAGTTTTTATCAAACGAAAAAACTTCTCCCAAGTCGACAGCACAAAGGGAACACCAAAGATCGTCGCGAATACAGCAACCATAGTAATTTTCCATTATGCTCAAGTAGTTTTTATCGGAACCATCATATTCTACCAGTCGCAATCGTCTGTTCGTTATATTCCTTTTGGTAAAACCGTCGGCCACAAGATCTCGGCATAAATTAAGCCAACGCACAGTATACCTACCTATATGTTTGTGTACGGCCTACTCTAGCCTCTGAGTAAACTTGTTTGGGATCAGGTGACTCCAATAATACCGTATAGCTGTTGAACTGATTGGCATAGTAGATCACAGTTAGACGCTAATACGTTTAGATTGCTAACAATAAAGGCGTTGATAACAGTATAATTTATATCGAGCTACAATGCAATAATATCGATAACTAAATATAGGTAAGTACAGATGTTTCTGAAGGAGTAAAATGAAGAAACGGTTATGCTATAAAGACAACGACGACAACGCAGCGAATACAAAATCATTGAGGTGTACATGATACGTTGTCGTGGACGGGCTCTTAAGATATTTAAAAAAAGTATCAACAATGCATTTATTTTTTACCCATAAACGCGAGTTACAAATACAAAGTGTTTAACGTAAAATGCTTATTATTTCAAAAACTATCGAAATTTTTGAAAATATTTTTTTCTTTGATTATTTCAAATCGTTAAATTTTTTTTTTAAATATTTTATATGCTATTTTTTATCGTTATATTTTGTTAATTGTATTCATTTTTAACGACAATATACATTTTTGTATCCTAGTTTGAAAGCAAAATATGGAGTTATTCGATACATATTATTACAAAATTCGAATTTTGGACGTTTATTTTATAATATAGTATAAAATATGTATTAAAAATTAGATTAGTTGTGTGGAATTTTACAGTGATAACCCGCAAAATGTTGGTGCACTACTTTGCTTATCAAACTTTAAATACTTATCTAAACTTTATAACTATATAACTTAATAATAATAAATTACTTATCGGAAAGATAGATTTTTATAGATCGGAATACACTGAATAATATTATGCTTCGGAATTTGAAATTACAAATGTATGATGTCTATCAAAACAATAAAATACTTGAAGATAATAAACATAAAAATAGAAAAATGTGGTTTTGTAACGACTTATAGGTAACTAACTAAAAGAAATGTTTTTCAAAACATTTTCTAAAAATGTATCTTTCAGATATGATTTATGGATCATCACGTATATTCTTCATTTTTTTACCTCTTTACATAATATAAGATACTAAAATATAATATACTAGTTACATACAGAATACATACAACTGTATCAAATACACGAATTCGATTTTTATAAGTAATTATTAATTACCACAGTTACATATTATATAGGTTACCTACTTACCTACAAATAAAATTGCTAAAATTTAAAATACTTCAATGTTATTCATTTAACTTTATATAATGTAGTTACTAGTTATATTGTAAACATCATTGTTGGGTAGTAGTACTTAACGCAAATTTAAAATTACTGTAACGAAATTACTTTGCAATGACAATGTAGTAATTTCATTATGTTTTATTTAATTTAACGCAATTGTAACGAAATTACTTTTTAAAATTAATTTCTATGGTTATTGTCCACATTATTAAAGTAAGGTATGGATGTAGAATGTATCACAAAACCAAGGGACAAAAATAAATCGAGTAAAATTAAAAATAAATCAAACTTATTTACGATTCTGAAACTTGAAAGTTTTAGATAATAATCAGTAATATTGTCAAAGATCCCAGGAATCAAAACTTATACATTTCGTTTATGTACCTATAACATTTAGTCATTAACAATATACCTATCAATGTTATTAACACTTATACCTATAATATACTGATATAGAATTTATGTAATAGATAACACAGGCACACAGCTATAACGTATATATAACATTATATCATTATGGTCTAACTTATTGGTAGTTTTTACTTATTAGTCATTATGGACTGTGTTTAATACATTTTTTTTTAAAATAGTACCATTGTTTGAAACGCCTTACTTTTTGAATGAAACAATAACGTAACGCGTGATAAAAATAATGGAGGGCAACGCGAATGTAATTTAAATAAAAATATTTAATGTAACGATGGTAACGTAATTTTACTACTTTTCAATAGTAGTTTTACCCAACACGACACAGTAATAAATAAATAAACTTACCAACATTATTATATTGTAGTTTAACACAAAAAAAACACTTACAATTGGTATATTATAAGCTCTTTCACGACTATATTTTATGTCGCTGTCATTGTCGTCGCGATCATTGTGTCATTGTACCCCTTACAACGAGATGATACACAATTATTACAAAACGCTGTGTATTTGTCACGGTTGAATCAGTTTACTGCACAATATTACACTTATTCGACTGTATACGTCTTATCAACTTGTTTATCAGTCACTTGGCATCAGACACAGGGCCGTTTTCACAACGTGTCGAGTATTTTAATATACAGTGACGTGGATTGGGTGGATGGTAAAACTTGAAAATAATATTATTTTTTTCAATAACATATCTTATCATTTATTATCAATTATAATAATATTATAGACGATATTTTAGGACAAAATAAAAGCTATCGCGGTTTTTTCTAATCATTATTATTAAGTATTATTTCTTTTTTAATGATTTTGTTGGGCATAACCTATATCAGTAGTGGCTAGTGGTGAGTAATTGAGTACCTACTCAAGTTTAAAACCACAGCCGTCTAAACTCGGGCGCTGCGAATCCTCTGTACGACGGAGTCCAAACGTATCTACACACACTAATGATAATATTTATTTCAGCTCACCCAAACACACTGCGTAACGCGTATTAAGCATCACATTGCCTATTCAAATCCCCTAAATAAATCATCCGCTTTCAATCCTCTTAAAATAACATTTTCGGCACGCCCCTGTACGGTTTACAATATATTATAAAAACGAGATAAATGTATTTTTCACTCCCGCCATTAATTATTGTGTTTAATAGAGAAGACGTATGCCTACCTACTATTTGTATTTGGTATCAATACATAACAATAAAATATTAAAATGCATTCGTACGTCAGAAATATAAACACGTATTATTGTGATAAATTGTTTTATAAAAATATTAATATATTTATCACGACGTCACGCTACCAATCGATGTTTAAAAGTGATGTATGCATGAAATCAAACAGTTAATATTGACCCATAAAACATTACCTAAATTATTACCCAAATCCCATTAAAATATTATATACATGCTACGAGCGCACAACTCGGTTAATACGAGAAGTAAGTTACCTGCTAAATATAATGTATAATGTTATAACCATCAATAGATGATGAAAGGCTGGGACATAATATTTCACAGTTTAACGAGACCCTCGTGATAAACTCTATAATATTCATTATGTCTTATAAAATATATAGTTTAATACATACGGAAATGAGTCTGCGAACGGTTTAATAACGCGAGTCTCGGCCACCCGCGGCTCTCATTGTAATTGTATGTGGCTCGTGAATAAAATTTATAATTTGTATAAAAACCACCATATAGATAGTATGGACTGGAAACTACGGGTTAAAATAGTGTATGTTTACCTTGTTGAATTAATAAACCTTTAACAGTTATGAACTTAAATTTTATATGACTACCTGTATGCATATATTTGTTAAAAATAAAATAAGGTTTCTTCAAATTGAAAAATTTTATATTTATTTTTGGTCCCTGACATCAAAAAGGTTGCCGGCTCATTTACTTAGTATTAGTAATAGTAGTAATAGTAGTTCTACAAGTATTGACGAATAACGATAGGTTATAAAGTTAGTAGAAATATTCCTCCGGCAAGCCTGATGAAAGAAAAATTTAGATTAATTAAATTTATTATTAGTATTGCCGCTTTTTAATCCCGAATTATTTTAGTTTTTTAATATTTATGTAATTTTATTTTTCGTCTTATTTAAAGTAGGTACTATAATAAGTGACTACTAAATGTGTTCTGTGTACCAAGAAAAACAACCTGTCCAAACGATATTAATACAAAAATAAATGCAAATGCCATGTGGTCCATTGGAAATAAACTAACATTGACATACGCCTTTATTGTATTGTAATTTCCGAACCAATTTTCGATTTAGCCTCGAAAACCCTACCGTTATTGGTTTTTATTATAATATTCAATAAGTTTAAAAAATCAGTGTGTCGTACAAAAATATTGGTCTGCCTACAGTTCGCGTGCAGTCAATTTTTATGGGAGGAGGTGATCATTTTATGTAGATTTAACCACATTAGATATCTTTGATCTGTGGTAACGTGGTATAATAACTACGCATAACATAACCTACGATAAATGTTTAAAATATCAAAGACGGGACTAAAAAAGTTAATGGGATGGGGCTATTTTTTGTCAATACATGTCTGCCTACTACCTACTTTATATTATATAATTTATATAATACCTATACGGTGTGCAATTTATCGAATCCATAACAAACTAAATAAACAAATCAATAAATAATTAAATATTATGATTAAATTATTAATAATATTTGTTTTATTGATGATTAAATAATAAGATGATATAATATAACCTTTCAATTATTAATATCAAAATTAAATATTTATATTAATTAATTGAGTCTTCTTCCTATCTGCATTACACCGGTCAATAGTTTGAAAAATATTTTTTGAAATGTATAAAATAGTGATGTTACAAAATTGTTCTCGGCCAATGGTGTTTTTTTGTAAATATTTCGACTTTTATAGAGGTGACTTCAGTCTACAGTAAGTTATCACTGAAGTTTTAAAACTATTTTATTTTATCTCGCTGCTATCATCGGATTGTAGATCAGATAATTACTTTTTAACTGCATTTACTTATTCAACAAAATACTTAAACCTAATAAATTATTTTTTATATCTATATAGTTAGGTACCTCCTAATCGTTTAAAATAATATATATATTTTTCTTATACAAAACACAGTGCCTTGTTTAATTTTTTTGAGGGAATGGTTTCCCTCTCGCCAGGTTTACGTCCGAATGCACAGGTATGATATTATTATAATACCGTATAGGTCATAACATAATATTATGTACATGGGTAAGGTAGAGTGGGTACTGGGTATACGTATAATGATATATGTATAGTAATAATATGTACTTGACAATAAATAACAATATTAATAATAATTAGGTAGGCGCCTGTACAGAGGAGGGAAAAATTATTTTAACAAATTCAACTATGGTTCATTTTGAGGGGGGGTGCTTGTTTTAAACAATCGGTATTATTATAATATTACAATATAACATTGTAATATTAGAGTACAGATGCACGAAATACTTTCTACTTTATTTTGGAGGGTTGCTAGGTATATATTTGTAAAATTTCGTGATGTTTTGGGTCTGGATTAGGTCTCCAAATCGGTTTCTGCCCGCGGTAGACACCTACTGAATTCTGTGAATATTTTTCCCGCTGAAAATGCATTAAAAATAATAACATAATTCTACGAAATATACAGTGCGCCAAAACGATTCCCACCGTCGCCTTTGTTTGGATTTTAATTACAACAATAGTCGGGTCACCCTTTTCGTTTTTAATTAAATCCAAACGACAGGTAATTTAATCACAATTAGTATATAATATACACATATAATATTTAGCATGTATCTATATACACGCACAACGATTAAACAATTAAATTGAAAGTTTGTGCGGTTTCGCGGTGTGGCGTTGTGGTTATATTAATGTCATTTTCGTTTTTTGGTTTCGCGAATAATATTATAATAATTTTACGTATGCTATGCATTTAGGACTTGCGTGTTTCGTCGGATTTCCAAAACAATCATTCTACTTTTCATTGTATTTGAAAACCGATTTTCCGGTTGAATAGATATCGATAAGGGCGGACGAGTTCAAATAAGAATCTCGCACTACATGTTTGCAAAAAAATGTTGTTGAAAATTTGGACCGATCCCGTTCGACTAACCGACGGCGACGACGTTTTTTAAGTTTCATAATTCCACATGGGCGGGGTCTGGGTGATCTACCTACGTCATGTTTACTTATATATTATAAACGTCACAGCGTACGTATTATACGTATTATACAGGAATAATACCTACAACGTGTGTTGTCAAATTCATCACCATCAGACATGAAATTTTCCCTGGTGATCCATCGTAACTTTGACGTGGGAGTCGGGTTGAACGTGAAACCATATAGGTACACCCCTCGCCACCGCTATCCGCACGTCACGATATTAGGTATTTGTTCCACGTTTACGCGTGGCCCTTCTTGGGTGGTTTTACGTGCTTATTAAGTGTTGAATAGTGCATAAGTAGTATGTGCTGTATGAGTGTAGACATTCCGGGGAAACTTTTATAGACTTGTATCGGCTACCCGTAAGTACATTTCGATCCTTATTCTCGGCCCCGTGAAAAATCGATTGACTTGACTACCTCTTCACTAAAACGTATATACTACAGGAAATCGACCAATAACGTGCCACTATAATGAATCGTCTTAGTATTTAAGACGTTATTATTATAGATCACCACTACCTAGGTATATATTATCGGTCCATTACGTTTTTAGTGATTCAGTGATTTTTCATGGAATCTGGCTTATTGAATAGGTATTTAATTAGTATAAGATTCCAATAATCCTAATACTTGATGCATAGGATATGTACCTACTCTAAGCATGACAATGGGTTAATCGTCGCACTTTAAAATAAGCACAGCGTATGGCTGCTTAACAACATATTGTGCACCAGCACTAAGATTTGAGTTGGCTGTCGAAAGGGGGGGGGGGGGGGGCTGAGGGGCATTTTTTTGTTTTTAGGCAGGTAGGTAACTATATTTTATTTGTGTTATAACGGTGTTAGAAAACTTCTGTTTTAATGTCATTATGATGCACCGACCATTTTACGATCAACTGATTTCGCAAAGAAATTAGTGTCGGGTGTGACAATTTGAGATTCGTCTCTGTTTCTACATTATACTGTGAACACCTGGTTAAATTACTATAGGTAGCTATATTTTTTTGCTCGTAGGTATCTTGAATTTTGAAACGAATAAAAAAAAAAATCATCACAATCGAATTTATAACCTTTAATTTGTTTTTTATCCTGCAGCAGTTCCGAACGGTTTCGTCAATATGTAGGTACCTACGTATTACGTCATATGTTTCAATTCTAAACTTTCAAGTTCCTCGATAAAGTATCGGTAGAGACCAGCTGCACTGTGTAGTCATCAAAGAACTTTTTCTTATTCGACTGGCTCTTTTCTTTGTCACTGCAGCGTAAAGTTATTGGTTTCCTGGATATTTTATATTATATATGTTCAACGATTTCCTTTAAACGTACACAATGTAGATATCTACATTAAATTTTATCTTGGTAATGAAAATAAAATATAATCTTAGAGTGCAAAAAGAAATATTTATTTATTACAAATAGGTAGACACTTTTATATTATACCATTTTGTTTAATTAAGTGATAAAAACTAAAGAGTAAACCTATAATAAAGAGTGATTCCTTTATCGACTATTATCTGACAATATCTTAAAAAATACAAGAGGTTTTTTTTTGTTTTAAGCATATACCGAATACTAAGTAGGTATCATAAACATTATAAAGAGTACCTACGTTCTTAAATATTATAAAAAAGGAGAAAATAATTCCTTGTAATAACTAAGATATTGCCTGAATTACAATAAAAATGCCTATGAAAATTATATGAATACAAACTATAGTACCTGGTAACTTATTTTTTATAATTCCTAGAAGTGAAGTAAGTACCTATCTAAAAGAGATGGTAAAAAAACAATTTATAATATATTTGATTTTGTATAATGCAAATATACAATTGCAAAAAGAAAACATAAACATTAAAATAATATTGTAGAACTCACATTTATTTTAAATTATGTTTGAATGACATTTTTTTTATTCAAAGCAGTCTATAGAAAATAATAAATTTTCAGTTTTCATTTATATAAATAAAAATACGTTTAAAATAATTAAAATATATTTTTTCAATTTATACAATATAAATTATTTAAATTAAATTCTACATTAAATTCAGATTTAATATTTGTCTGAAATGTTACAAAATAAATAAAATGTAAAAAAAAGTATTAGAAATGAAAGCGGTCTCCCTACCAACTTGTTGATTTTGATAAAGATAGGTGCATTGTGTAAGCATGCCAAAATAATGAAAAATATTTCTATTTTGAACTGGAAATCAATTCAATTAATTCTGATACACATTGCATTTTTATGCTCATTTTAAATGGTATAAATATATCACAAAAATAATAATATAATATGGTTTTCTGGTCGAATTTCAACCACTGGACGATACTAATAACAATCGATAAACTATAATAAGTAATAACTGCAATCTATAAAGCTTCTTTAATAATTTGGTAATTATAATAAATTAACTTTCGTGCAATTATACTTCAACGTTTTAATATAAAATTTACTTTTCATAAAAATGCATCAACATATTTAAAAATATGTATCATACTTACCAGTGTGCATATTAAATTGGTAAAATAATAGGTGCAGTATAGTCTCGATTACTCGAATCTCAAGGGGAATAAAAATAAAATATACCTCAAGACTCAAACACAACTCAAATAAAACAACAAGGTGTAAGAAGAAAAAAACCGTGTTATGGAGGCTCTACTGTATATCATAATATAATAAATAATTTCAGCATTTTTTTACCATTACAGTAGGTATTGCGCTTGTACTCAATTATACTTTATTACGATAACTCCAAAAAAGAAATAGAAACATATAATTAATATTTAAGAAACCAAATGACGATTCTGTTTTATTTGCTTTTTGTGATTACTTAACACTAAAATATTGCCAAATTTGAATTCAGCATATTATATTGAACTATAAATTATAATTAGATGATATTATTTTAGATTCTGAGCGAAAAGAATGTACTGATTTTACAATGATGTGTTTTTTTCTTTCTGTCATCAACATTTTGGGTAGGAATAATGCTCCGATTTCGAGATTAGCATCTTTTCTGATATAAAACTGAATCTAGTTTGTACTTCAGGGAAGTCAAAAGTGAAAATTCCAAGCAGTCTTAGAAATTGTCAAGAAAAACAAAAAAAAGTGGTAATTTGTACGCAAAACCAATTTTTGAAAAAATTGATTTTATTTGTTTGTTGTAACTCATAAATGAATAACCGTAGATCCTTGAAATTTTTGCCAAATATTTATAATAGTATTTTCCATAAATGGTAACATTTTCGAAATACTTTGACTCTATTTAAGCTATTTATAGCTATGAGGCATTTATAAAATGTTTTAAATTATTTTTCAATTAGAAATTCATAAAAGATTTAATTTCATAGCTAAGATTAAAAAGGTTAATAGAAAATTAGTTCATCTACCTAAAACAAAAAATAACTATACGTATACAGAGCATTAATTGTTTAAGAGCGTTTGAATTTATAATTTTTATGATATTTGATATTCAGCGCTAAATGATCGAAGTCCCATTCATCGATTTTTGAGATTTTGTTGTATTTCCAAAATGAATAACCATAGACTCTTGAAATGTTCACCTAATATTTATAATAGCATTTTCCATATATGGTGAAATTTTTAAACATTGTTGACTCTTTATGAGTTATTTATTGTCATAAGAAAGTTTTTCAAATTCTGTAAATTATTTTTCAGTTAGTAATTCATAAACATTTTTCTTTTTATAGATAACATTAGAAATTTTAATGGAAGGCTTCCAAAAAGTTTTATTACCAGTATCAAAAAGAAAATGTTCACGTATAGGTAAGTATTACGCTATTTATATCCATGAGATATTTTCGACTTTTATTAATTTTTTTTTTAACTATTAAATTTGATTAATTATATAAGTATGACAAGCTGACACAACGTCTTCGCTCAGAATCGTTTTTCATATACAATGATCGATCATTGAATTCGATATAACACATCCATTACAACAACATGCATGACAACTATTTTGCAACAGAGCGGTACTTACTTGACCAAATTTTCAAATATCATTATTTATATATCAATGATTTTGATTTATAGTATAATTATCGATAATATTATTAAGTTGAATACAATAGATATAATATTAATTTTTAATCATGAGATATTCACCACACACCAAAATGATTGTTGCTGTCTTGGATATTGGATCACAACAATAAAAAAATCAAGATACTAAATTTAAAAACAAATATGCAGTGCTATCTAGTGATGAAAATCCAAGACAACATAATATTATCTTAAAAATAATGGTTGCCCGGCATAGAAGGTCGCGTTTGAGGTCTTTCAATATGAAATAAGCCCTTAGTACGAGTAAAATCAATTATTAAGTAATAAGTATTGAATTATTATATTTAACGTCTATTATTGAAGCCACATTTTTAATGAAAATCAAAAATCAGTATCAGTATCGAAATGGTTGCTAAGTAATGATAAGTGCATACCTAAGGTCGTTGTTTTTTAGATTCTGAGCGGAGCTAGGAAGCTAGTGGTTTTGATGTCATGTAAATACATTGCGATAATTGATTGCAGTGATTTGGGCGCGGGTGTAATATCGTCGCACGACGATACATGCCTATACTTTATACTTCATCAAATTCTAAATATAATTAAATACAATTGTGCCAAAGATAGCCAACACAAAAATATATAAAAATAAATTACACATCATTTATTGTTAAATATAAAATACAATAATTAATAATTAATAATACTTAGTTTAAATCAACTTTGTCATAATAAAAAAATACGCATTGTTTATTAATTTATTTGTAAGTATAAAATATAATTTAAATCAATTAATGTTTGAGCGTCAAAATAATGAATAATAGTTTTATAAAACTAGTTTTTAAATACTTTTAGATATTATAGTAGTTTTATTATGTAAATAAAATTGTGTCACAGATAGCCAACATAAAAATGTATAAAAATAAAATTTAAATTATGATTGCAACTGAAAATTAACAGCTATCCCAAGTAAATAATTTTGAATATTAGTAGTATTTGGGTCAAATGTTGAAGTTAATTTTTTAATACGAATTGCAGAATTTTTATATTTTTTTTCTTTTTTGGTAATGTTATTCCAAAAAGTGACTGTTCAACTTTAAAAAGGTTTATATTGTTTTCTTTTTTCAATGCATTGATAAAAATTCAAATAGATGCATGAACTGCATTTTTCAACGAATTGAAACAATTATGCCAGCCTTCTACTGCATTATTTGCGCGTGGAATATCATTTTCAACCAAAAAATATAAATTCCATACTGCAATAGGAAACAGTGGAGGTGTCTTTCGTCTTTTTCTGTTAACCCGACCAATATACGTATCCTCAAAATAATTTATAAAGGTTGACATTAGTTCCTTGTTATTTTTATAAAATTCTGTTTAAAGAAGGTTTTCGAAACTATCTTCAACAAGATTTTCGGGTAAATATGCTAATGCCAGTATTTTTCGAATATTAATGCAAATTCTGGATCAGTAGATTATTTATTACTTAACCCAATATTTTGAATTTGCCTCCAAATTGACTGTCTGAGATGAAAAAAACAACCATGGATTTTAGTATTTGGGTATACAAATAAGGCTGCATTCATAGCAGCTTTTTCAAAATCAGCCATAATCATGTTATTGAGCTGGTTTGACACGTCCTGATGTAGTGGATCCCTTAAAAACTTAGTGTTGAGAAGAAGTTTGGTTTGTAGTTTGGATCCCGCAAGATAGTTTTTGGTGCAGAGTTTCGGTGGAATTTTTGGAGTTCCTTGTGGACTTGTCACCTCTATAGTTGGCTGGGTGTGATTGAGTGCAGGAAAGTCCTTATCTTTCTTGCATTCACTTGACAGGTGGTTATCACCACATTTCACACATCTAGGTTGATGATTAAAGTATGCTTGGGTATGGTCATAGGACTGGCAACGTGCATTAAATAAAGTTGCGTCTGGGGCGGGGCACCTCTATTTTATTTTTGTGTAGTAGAGTGTGTCCATTTCAAAAATGTCTTTGTTTGTTGGTGAAAGCTCTAAGTCAACGAAAAAGAGTGGAAGAAGATTTTTTGTTTGACTATGTAAAACGTTAGTGATGTTTCTGACACTGAAACCTTTGGAATTTAATTCCATTTTTATAGTGTCGAAAGGCGTAGCATGATGGAGGTGTCTTTTTACCACTCTGTATGATTTTTCATCTTTGAGTTGATATGTGTGAAAGTTGACTTTTTTCTTTCAGAAATTTTACAGTTTTGCGATATGAATCGGTTGTATATGTATTTAGTTTTAACCCGTTTAAGGAAGATTTGCATAGAAAACCGGTTGCGTCAGCTGTTAAATGGATTCGCAGAAAATATTAAACTGCATTATATCAGTTTTAATAAATATAGGTTGTGGTAATGGGAGTCTCACCTGCGGTAAATTTACTGAGATATCAGTATCAATCTGATCACCATCATTACTTGTAGCAAGTGGAGAGAATCTATTTTTAGAAGTAAACGTAGAGTTTGAATGTTTAAGTTTTGGAGAGGTTCCCGTTGGAGAATTTGGTTTATTTTTTCTCTTGTCTGTCTTTTTTGACCAGGGTGTAAACCAGTCGAAAACGTTATCATCATTACTGGCAGTGTTGATATTTGTGAATGGCCCTGCGTTCGATAATATAGAGTTTTGGTTGATTATTGTTATCAGAGGCACTAATGGCTTTTGTTTATCGGTTTTTTTTGGCAATGGTGACTTGTTGTTCATTTTGACGGTAATTAGTGGGACTAATTAAGAAGCGGTGTTTATAGGGATACGTTTACAGTAGAAAATATAAAAAGTACAGAATATGGTATCCAGAAACAAATAAAATAAAAGTGAGTAGAGAAGTTATTTTTAAGAATGAAATAACTGATGTCGAGATTTCGATAAATGAAAACGAGCGTGAAGAAATAATAAATAATCTAAGTGAAATTACGAATGAAACTGACTTAGACAAGGAAGATGAGTCGGTAAGCTCTTATTATAGTCTAAGAAATCGAGAACAAAATAGAACAAAACCAATTAGACATTATGCATGTACAGATTTTACTGCTGAACCAATTAATTATAATGAGGCAATTAATTGTATGCACGCAGATAAATGGGAAAACAGGCCATGATTGAGGAATAGACTCGTTGCATCAAAACTACACGTCTTGGACTTTGGTATCAAAGCCAGTAAAGCACGATTCCGTACGTTTTACCTTTTTAGGAACACGACTCCGTACGATTTTGATCAAACAATGGATTGCCAAAATGACCCCAAAAACAACAAGATTACGTACGATTTTCTGTGCAATTTTTCCATTATTTTTTATTGTCAAATAATAAAAGTTGATGAAAATTTGTCAATTCAAAATATAAAAAGTATAAATTGTATAAAAAAATATGTACCTACCTATAAAATTGTATAAAAATAATTGTAATTTGATACCTTGGTACTTGTTACAAATATTTGATTATATTTTTATGAATCAAATATTCTTTATATTCGTTAATTAACGTGTCTTAACGTTGTTTGTCGGCTAAGGCCATTTGATTGAAACCGTTGGGAGCAAATGTAATAAATAATTCGTGTTTTTTTTTTAGTAATACGCATAGCGATCGTTTTAAGACTCGGTTAGTAATTAACGGATCAAGACAAAATTATGGTATTGATTATAACTAATAAGGAAATTATTCGCCAGCAGCACGATATGAATAAATCAGAACGATTTTAGACGTCACAACAGCAGAAAATTATCAGCTAAAAAAGAGTTCGATATAAAATCGGCATTTTTATATGGTAATCTAGAAGAAGATATTTACATGAGTCAACCAATTGGATTCGAAGACTCAATAGAACGAGTATGCGAACTAAATGTCTAGTATTGGGAGGTCTTGAACAACAATTTGAGATAACACAAGGGAATCTAGATTATTTTCTAGGCATATGGAAATAACTAGATGTACTGACGGATCAATATGTATACATCAAACAAATTACGCTGGTACACTTGTTAGCAAATTTAATTTATTAAATGCGAAGTCACACCGATCGATACGACACATATTATGGTAAAGAACATAATTTAACAACGAGTGATAATTAATTTCCATACAAACGCAGGCTGTAAGAAACATATTATTCTTATCTCAAGTTACGAGGCCAGATATAATATAGCGTTCGCTGTAAATTATGTAAGTAGGTTTTTAAATAATCCAACGCTGGTACATTGGACCATGGGTAAACGTATAATTCGATACGTAAAAGGAACAACAAACTTTGGTAGGTATATTATATTAATATCTAACGTAAATCTGTGTTTAAGTGTTTAAAATGTTTATTTTATCATTTACTATACTTATACATTTTCAAAATATTTAGACTCGTTATGAGCTGTTTACGGACATTTTCAATTTTCAACTTTTAGAAAAATATAAAAAAACATTGTACAAAAAATTACAAATTATTGTTTAGTTAAACATTTATAAAATGTTCAATTTTTATAGTTAAGGATTAATAATTTAAAACAAAGTTCCACGTTTTTCACAGATGTTTTAAATATAAATGTATAAAAACCGGTGTTTGTCCACCTTATGCACCTTTATAGACGATCCCCATAAATTAGTATTAAATTATATTTTAATAGTTACAGTTATCGGGTGGTTACAAATTACAATGTTAAATCATTATAATTGTATTATACTTTGATGAAAAAAATTACCGAAGTATAAAAAAGTATCTCAACTAAGTATCATCGTAGGCCGTAGTTACGGAATCCCGGTGGCACAAGAACGTGATAACGTATTTTACGAATTATATACACAGGGTCGTATTTATGGTGTTGGGAGGGGGGGGCTGAGTGGACAGCCCCCCCCCATGGACCTCCCCGAAATTTAAGGAAAATCTAAAAAATATTTTCATGGTATGTCAAAGTCGCTGGAAGTCTTAAATTTTAAATTCGTATTTTTATTTTGTTAGCTTATTTTTTCGCTCATGGACAAAACTTTACCACGGAAGATAATACTGAGAATCATAAATAGTAGATAGTACTAGATACTAGATACTAATAATTATAAACCTTTAGTTACCTGCGAGTAAAGAATATATTATGCACATATTAAAATATCTTAATTTGTGATGCACAATATGGCACAGATGTCAGACATAGATAATAATCTGTTTCTTATCTATATATATCTGTGTAATATATTTTTAAATTTCTAATTAGTAAACTGGTAATTTTTTTCAACACTGCAAAGGTTAAAAAGTAAAATCATATTTGAGAAATTCAACTTCAGAAAATCGTCTAGCGTAGGTTTAGCATTTTCAATATATTTAACGTGGACTACCTGGGTCCTACCTATTTTAATTCAATGCCTGTTATTATTAAAAAGAATATAATTATTAACAAACAGAAAAATTTTAAAATAACTATTAATAACTGGTCAATATCTTACTTAGGATAGTCATATAATATTTGTACAAGCTGTGTATTCTGTTATGTATTATTCAAGTTTTTATTTGTATTCATTATATTATTTGTAAGTAAATTGTCGCTCTCTACCTTCAACACAAGCTCCGCTTTTAGAAGGTAGATAAATCTCTTTGCTTACTATGTAATTTTAATATTTTATGTAATAAATAGATTTATAAAAAAAAAATATTTATAGAAATTTTGTATAAGTATCTAATGATATGGTTTTAGATAAGTTTGCCAATAGTGGACGAGCCTTTAACGTTTAAAACTTATTAATTAGTAAATTATATACATTGTGATTTAAATCATCAAATATAATTTTTATGTTTTACTCACTATGTTTATAAATTTTGTTCAGCCCTTCCCGAAATAAAATTCTGGATACGCATATGTATACACATCAACACCAACATTTATAATTTACTTCTCTCATACAGTAACACAGGTCTAATATAAATGCTATATGAAATGCCTATATATTACTCCTTAAAACATGCCACACTCCAGCCACCTTAAACAAAATATTTAATATAAGTATAGTTATTAAAAGTTCAACTTTGGACGAATATTATTCATGAGTACTTAAAACCTCTCAAGTACCTACCGTATAATAATAATAACAATATAAATATTAAATAGCAAATAAACATTGCAATATTATCTTAGAAATAGATATTAGATCTAAGGGGACCGAATATATAACTTAGTACTAGGTAGTAATTATATAGGTACCACTGATATGCGTACATATCTTGTTAAGAGAGTGCCCAAAAATATTGTTGTCACCCCCCAAAATTCAGATCTGCGCATGCCTATATGAATATAATATAAAATATCCTAGGCTGACGAACAGTTTGCGCTCAGAAACGTTTTTCGTTTATATAATATCTTATATCATTAGACTCAAATTTAACACCACCCATTACAACAGTGATCCACTTTTAACCTACTGTATAGCAAAGCTACACCCACTTACCCGCTTTTTTTTAATTGCTGTCCACAAAAAATTGTCTGCTTAGTCAATCGACATAAACTTATAATGCGAGGTTCCATATAAAAGTCTCTACCCTTAAAAAACTAAACTAAACTGGAAAATCCTATTCATTATTTCGAGCGTTTTAAGTTTATAACATTACTACTTTGGAGGATATTCATGCGTAAAATAACAATTTCTCATTTAACGATGCTCTTATTTAGTTATAATTTGAAAACGATGAAGAATTAATTCAACTTACAGTATTATTAATATTAAAATAAATAACCTATACTAAAATGAAATACTAAAAATTTAGTATAGTAATTCGATACTAAAAATCGAAATTAAGTATATCATATTATCATTACAATGTTTGAAAGTCGGTACTCCGGACAATTTACAAGAAATTAAGTTTCTAGAATACTAAGGAACCAGAAAGAGAAGATTGTTTCTAAAAGCAAGCTCAAAAAGAGTCAAAATATTTTCAAAATTGTATAGTATATAGAAAATGAAAATATAAACATTCAGTAAAATGTTCGTGTATCTAAAGTTATTCGTTTTTGAATAACAACAAAATAACAAAATCGTTACACAAGAAATATCGAATATTGTAAA
This sequence comes from Sitobion miscanthi, assembly GCA_008086715.1. Classification (NCBI taxonomy): domain Eukaryota; kingdom Metazoa; phylum Arthropoda; class Insecta; order Hemiptera; family Aphididae; genus Sitobion; species Sitobion miscanthi. The sequence continues at coordinate 27,712,132 of CM017800.1, forward strand.
ATTATGAATTTCAAACGTTCATAAAAATGTAATTTGATTTGCATGAAGACATTTTTTTTTTGATAAAGATAGACAAACTTATGAAGAATCTTGTATTATATTTTTAAATATTAGATTTAAAAAGAAAAATTTTTATGAATTCTCAACTCAAGAGAGTTATAGTATGCTAATTTTCGTGATTTTTCCGTATTTTGTCAAGATTTAAACTCTAAATGCTTATAAAAAAAAATATGACTAAGAATTTTTCATATTTTTCAAATGTCATTGTAACAATATAGTCGGAGTCTTGTATTAAATTTTCAAACCTTTGTTACCCAACAAATAAAGTTTTATTGATATCCATAGAAAAAAAGACTAATAAAATTGGAAACTGAAAATGTTCCTAAACAGTTCAAAACAAATCAAAATATTTTTTTTATTTTAAAGTTTATAGAAAATGCAAATATAAACAATCAGTGAAAATTTCATGTATATACATTCATTTGTTTTGAAGTTACACCAAAAACCATAATTGATTTTGTCAAAAACTGATTTTGCATAAAAATTCCAGTTTTTTCTTAATTTGTATGTTGTTTTTTCCCGGCGTTTTGAAAATTATTAAGAATTTTAACATAATAAATAAATTTAGTAGTTTTTTACCATTACAACAGGTATTGTACTAAATGATATTTTATGACATTAACTCCAAAAAAAAAATAGAAACATACGAATAATATTTTAAAAACAAATGACGATTCTGATTTATTTGCATTTTGTATTGGCTTAAAACTAAAATTGTCAAATTTGAATTCAGCATACCTAATATCTTGAACTATAATAAGTTGATATTTTTTAAATATAATTGTATTATTTAATGTTATATCAATGGTTATGAATTATAATTAATCAATAATAATATTAACCTTGATACAATAAATGTAATATTAATTTTCAATCATGAGATTTTCACCACACCAAAATGATTGTTGCTGTCTTGGATCACAACAATAAAAAAAATCAGTATATTAAATTTAAAACAAATATTCAGTGGTATTAATAATGAAAGTACAAAACAGCATTTTATCTTTAACATATAAAAAGGGTCGCGTTAGAGCGCTTTCAGTATGAAATAAAACCTTTGTACAAGCAAAATGAATTATTAAGTTATTAGTATTGAATAATTATACTTAACGACTATTGTTGTAGATATTTTATTTTTAATGAAAATTAAAAATCAGTATCAACTATCAAACACTAAAATATAAAGGAAAAAATCTTCTCCCTTGTTTTAAATGGCTTCCAAGTAATAAAAGTGTATAATATGTATAGCTAATTTCTTCATTCTTTTTTATATTCAACGCATAGTTTTCTTCGGCTGATTGACAATCATTTTAAGTCTTGGTAAAGACCTCACAATAAAAGTGTAATAAGTAAAAGAGACTAGTAGAACCCAACAAGAAACACATAAGTCTTAAATATATGAGTGCGCCAATATTTAGATAATATTTTAAGGGTTTAGTTACCCAACTTAGTTAAATATAATTTATTAAATAAGTTTTTTTAATACAAAACAGCTTAAATAACACCATAAAAACAAATTTATAAAAATATTTGGATTGTAAGTGGACATTACAAATTTGAGACATACGTTTCTGGCAATCGACAGACTTACCATCAGAGGACAAAAAACACAATCGTCTAAGAAAACATTATATTTAAAAAAAATGTAAAAGTACCTAAATTACAAGTTATCTTACAACTTAATAACATATTTAATTGCTATAGATGTTAGGTAGGTATTGATTTTGGGCAGCTTATGATATTGATTTAACGCATTAATTCAAAAACTTACTTTATTTAGAATATTTAAATAATGATTTTGAAAAAAAAAAAATTAAAAATAACAGTCATATAAAAACCGAGCAGACTTTGTAACAAAATATTTTCAAATTCTTAAATAATATTAAAATTAGGAGACAATTTTTGACTTGAACGTATACGCAAAATACAAAACTACCATGCTGACAATTGCAGCCAGGAATTCAGAATTGACCCAAACACCTTTGTAAGCACCGGGATAACGGACGTACGCAGAGTGTACAGGCGTTACACTGCTGATGGATTCTCCATCACGCAACAGTTTCCTGAGTTGGCCGTAACCAGCCTCATCGTAAAATTTTACATAGTAATCGCCTCGGCGAGCCTTCTTGAAGTCGTCCAACCAACTGACCTGTGGAAACGTCAAGCATAATATTATTATAAAACCGTTTGCGCCCGACACCGGTGTCGTCAACGGACTACGTACTTGGTATTTGTTTGGACCAGCGTTGGCCGCTACCAGAAGTCGGCCTTCCACTTCGGCGTACAGGTTGGACGGTGAATCCTCGCATTCGGCGCTCACTTGTGCGATGAACGCGGCCTCGTTGACGATCATGGCATCGCTGGTGGTGTACGACTCGACGGCATACTTACAACCGGCGGCGGACGAAGCCACAACGCATAGCGACAGCGCGACGAGAATGCAGTGGGTAGGTGTCATCACGGAATTTGGAAAATTTCGAGGAAACAGAGAAAACGATGTCAGAGTTATAACGTATACTATTTAGGTGAACGGACACGGTCGAGATTAATTATACTTTATGAACTCTGTTTCGAATAACGTAAAAGTGCCAACTGTTACGATCGCGTTTCGCGACGTTTGTGATAACCGGACGTGTCGATAACGCGTGTACTGAGTGTCATCGTTTTTGAGTGTGACCAACGTGACGAGGACGAGAAGGCAAACACTGTTGCCTCCGGTAAAGAAAAATATAAATTTGGAAGACATCAGAAAAACCTAAAAATTGAAATGTGAAAATATATGACCAGAACTGCTGGTTTCATATTAGAAGAATTTCAAGTGCATTATGAATTATTTTATAAGTGACGTTTATAAAAAAATTTGAAAAAGGATCACTTTTTTTTGAACTTCGGTGCACTTAAGTTGTTAGCAACTGCATACCTGTTAATGGCTTTTTTAATACAAATTTTTCTTTTAGTCAATTTTGTGGTGGAAGGATTTCCGAACGACTTTCAAAACTAAGCTAGATAGTCTATAACACCGTCGACTAACAATTTCGCGAAAAAAAATTTCGAAAATATTAGTTTTAAATAGGAAAGGATCCAAAATAGGTTTTAAAATGATGTTTATGTTACTTGAATTTTTAAGTAGAAAGAGGTTATTGAGACGTCTCAAACTGGGCATTATGAATTTATTGTTTTAATGGCGATCTATACGTTGATAGAAAAAAAATTTGGTAAATGTTAAATTTTTTCGAACTTATTATAGTTGCTGGCAACACCTGTTGAAGATTTTTTAATACAAATATTACTTTATATCAGTTTTTTGGTAAAATGATTTTTGAGTGAATTTCAAAACTAAGCTACCTATATAATTTATGTCATCGTCAAGCAACAATTATGCAATAAAAATATTTCAAAAATGTTAGTATTAACTAAGAAAGGTGTTGAAAATAGTTTTATAAACGACGTTTATGTTGCTTAGATTTTAAAATAGAAGAAACGTATTGTGACATGTCAAACTTGGCTTTACAATTCATATAAATAGTGATCTATATACATTTATCAATTGATAAAAATAAATTTGGAAAATATTAAATTTTTTCGAACTTATAGTTTCTGGCGACACCTATTGAAGGCTATATATATTTTATCTTTTTTGAATATTGCTGTGAAAAGATTTCCATATGCAATTCAAAACTAAGCTATTAGTCACTATGATAGAATAGTAGTTAAACCAATAACGCCGTATTATTTAAATGGATATTACCTGAAACGTGCAAGACAAATTTCAAACGATATACAAAACCAATTGATTGATCACTGATGAGTGTTCATTTGAAGATTAAGCATCTACAAAAATACTGAATTATTCATTATACATAAACTATAAAGATAATAGCCAGCGTTGGACAACTAATTAAAAATATTTGTTGACCCGTGATAAAAAAAAACTTCAAAAAAACAAACGATAAAAATCGAGTCTGTACTGAACTAAATGGCGATAAAAACTATCCAATTATTTTTAAGTTTTTGGAGTCCTGACATAATATGCTATACTGATGGATATAATTAACGATAGTTGATATAAATAACTGCGTAAGTAAGCATTTGTACACAAAATCCATACCTTTATAGAAACATCATATTAGTTATATAATATCTAATTTCTTATATAATATCTATAGGTAGTACATTAACTCACATAAATATATTTCTTGTTGCCATGTAATGACAAGTCTAAAAAACCAAACTAGTGTTATTATTTTTTTTTCGTATCTTTTTAATTTGAAGAATGTTTAGGCCACCTAATTAGGTGTTTTAAAAAAGTTGTCTAGAATGATAAATACTAGGTAGTTAATATTTTCTTGTAATGATACAATGATTGGAATAGGGATATGAAAAAAACACAAAATAATAGTATAAAAATAATAATTGTTATTCTATTTTTTACTTGAAAATAGGCATATTTAGTATTTACATGAAAAAATGTATTATATTCACAACAAAATATAATTCAACAGTTAAAAATAGTACATATTTATTTATTATGTATTATACATAAATAAAATTTGGACAACAACATATTATAAAAAAATATGTAAATTATTTACAGTATTATAAAATGTAGGTACTCAACATGAGTTATACATACTTATATTTATATAATATATATATTATAAGTATATAATAATATATTATGTGTTTAACACGTTTTGTTCACATAGTTTTTACACTTATGAGTTACAACATTAATAAAAAAGAAACAAATTATTCAGTCATTAATATTTCATGGTTAATCAAAATAATAGATTAATCATGAATATAATTGGCACAATGCGTACTTGTTCAGTATAAAAGTACAAAATAATTACCTATCTATATCCATTCTATTTACAGTGCTTTATAAATTATTTTTATTATCGTTTTTATCTTAGATATTAATGGTGGTTTTTAATATTGTTAGCAACAAAAACATATACTTGATCAGTGTTTTGAAAATCATTAATTTATAAATTATAATGTGCCTACCTATATGAAATGAAAGAAAAACTATTATTCGATACAGTGGCGTGCTCATGGGGCAGGTTGTATCATACCCTTGCTTATTTTTGTCATATAAAATATATGATAAAGCAATAAATTATTAAAATATATCTACCACTATATATAACGTGGTCTGAAAAAGTATAAAATTCATATTCCCCCCCCCCCCCCTAACCCATTTAAAGACGCTGAGCACGCCACTGATTCGACCCATCCTTAGGTAGACACACATACACACATACAATTTAAGTAGATAGGGTACAACACTATAAAATAGATTTCCTACAACATAATATAATAATATTATGAATGGTTAGAAAAATGATTCTAATCCACCATTCTGCGCACTTACCAGCATAAACTTAGGTACAATTCGAAACATTAAAAAAATATATAAATATACAATACTGAGTAAGATATATTTTCATGTGATATTTTTGTTCTCTTCTTTTCAAATATAATTTATAATTTATAATTAACAGTGTAAAGCAATAATGGATGTAATATACGACAATAGGCACGATGCATATCATGTCGTGGTTTTACGCAGTCTTCGGTTGTATAAAAAATAACAAAACGGGCAAACCGTTTGTATAATTTGTATACGATATATCGGTTAAAAAAAAAATGATTGATTTAATAATAATAATTATTATAAAAATATATATTACTATCAAAACCAAACGCTAACTGAAGATAGTGTGATGCACATTGATTGTTAGTCAATACGAAATAATATAGAAATAGATTTTTACCGTTTGTTATAGAAACATAATATTAAGTCAATAATTGTATCAGTTAACAATATCACGTGTTAAATTAGTTACGTCCGCAAGGGAAGTGTCGAAAATAAAAATGTAATGACTAGCAATAACGAGCACCAGTAGCCGATACTAGCACTGGTTTAATATTATTATCCGGATACTGATCGGATGAAATTAATAAAACAAATAAATCCGGAAACACCGACGACTGCCGGAGCGGGTCGAACAGACCGCATTATTTCGCGCATAAACGACCGCGTCACAGAATTCAGTGACCGTGCGGCGTAAAAATGCAGTCGATGATGATAATATTGCCGCGAGCGGCGGGTGATAATATTGCGATGATAAGGAAGCTGATGATCGTCATATAGTAATATCATAATAATATTGTAATTATGGCGATTGGCGGTGTTCGCGTCTAATTATATATTAATTATAATTTAACGGTGTCGCGGCGTGTTAGAAAAACTTCTCCTGTTCCAAGTCGGGACGGTTGCGCATCGCGTGCCCGTTGACCAGGCTGTGGCTATTCCGCTTGATGGTGGCCGTCTCGTAGTCGGCTGGCTTGTTGAACAGCCTGGGCAGCGTGCCGGTGGCTGCGGTACCGTTGCCGTGATGCTGCGCGCCGACAGTGGTCGGCTTGGTGAACGACGGCGTCCGCTTGGCGGGCGCGCGGTACTCCTTCATCGGCACCGTCACGTACGGGTTCTGCTTGGTGGTGATGTAGTGCGGACTACTCGGCAACTTCGGCTTCTGACGTCTCTGCCATGCGCAGAACGCGGCTCCAGCCACCAAGGCGCCCGTCAAAAAGGACAGCAGGCACACCAGCAGCGTGGAACTACTCGAACTCACTGCACCGGAACAAAAACAAAACGTGTAAATATAATATTACAAACGCAGCGCAAAACTAATTATTTTTCGTGTTCTGTATGGGGTTGGTGACAGGGTGGCCGTGTGAGTGGTTTAAACACTTAGATAAGGTTAGGTTAGGTTAGGTTACAGTGTTGCAGTTTGCTAATGTGATGAGCGGAGAAATATTATTATTCGAACGAATTCGAGCAAAAATATTTTTTTTTTAATTTATCGCAAAGAGTACCTATTGTAAAAGCATCAGTATCTGTTACACATCAACGATTAAATTATTAAATACAGTTTTCGATTTCAATCATTTTTTTAATAGGTATTAATTAATTAATATTTTGGACAGTTAAAAAATAAAACGATTTATTTTTATCAAACTATTTGCCATTTTTTTTTTCTAAGCATTGTCTGGTTTATTAGTCCATATAAATACGTTATATGGATAGGACAATAGTTCGAGTCAAATTATAATTCGTTTGTTTGGTTTTTAAACTTCTTTATTATTGTCTAGGATTTTTCTATTGCAGCTGTGATTGTTACCTATGTTTTTTTTTCAATTTATATTTTAACAACTTCCTAATCAAAAGTATAATCTAGGTAAGTATTTATATTTTAGGTACCAATTTGGTATTAGTGTTACACGGTTACATATTCATTTTAAATGTCCGTATGCTTACCGATCTCGTTTGTCTCAAAGCAAGGAACAGATTCAATGTTGGGTCCCAAACAACGGTCAAAAGTACATTTTCTTGTCCGATGTTTCTGATTCTCCTTATCGCAAACTGACCACTCTGACCAGTCTTCCCAGCCCATATCCATGTCATGACAAGGCACGTAACACGGTTCTTGGCTTTCGTAAGGGCCATCGCATCCATCAGAGGGCACACCCTTTAGCAGGCAATTGCGCTTGCGAGTTCTGACGCCTTCACCACAAGTCACAGAACATTCACTAAAGTCTGTCCAACAAGTCCATTCTCCTAAGACAATAGCAACAGTGAATATAATATAAACGTGTAGAATAGCATTGAAATTATAATATTATTATATATTATAAGGTAGGAATTGGTTTAAAATTTATAAATAATACTGCAAAACTAGATACAAAGTCGGAAGTATGCTGTATAGTAAAAAGTGCAATAAATATTACAGAATTTATTATTATTTTACCCAATTACCTTTGCATTGATGTGTATTGCAAGGCCTGGTAAATGTGGTTTGTCCCTCACAATTATCCAAAGGGCCTTCACAAGTTCTAGTTCTGACTTGTACACCACCACCACAATCAGCAGAACACAGTGACCACGGTGACCATTCTGACCACGAGTCTTCTGAATCTGATGGTTGATCTAATAAAAAAAAAAATTTTAATTATTATAAAAAAGCCTATAATTTGTTAGATACCAAAGTTTAAACATTTTAAAACGTGCAATATAGCACATATTATATCAAATCAATATAGATATAATGTACATATTACAGGTAGTAATAGCTGACAACTCACCAAGTCTGTGACACGATCCATCTTGGCACAATCTACTTTCTTCCTTGTCCTGCATAATGCTTAATGCCGAAATATCTGGCTGCGTTCTGCACGAGAATCTGTATCTTTTATGAGTACCGTTTCCGGCCGGCACCCACGGTGACCACGCCGATATCTTTTTTATGTTATCCGTGCATGGTCTCTGGTTACACAGTTCGTACTCTTCGGAACACCCGATGCAATCCTGTCCTTCCTGTGGCGGTGGGTTGTTACAGTACCGCGACCTCTGTCGAATGCCTCCACCACACTTGGCCGAGCATTTGCCCCACGAGCCCCAGGCGCTCCAGCCCGGCTCTTTTACGACAGGTGGTGAAACTGTGATGGGCGGGGGGAAGGAAAGAGATAAAAGTTAATAACAATAATATCGCGCGACGACGCCGAACGCCGTCGAGAGGGAACACTGGCGGTTACCCTTACCTGGACAAGGTGGATTCGAGTGGCAAAACATTTCATCGGTGTCCCGTCCTACACACACGCGACCGCCAAAGGCCGGCGCCGGATTTCCACAAGTCCTTTTCCTGACTTTCACGGCAGAACCGCAACTCTGAGTACACGCCGACCAGTCCGACCAACCAGACCATTGTCCGTGTACGGTGCAATTAGTCACCTAAGGGAAAAAATGAAAGTTAATATATTACGTACGTTAATGACGTTGTTAGTAGTTAACGTGTAATCATGTTTGTACGCGTATAAATATGTACATATTATAATATATGTTATATATAATAAATGTATGCGTAGGATATTATAATTTCCCGGTAGTACAACTAATTTATCTATATGATCTCAAACGTAGGTATTCACGTGACACATATACATACATACTTACTCTAATAAATGTTAAATATAAGTTTTTTCTCATTACATGGGTGTGTAACTTTTTTACTCGGGTTTAAAAAGAATTACAAAGGACTGGTATCTTTATGATAACTGCACGCTGTACTAAAAAATTAGCATATAAAACCAATTTAGTTGAATATTACTTGCGTTAAAAAAAATCAAAACACACTATTGTAATTCACTAATGCGTATTATCTGCGGAAAACGGAAAATGTGCGTGATGGTCGGAATATAAGTAAAGCGATAAAAATTATTTACGACAGATGTGGTAACGGGTAAAGCACCTCGGTAAAAATAAAAAATAATAGTCTATCGCCAGTCCCACAGTTGGTTTTAATTAGTATAACTAGGTAATATTATTATAATATAAACTGGTTGCATGTCATACCTGTATGGTAGGACCTTGGCATTCGGCCCCGTCGTACTTGGGTTCGGGGTTCGTGCACGTTCTGCTCGAACACAAGCATTGGTCGGCGGACTCTTTGCCGTTAACGTTTTGCGTACACGCAGCCCATGTCGACCAGCTGGACCAACCACCGTCGATCGGCCTCGACCGGTCCGGACACTTGGTAACGTCCTGTCGCCAATTGTGTTCCATGATGTTACCGTTTGTCGGCGGTTGACACTTGTCGACGTGCTCGTTCCATCCGCAATAGGGGTCCATCGCGTTCATGCACGCTTCCTTGCTCCGGTGTCGGCCACAGTGCTGGGCCGGTATTTTCAACACCCGGTCACGAGTGCCCACGTAAATCGAATCCTGCGCAACCATATACACACGTGATAACAAATGAGCCCGTAATTCCGTCATCGGCCGCATAAAAACGTTAGGTGTTACGTACCGTGACTTTCAGATAATGCAACGCCATGATCTGGGAACCGGAACCCTCGGGGAATATGTTCCATTCCTCCAGTGTGCACGTGGCCGAAGATTTCGGTAGAATAGTAATCTTTTTCACGGTCCCTTCGGTCGTGGCCACGTACAAGACTTTTAAAGATCCATGTGGTTTGGTTGGTACGACGTCGACAGCAATGTGTGTCAGAATTTCCAAGGGCTTGTAATATAGTGGATCCATCGTGGTGGGCTGTACTGCGTTGTCCATCAGTTGATATCTATTAAGGTACAAAGCACTTGAGTATACAACACATACGGTTCACACACTAATATAATGACTGACATATTATTATTATATCAGACACCGCCTGTCCGAAACATATATTACACACGAAAATGAACATAAATCAAAAATTGATGTGTAGTTTAAGTGAATTATATTCATAATATTCAACACATCCAAAACCGCTTTTATTTCTCAGTAATGTCTATTACGAAAAAATAATAGTAATAACGTTCAACTTAGTACTTATAATATATATAGGTGCATCTAAATTTATAAAAAAAAAAATAAAACTCGTTTGGACGAATGAAATGCAATTATAGCCCTTGTATGACACCCAACTCGATCATAAATAACTCAAATAATTTATTATGTATGGTTTATAAGTTTTCTAAATTTATTGTTACAGGTTAGGTTTAGATATAATTAAGAATTTCATAAGTAGTGTGCAGTATTATTCTTAAATATTGTACATTTATAGAAAACGAATCTAAAAACTGAAAGAATAAAAGAATAATTTAATATGAATTAGCAGATTTACATAAAAAAAAATAACGGGTAAACAACGAATCGACCACCATCGGAGTTATATACTACATTACTCCGTATTTAAACTATAGAATTATAATATGTGTATTGTATAAACTCAGAAACTCTATAGTACAATAGGTACTTATATATACCACTAATAATAACAATGATAATAAATTAAATACCTCGACGAGTCAAGTATCTGATTTGGATCCTGTCTTTGGCAGTGTCCGTGGTTGAGTTGATGCGGTGGGTTATATCGTATCCATTCCGAACCGACGCTGGCTTGGTGTTTGAACGGTCCATTAAACGCTGCGTTTATAGCGGTTAGGTTAAAACTACATACTGCCGATCCAGCTATACCATTGCTGTACAAAATAATAGCACACACTTTAATTTAGACTGTATGTATAAGTACTCTCACATCAATGCATATAGATAGTAATAGTAAGAATAATAATAACACATGGTTGAAAAGCCAGAGATTAAATATAATGATAGAATTTACTTTAAAACAAAAGGCTACAGTTACCACAATCACGCGAAGATATACGCTCTGAAGAACCATGATAGCAGGGCGTATGTGAAAGAAACTCATTTGAGTAAACCAAAAAAGTTGTAAAAATAAAGACACGGGTGGATCATCAGCTGTCATGTAAGTATTCGAATAGTATAGTAAATGTCATATGAATACTCTTTTACATATTTTAAATAAAAATATTAATTCCAATTTGAGTAATGCATTTTAAAAGTAAATTCTTTATAATTCTATGGCCAGAATGATGATATTGCAAGGGACGACCGACAAAAAAAAATTTCTGACGCTAAACTACGTTATAGCAAACTTTTCTCTACTAAAAAATTCGCAATATTTTAGCATAATATAATATATTCGTAATATTACCTTGGTGTAGTAAATGTAGCGTACACCAATCCTTCGTCTGGTAGATAAGTCATTCCCTGAATTTCATCAAAGTAAAATGGATAGTCACCGGGTAATGAACAGTTTAAACGAGCCTTAATGAATGTGGTCCAATTGTCTCGCAGCATAGTTTGTCCGCCGACATCGTTTTTGCACATCCTAGCAATCCTCGAGTACACCCTCTGTAAAATATTATAATAAATTAGTATGTCAACATTGTGAGTATAATGAAGTATAAATTAATTCGTAATTTACTATCAAAAATACGTTAAAACCTTTTATCTATAGTAATGAAATATATTGAGATGTGCAAAAATATATAATTTTATTAGGTATATTATAACTCATAAATTGTACCATTCCCGGACCAAGTTTAAAACGGTATATTTCATAAAATAAAACGACAACCAAACACATACCTTTCCACAGTTTATGTACTCCACTGCACTTTCTCTGAACAAAAAGTACACATAGGCGTCGGTCTCAAACGAACCGACGAACTGGGGCTCGTTCAGCCACTTGGCATCATAGTTCTTTGTCCGCAGGTACGAAGCTCCCAGGTCCCGGACAATGGCCGAGTCTGCGCCGGAAAAGTCCATCGGGCTACCGGCAAAGTACTGGCCGTTGAGCGTGATCATGGCTGTGATGTTGGAAAGTGGACTGTACGGACACTTTCCCACCCCGCGCACGGTGTCGGTCACGCTGTTGGCATTTTCCATCTATCGAAACACAGAAATGTTGCACAATTAGTCCGCATATAGAGATTAAAGAGAGCTCTCCCCCGTCGCATTTCCCGCCCGAGAAAGACGACACACTTTCGCCGTGCTCGCTGACATTGATGTATTATAATTGGCTAAATGAGCTCTCGGATGAGAATTTATAATAATAGTATGTAGGTATAATATTATTGTAAGCTAGTCATCATAGATCCAGTCCGGACGGGCGGCCAAGGGCGGTTTTAATATTACATAAATAAGCGTTATCAATTTTAATAACGACCGACTGTTGAAAAGTATAAACTATAAATTACCGCATTTAATATCTACGTTTTATCCTCTTGAAATTTTATTAGGATGTATAATATATAAGTATATAGGTACGCGTTTGTTAAAAAATCAATGCAATCATCAACAAAGTAGAACGTACATCATAATTTAAGAACGAGTACCTATATACACTACATACAATACAATAGTTCATGCGTCGTATTTTGAAACTACCTAATCTTTAGATTGGCAAACCGCTTTTAAATAATAATACTTTGGATATACGCTATAATAGCAGTCAGCCCGAAAGCTCGAAACACTGAAATGTTTTATTCATATTTTACCTCTCTCCACGTGCACTGTGGTGAAAAAGCTCCGGTACCGCATGCGAACAGCCGTTTTCCAGTGGACAATAGTACTTTGACGTAATTGTGACAGTCGTCGACACTCTGGCCTTTAACCAGACACAGTTGCACCTTTTCCTCGGCGGCCGGCCAATGTGCGGCCTCGATCTTTTTCAAATCGTCCAAGTCCAGGCGGTATATGTTGTCTCTGTTGGTAAAAATTAAAATAATGTTAAAAAATTAAAATAAAGTCTTGACCTCTTTGTTGTTGATGTTTTTTTCTAACGATTAAACGACGAGACACCGTATGGGAACGGCTGCAGCGCGTATAAGGACGCGACCCGATCCCCGACCACATGTTCGCCAAACGTCTGTGAAACACGGCAATTTTTGGGGTGGCGACTCCGAACCCGGTGCCCCAGAATCGGGTTCGTGGCAAAACGGAGGGACAATCGAAAATTTCGACTCCCGGAGACGCAGAGTACTCAAAATTAGGGAAATTCCTAGAGGCGCCAGCGCGAATTACGATCGACGCACCAGGCGCCGTGTGGGCGCATTTCAGTAAGAAAAAAAAGAAAGAAACTGGTTTACAATATTATATGCATATAGGTGTATTATCGACAAACAATTTAATTTATCATTATTACGTAAAAAAAAATCCAACTGGCGCGTTATAATTTTTCGTATAAATTTATTCCTACTCCCCTCTTCCCGTTACAATCTAGCAATAGATTCTCCACCTTTCGACGGCTCATAATTCTCCGCCGTTATGATCCAGATGCGTACGACAGGGACTTTATAAAACCGTCGCCACCGTAGCCTCGGCCGCCATACGGTAATTGCTACGTAGGCAGGATTTTTTTTTTCATCGCGTTGTTTATTAATGAATTCGAAATTGGACCTAATAACAGGCGTGGGTCTCAAGCCTCACCTGTTCGGACCACGGACATTATAATGCTAATATACTTATACAGGAGAAAAATATTTTGCGACGTTGTTATAGTGATGATAATAACATACAAAGTGGAAAACTATATTTTGTTTAAACGAAACCGAATAATACATAGGTACGAAGTAAGAATAACGCTGATCAAAAAATTATATTTTACTTTTTGAACACATTATTAAAATATAATAAAATAACAGTTATAAGTGTTACGTAACACGAAAATACAAACAACGTCAAAAAATATTTTATAGTTGGCACGTTGTTTTTTTTAATATAATATAATTAAAAGTATACTTATATACTTTGATAGTGTACTTGAATATATTAAATCATATTTGTTATATTATTTGAATGCACGTTTTAAATATACGTACTACAATTAGTGCAATCCAACGAACTACGGAAGTATAATTTAAAAATTATAACATAATATTATCTACGTTTATATCGCAATAAACTAATAAATTCTATAACGGCGTTTCCGTAAAGACTATAAAAACGGAATTTTTACAAGACAAACACCTATAGAATTTTATGTAGGTTTTTTAACCTACACAATTCCTTTAGATACAACATACAATTCTGCATTTAAACTGTTTAAAAGTGAACGGAAAAAATATGTAGGCACCTATACAGGTAGTTAAATTAATACGAAATATTTAAACAGTCTACTGAGCATTAATAATTATGACGGCACGAAATGTCGTGATGATCGTATTCACTGGGACTTCTGATTTATATTTTATAGACCTATACATATACGAAGAATAAGACTACTCATAGCCCAGTATAATACAGTAATAATATACGATTCAATATAGATTATAGTTTTCAATGTTTCACACTTCGAATTTCCCACAGTATGACGTATATTGACGTCTCTATTATTGTAACAATATGTGAACTACAATTTCCGTTTACAATACAAATAAATTCGTTGCACGATTCTTGTCAGCAGTTATTAGTATATGTCTATAACGACTGCAACACTATACACATCATTGTCTATCACAGAGATGAATCATTTGGACCATACATCGTAACAGCACGAGTCATCATAATATTATAATAATTATACGCATTACTACGCACTATTGAATCGATGATGATTTGTTGATATAATATCGAGTGAATATCTGTATTCGGAAGTTGTATAAACAATATATTTTATTTAAATCTTGACTGATATAACAATATTATACATCGAAAACAATCAACGTGTTTTCCAATCGAACTGAACATGTGCCACGTGCGTGTAAATTATTCAAACATTTTATAATAATAATATACATTAAATATTATTATATTTAGTACCTATACTATTACAACGCCAAGAGGAACAAACAACATTAAGACAATGAGAAATTAAGTTTATATTCTGCAGGAACAATAATATAACGCCCAACCAGATGTTCAATAATTAAGTACTCACTCTATAAACGATGAGACGTGTCTTTATTTGTGTTGGACGACCAACACTGTTTCTTTTTCGAATTTACAACATTAGTTGTAGGTAGGTAATACCTAACAAACATAAACGAAATAAATAACGATTTTATTGATACGATAAATTTGACTGCCTTGCAATAATTACGGAAAACTGGTTTCGAAAAACACATAAGTCACACAATAAATTGGCGTTCGACGGTGTAAAATAACCGGTCTTCAAAAAATTTTAAACGGCCAAAGTGTGTCGGAAAACCGGCGATAATTCAGTTTCGACCCGATCCAGGTCCTCGCCGACCGCCGAGCGGCGGATCATCCATGTCTTTTAAATTTTTCCGCAATTATAACTATATACATATAATAATACACACGTAATATAATAATATTATAGTAATTGACATTTACGACGCCAGAGATCATATATCATCGTGTATCTGTGCCCGTGACCGCACCGGTGTTGTGCCGATGGTATAATAATATACGAAGAATAAAATATACACACACGTACAACTGCCTATATATAGGTACCTGCAACCTGCCTACTATAATATACCATTGCAGATGGCATCTATTATTATTGCAGACGTTTTACGTCTGCTTCGCGCCATTGTTTCCAGTCTGTATATAATATAATATAATATAATAATTGTGCTCTTTTTTTCTCTTTTAATTTAATTTTACATTTGGAAGGCGACATTTGTTTTGTATAGTAATAAATTTCTTTCTCTTTTTCTCTCTCTCTCAGGTCGGCCTTAAACATAATGACATATTAATAACATGTATAAAGTCGTAATATATCACTATATTATTCTGCTATATATTGTGAAGATGCACACCGATTAGGTGTACGCTGTACCCAGGCCCGCCACATCAAATTTTGGGTCTCAATACTAAAATGTTTTTGAGGGGCCCTATATTAAACATTCAATAAAATACAACCCATTACAAACCATTACAAACGGGTGTCCCATACACGATTTCTAGGTAATCAATGGCTTGATATATTAATTGTAAATATTTTATAGGTATTAATTATATTCTAAAATAAGTGTTCCTATCGTCATTTAAAATTTGATTTCAACGGGACTCTAAAATATCTGTACTCCAGGTCCAATCCCCCCCTTATGAAGGGGGGAAGGGCTGCACCATTAGCATAGCATTTTCTTCGACTTGTACAATATAAAAACCCACCAGTACCAGGATAGTACGACGATGACTCAGTGACGCTCTGTTCACATGGACGTATTTCTGTCATCATCGACAGTTAACTATACCAGACAAGTGAGTAGTGACAACTCGCCAAGAAACTTGAGTAGACCTTATCTATAATGTAACACACCGAACTACGGTCCACGAGTCGTAGTAATAGTTTGCACTATTAGATTAACCATGTGGGCCGGATGAAACTAAGCAATTGATATAATTAAAAGGAGACGTCACGCATCTTCACGAGGTGGAATTTACGTGTGGATAAACATTAAGTCCGGTGTATTAATATTATTAAGATATTGCACTTCGTATTTGAAGTCCGAATAATATTCCCATTGATGTAATATTATACGGTTTTCCCTCGTAATTATTGTAAAAATGTACATGTTTCTATACCTATGTGGTTGTAATTAGTATGGACTACAGTATAGTTTGAAACATTTAACAAACAAAATATAACTCAATAAAATATAAAAAATAAAATGAAATATGGTTATTTGATTGAATATACTATTCAGTTTTACTAAGTAACTTTCATCGGTTGATTATCATATTGGAGTAGGCGTTCTTTAGGCCATTTGTCTAGATGTTTTCAGGCTAGATTGTGTGGTCACTCAAGATGCCTCCAATTACCTATACGGCAGTTAACAACAACAAAAAAATTATGAAATCGACCGATGAAAACGTTTAATTTGTTGACGATCATAATATGCGTGAACGAAATCTCTCGAAGTCTACATCATACATTGTGTCACCCAGTATTGGTACCTATGAGTTTATGACCGTATAATATTGTGGTAATACTTGCATCGTTGTGAATCTATATACGCTGTTATTGTAGTAAATAATAAATGTTTAAAACTGTTATTGAAATAAATGTATATTATGTAAGCTAGTGTGCGATAGGTATACTATTGTAAATAATAATATTATACATATATATTAGATAAATTGTTATAATCAGCATCAATACTTTTGTATACGAACGACCTTTGTTCATAATCTAGGAAAGTCCAAATCTATGATCACGCCACTAGCCGGAAGTATATTAAGACGGGTAAGCAAGCCCATAGAATCGACTAATTCAGACATTTAGTCTAGCATCTCACTTGTAACATTTTTGTCTGTAATTCGTTACCCCACGTAGTAATATCACTGATTTCATAAGTATATACCCTCAAGTACATTGAAACTAGTCTCAACGCTCAAGTAGAATAATTCACTCATTATATTATCTTCAAATTTATAATAAACTTTATTCCATTTTCAAAATGTAAATTATATAATTACTTGTATATTTAACAAGTGTGTTGATTTTTATTTTATTAACTTATACCTGCCCTGACGTCCAAGATGTGCTACGTCGTTAAATAATTGTAACTATGTACAAGTACCTACGCAGTGTCCTGCACGGCGCACTAAATATTAACAACACTCATTACCGTTATCCCGGTATTTAAGTAGTTAGGTACTATGGACCAGGCTTCATATTATCCTAAATCCTTGGGACTTTTTATTTCAATATTGTGAAACATTTTAGCATAAGTATGAACTTTGGTCCCCCAGCATTACATAATTGAAAAACTATCCACATTAAGTATCATATTTATCATTTTAAATACATAACAGATGAAAAGAATTAAAAGAATTAATTAATAATTGTTTACTCATACGTAAAATCAGTCCTTGAAAAACATGTGATGATGAGCCAAACTCCAAAGCGCCACACATTCGTATGATGTTGTTCCTTTTTATTTACATTATATAATTCTGGGACACTTACAATAGTATGTTAACCATAATACACGATTATACGATGCCAATATAGTGTCCACACACTAAATGTTTGAAAAAAAGAACTGCACGAAACGACAAAAGCGACGCTCTGAACTGGCGCCAACTGCATTTACGACGATGAAACGTGAAATCCGATAATCCGTAAAAATGACAAATATAATCCAAAACGTATACCATAAAGGCATAAAACTATAATCTCTTGTCCGGCGCAGCGTGTCGGCCTGGATGAATCGTCATTATATAAAATAAAATATGTCCTGGACCCGCCGCGACGTAATGACCTGCAGCAGTATATGGGTACTATATAACATAGTCCCTATGTACTATCGTAAAACGTAAACATCTGGAAATAATTGGTACGCACCAGATTGTGTACGAAATGACAATATAATGATATAACAATATTATAAAGTATATTACTCAATTGTCGAACGTTTGTGACTGGCGATTGCCCACACGAAATACATATTATACACGTTAGTTACGTGCGGCGTATGTACCTACGACAGTTAAAAAAATAAAAATAAACAATACAATGGATATCGTTTTTGAACGCGTACCTATTATGTATAGGTATATTATTCTTGGTAGGTAAATGCATGTATAATTTCGAGTTTCGTCTTCGGGTGTACATGATGTTTAATTATAATAATAATATTCGGCTTTCGAGCGTCACCCCGTCGGTGCATCTTTAATTTCTTTTCTATAGGTATATAATATTAACCACACTATGAATACCTATTATTTAATAATTTTTCAACGTGAAATATATTTTTATAGGTGTACGCGGCGCGGTTATAATAATAACTACTATATAATGCATATTATTATCTACAAACAATATACACTAGCTAGACGTGCATCATAAAATAATAATATGCATTCATAATTTAAACAATATCGTCGAGTCGGCAGAAGATTTGGTGTACCTACCATGAAAACGACCGTCTGAAACAGGCCCCATGAAAAATGTTTGAACTTCACAGCGAAGTGCTGTATATATTTATACAAGTACCAAATCTTATAAGTTATAAGCTATAGCCAATAATACTTTAAACTATTATAAATTATAATACATAATATAAACCTACGCCTAGTGTAGTGGTGGCACTCGGTGTAATGTCCTTACGCTTCAACCGATAGGATTCATCAAAAAAAAAAAAAAACAATAATAGAATTACATATTGTGCAAATAGGCGTAGGAATAGCGTATTGTTTAATCGATCGCTTTCCCCAGGTGAAGAATAATATTGCGTTTACGCGCGAGCAGGACAATGATAAATATGGCGAGTGTCGTCTTCGTATTATATTAGGTACGTGTTTATATACACACAATACAATACACATATATATTTTTTTCATATACGCAGGTAGGTAGGTAGGTAGGTAGGTAGGTAGTGTGATGTTATATTGAACAAGTGGTCGATCGATCACGATGAGTAAAATAAAAATAATAATCGTTTTCAAAATGTACGATCGGCCGCGCTGAGTGGGAGTCATCGTATATTATGTATATAGGTACCTACCTATGTGTAGGGTTTTCGGCCCACCCGATCGCCAGCACTCGTCCGCGGAGAGACTGCGCATAATATAATATTATGTGTTCTACAACAATAGGCATCGCCGAATACGCAGCATCAGATAACCGGCGAGAGAAGAAAAAAACAACATTGAAATTCCATTACAAACGCATGCGTTTCTCTCTATCTATCTATATATATATCTGTTTCTACGTGTGTGTGTGTGTCTCTCTCTCGTCGATCTAAACAAGGGTTATTCTTTTTTTAACACCTATATTCGATATAGCTATGCGCTCGCACGCTGTGCCGCGATGGGACGTCGTCGGATTCGTAGTCGACCGCCGCGGTAGACTCGATAAACACCCTGTATACACGATAATAATAATAATAATATATTATGATTATATTCAATCGTCGCACGCATAAAACATGATACCGCATGATAGTATAATACATATCGCGTATGTGTGCTTACACCAGTTTCGGGTGTAAAATAATAAACGTCAAGAGAAAAATAATTGCGTTATCGATTCCGCCGCGGAAAACATCGTTGTAATATAATAATATTGTGTTGTGGTGCACGGATCGGAAGGAATAGAGGTCTTCTGGGCCATCACCGGCTGTATTGTGGCTGCACAATATAATAATACTGTAATCGTGCCGACACCGACACGTGATGGTGTAGTTGTGTTCATAATATTATAATATACACGACTGCAGTAATTCTGTAATGTACACCGGTACGGAAGTTTAGCGGTGCTTTAAGACAAACACGATATTAATTAGGCACTTGACGATACCGGACAAGCCGAATATTTTAAATTACACGTGCTACAGACCGTAAATTTGTTATTGTACACGCGTGCTGCAGGTGGATCGATAAAATCGTGTCATTTTACACGCCGGCAAATTTTAAGTAATAGTTTAATAACGACCCTGCAGATATATTGGATTGTATCTTAACAATATTTAATACAGATATATTATTTTGTTCCAAATGAGTTATTTTGTTATTTTGTTCTTTTTTTTACCCATTTACCCACTTGTAATGTTACACTAATTATACACCGTCGGAATGAATGTAAATGATATCATATATAAACACATTATGCCTAATAGATAATAAATGTTAAAATAATTATTGTTGACTCGGTGGAATGCTTGTAATTTTTTGGTGTTTACTACGACTCACGAGTGAGGGTTTATATTAGTTTTGACGGTTTTATGTTTTATCCTCTACGTGTTGATACAATATATATTATAATGTACCTATAGCAAGAAATTGAATGATCGAGTGTGTTTATTTGACGATGTCAAGAGCCTCCAGTTGATTTTAAACTCTGCTCAGTCAGCTGAGTCATTTAAACAAGAAAACCGTGACGAAATTGATAAAAAAAAAATAATAATAATAAATAATATTACATTCTTACGTATTTATATATAATTTATATATATATACAAAAAAAAAGAAACGGGTAAAATCGCATACCTACTGCAGTTGATTGGAAAAAAAATATTCATGGCGATAATAAATATCGGTCAGTTTCACGATGTTATTTAATTAATCAAACGACCATATGATATAGGTTCGACAAAGTATTGTAAATGCATAATATAATATGCATTTACCTTAAAATAATTTAAAAAAAAAAATATACGTAGGCCGAGACATAATAACAATAATTATTATACGTCTTGGCTGTTCGCTGCAAACGAGTAGCACGCACCACATGTGTGCCATATTTTATGTATTCACCGCTGAAATATATTATATCATTATTCATTATAACGCGCACTCACCGACAAAATAAAAAAACAAATATATATACACATAATATACCATTATATAATTTTAATAATACGATACACGGGCAATAATAATATATATTATGGTACGATATTGTATCTATATACAATAATATTATTATGTGTTATAATACTTTGCTAATATCATTTATAAAATATGTATAATACATATTGAATTTTATTAATAATTTTAACGAATTAATAATAAACGACGTTTTTACGACATGAACAGGCTGCTGAAATCCGACACCAATCGTCTAAAGTTTCCGAAAACCGTAAACGCATTCAAGAGACGCATTAATGCATTATGTTCGAACACTTTTCGAACCGCTCATTTCTGCGCCGCCGACGGCACCTACTGCGCAGGATAAACGTCGCCGTATATTATTAACACTGCAGGACGAAGAGGACCGCGTTCTCTCTTGATGGCGTTCTCGTTCGGCTGACCACGCAAAAAAAAAAAAAATTGTGTGTTGCTAAAAAAAAAATATAACGACAGCCAAACCTCGGACGCGTATTTATATATTATTATACGAACGTGACCGAGACGAATTGTGACAGCCGCGCAATCGATGTCCTCTACTACAGCAGCATTGCCCGCACTCGTATATAGACATAGGTACAAACAGTATATTAATGTTTAACTGCATACTAATGGAGTACCTATAATAAGCGATTTACGAACGGTATTTTGTCGATTTCTCGTCAAAATGTCTGTTGTTTAATAAGAAAACGTTCGCGTCAATGGTCGCACGCGGGCCTCGTAAATCGATCTATCTATACATCGGCATCGTGTAATACCATAATGTTACCATCCATCTCGTGTTTTATATTACAATATCGTGATAACCACGTAATAATAATGTAGGTACCGCATACCGAAATAACAAATTATTTTTTTTCACCGCGGTCAATATCATACACTGAACTGCGCAAAAGGAAGGATGTATTTCATGTCTTATTTCATCCGATAAAACTTGGGCATAATAATAAAAGGTATAGTCTAAGTACAACGGGCATGCAATACGTCTGTTTTCTTTCCGAGAAGCGTACAGCAGCGCGCAATGACCTCAGCTCATATAGGATCTCTGTCGCGGAATACGGTTCTCGTCAAACGCACGGAACACACCGGATACGTCGTAGGTACTCGTCATATATTACTGCACATTTATACCGATATAGCTATAATAATATATCGATTCCATATACGTGATTTTATTTTTATTATATATATTTTTTCTCCGTCTTATTTCGCGCATACCTAACCCGAGCCTAACCTAACCTACACGCGTCGTCCAGGCAACTCGAAAAGTATACCTATAATATAAGAGCCGGTCGCACTTGTACGTGCGGGATCGACGGCGGCGGCGCGGTAAGGAGGTCGCTGGGGTACGACGACCGTTTTGTACGCGACTCCGACGAACGGCTCGCGGCAGTGGCGACGACGACAACGACGACGACGACGACGACAACCACGACGACCGCGGCGGCGATCCCCGTAAAAGGCATTGGCCATATATGTGCAGGACAACACACATGCACACCACTAAACCGGTACACTCGCGTATAATATATATATATATAATATGAAACTATCAAAACGATAGAGGTTATTATTTTCTTATCCTTTGCTCGTATTCGTTTCTCGCGGGGAGCTGCATCGACTGTTATCCACCGCAGGACGACGTGTTACGAGAGCGTCCCCCGGGCCTGACGACTGTCTCTACTTGTATATAGTATACGTATATATATTACACATGATATATAAGTCTTCTCTAGGTTCTCTTTGCACGTCGACGTCTTCGTCCGATCCAGTGGCGGCGACCAGATGTCAAAATACCCGCGGCGAAAAATTCAGGACTCACCCCCCTCCCCCCCCCCCCCGCCTTCTACGGTGTACAAATTTATCGATCGAGATGATAGTATGCAGATACCAGGCGCGGTATGTGTATAAATAGATGATGTTATAATATCAGCGTGTACCGATTCTGTCGCAACACGATCGTAAAACGATAACACGATTAAACGATAACACCGTAAAATAAACAATTACGATATTTTTAAATAACTCGTTTACATAATAGTATTGTGTTGATATCAAAGAACTCGGAAGTCGAATATAATAAATAAAATAGGTAGGTATATGAAAGCACCTTACCAAAGTTGTTCGTAATACCTGAACAAGTTTAAACAAAATGTTTAATTTAAAAAAAAGACATGTCAAAAAAAAACCTATTTTCACATAGTCCGGCGTGCCGCGTGCGTGACACGCGAGTGTCCCTTGTCCACCATAAGAGTTATAATATATTGACTTGACTGGTCCAACTATCTCGCGTTTCGTATCATAATATATTATAACGGCCGCTATGGGAAACGCGACGTGTATATTATATACCTACCACGGCACTGAAAACCCGCTGCTTTTGTCATACCCATATAAAACTATATAGGTATGTATATAATATACGCTCGATAATAATATGATCGAAACATTTTTTAAGTATATAGAATAGAAAACGGCGGGTGCGCCGTAACTGTTCGGTTTGTTGAATAACTTTTTTCTTTTTTTTTTTAAAGTGTTCACATATTAAGAAGAAAAAACCAGCTGGACTAGATGTTATACATTATATATATTGTATAAATACACACACGCTGTTCAAGTGGGCTGTAGACTGGATTTGTAAATTATTTCTACCGTACAAAACAAATTCATCGGGCAGTGACATTTTTATGATTTTTTTTTATACACGCGTTTTAATATAATAATATTATGTTCATGCAAAAAAAAATAAAATAAATACTAAACATATTATAAAGATATTACACTTTGCATGGAATTTCATTTTTTGAATTGACTTGCTCTACATGACTTTTTTTTTATGTATATTTAATATTATATTATACAGGTCATTAAAATATTTAGTAGTGCTAATTTGTATTTCTTTCTATTAACTTAGATAAATTATGTTAATGAATAATTATAAGCATAGTAACTACGTATTGGTACGTGTCAATGTAGGATTAATTAAATATAGTTAAATAATTAAATCAATCCCCAAGACATGTTTTCATTATTTTTAAATGTAGCAGTAATAATATTTTAAACCAATTCAAATATAATGTTTATTATTCATGATAAATACTCGCTAGACAGACGAATTCTCTTTCTACAACTAAACGGATTTTGAATCTCATTTAAATAAAATCAATTATAACACAGAAGTGTTCATTTGAAATTAAAAACAATCGGTCACGATAAACTATAATGGGTATACAAGAAGTATTTGGTACCAGTACCACCCATAAGACAATAAAGAATTACCGACAGTATAAAACCTTGAAATGTTTTGACCATAGCTACATTTTAATATTATAATATGTACTATGTAGCGGTATCTGGTGTATAGTTGGTATAGCATGTTGTCAGATGTAAATTTAATGAATTTTTATCGTTACCCGAGATATTACTATAATATTGTAACGACGAAACAAGTCAAATATTTAAATAATATAATCTATTCGACGATAAACAATCGAGTTTGTTGAATAGGTAGGGTACCACCGTTTTGAACTGATTTCTTTTCGTTGTGGTATTACAACATCACACGTCTGTGAGTTTGAGAGTATAAAACTACGAAGTCCACCACAAAGTGACAGGAAAAGTATGAACCCAACATTTTTTTTTTTTTTAATTAGCCTTGGGCATACGACGACACTCGTGTCAACACCACTACCACGGTAACTCTCTCACAAACACAAACACACATGCACACATACACACACACACACACATATAAATGTATATATATATATATATATTATATATAAATATAAAATTTATGCGACGAATGCACGAATGATGATTATCTATCGTTCTGCGTTGACCGCGTGCCTCGGTCGTCGCGGCCAGGTGTCGGACTGTCGTCGACGGCGCGGCGGTTCTGTGAAGTTTAAATAGGTTTACTGTCGTATTTAAAAAATAATTAAAAGTATGAGTAGATATTTAATAAATAAGTGGTCAACGAATTGCACACTTTGATAATTGAGGTATTATCGCAGAATGTAGGTGTTAACGTGGAATTGAGAGAATAGTAAAAAGCGTTCAGCGAAAAAAATGAGACAAAATTAATTTTTGTGGCATTTATACCCTCTTTCGCCACAAGTACGATAGAGTAGTATTAAAACTATAATAATTTTATATGGAAAAATATAGAGAAAAATAATTAAATAGTAAAAATAAGAGACAAAACGATTGTTTATTGAAATAACTGTAATTTTAATTTACAACACAGCACAAGATTTACTATAAGTAGGAAATTAGAATAATATTATAGTAATAATAAATTATGTTCATGACACTGGTAAATATTTGAAACGGTAGACTATTCAACTTTAATAGCCTCCATAGATAGTAATCAACAGTATTATAGAATGTCAGTAAAAAATAATATCAGAAACAAATATTACATTTAGAAATTCTTAAACTAAATGATTATCATTTATCAAAATATATTATCATCTGAAAAATATAAAGTGTAGATTTTACGTTTATTTTTAGCTTTTTAGTTTAAATTCTAAGAGGGACTGTCATTAAACGACAACTATTACGACGGAAAACAAGGATTTAGCTTACGAATATCCCTGATGATTAATTTGTATTAAAGACGTTAGGTATTTGAATAGTTACTATAACATTATAACTTCTATACGTCAGACATAAAGACGGCACGTTTTATATCGTGTTACTCGTAGTTAATTAAAAATATTCGACGCAACGTGGTATGTAGTTACGCAGCGTTGACAAGGTTATTATTATTTTATTTCTTAAGAAGATCCAAAAATATCCGAAAATGTTTGTAACTAAAAATATTGACGAAGTTCATGACAAAACATCGCTGCTATAATAAGCATTCACGGAAGCTAAAACTTAGGGTCGCTCGAGCTAAGGAACCGGAAATCAGAGTCAAGAATCTGTTTTCAAATGTGTAGTTTAGTTTTTCAAGTACCTACAGCAGATAATAATAATAAATACTAATTAAGTATTATTACGCATATTATAGAGCCATATGTGGGTGATTATTTTCCTTATTAAACTCTGCTGTTGAATATTAATTAAATTATATTATGGTGGACACGAAGCAGTACCCGGTGAATAAAGATAAGCAAAATCAATCATAAACGCAGTGAAATTATAAAATTATCATACTTAAGTACCAGGGTATAAAATATTATATTTAGTGAATAGACATTAAAACACTACTAATCTACTATTCTAATAATCACTATTCTAAAAGTTCATTAAATATTTCAGTGTTGTATTGTCATATTAAACACTAACTGTATACCAACAATCAATAATTACCTCATGTCTAAACATTTATGGTTGTTGAATACATGATGCAGCATAGAAATTCAAGAGGCAATATAAAATTATAGTAATAAAAATTATTACCGTCCGCAAACAGTATGAAAAGGGTACGTATTACAATAAAATATGTACGCAGTACACTATACAGTATACATACTATACATACACAAAATATCATTGTCAAATTAAAAGTATGAATTTCAATAATTGAAATGCTTACAAAATCAATATTATTATGTCGTGTAATCGAACGGTTGTAAGATGGTGGTATTGTGATGTCTTAAGTACATTATTAAATTATTAAATATAAAAAAAGTATTTTTTCAAACCCGTTGGAAAACCATTTTACCGAGTTTCAGAGCAACAAAATTTAAGAACCCAACAATTAAACTGATGACCATACTATTATAAGACATTTAGATACCTAACTAAAATAATATTACTCATATTAAAAATAGAAAAGGTGCTTTTTCATTAATTTGAGTATAATATTCATTCAATAAAAATGTTGAATACTATACTTACAATTTACATAAGTTAAATTTGTATACGTTTTATACATGTATCACTTATATCTATAATATAGTATAACTATTAACTAAATAAGTATTGTGTGGTCGTATAACAACAGAGAAAGTTCAAATAAAATATGCATACCTTCTTAATTCTTCTACTACTGTTAAAAGGTTTATGGCTATTAACTTAATAGTAGTTATTTTATTGACAAAAAATACTATAACTTCTAAAAATCATTAACATTATACGAAAACTGACTAAACTAGTATTAACAAAATATAAATCGATTTCAATTACCGTGGGAATGGGATACTGGGAAACCATTTAAAAATATTTATAATTTTTTTTTTGTAATATTTTACGTAATTCTGTGAGCATTTCAACAAAATCAAATGACGACAAATTAAAATGTTATATTTAATTCAAAATATCACTATAATTAATAATAAATAAATATGTAATAATTCTTTAATTCTGTGTAAATATCAAAATGCATAACAATCACACTACAGTTAGCACATAGTTAGGTAATTTAATGAGTCAATAAAAACGATGTTTTCGAATTCATATTAAACGTATACATGTATACTTTTAATTATACGTGTTATTTAAGATAAATAATTTACGATTATTATCTAAACTTGTATTGACAGAAAGCGAAATATATTTTTCCGTGATTAGAAATGTAATATTTAATAATAATTATTATTAATTATCGGTCTCGATTGCCAGTCAGAAGACGTCATCTCATTTCTTAGTACCGAATAAAGAAATATATTTAATATTTAATACAAATAAAAAGTTACCTACCTATAGGTTTCTTTTTTATTATTAGCTATCGAACTATTTGTATGATTATGTAAACTAACAATATATGAAAAGCTAATAACCCCTGTTTCTGAAGCTTATGATAAATAATAAAAATTATTATATTATAGGTAGTACGCTTTAGTCATTAAAAAAACTATTATTATTATCATTTATAACCGTCGATGTCAAAAAGTTATTTCTATTTTATGGAAGTTTTATTGTTATACTCGTATTATATCTGAAGTATAACTATTGAAACAAAATCAATTTTGGTGTTTGATGTTATGTAAAAACCTATGGCTACAATCTGCATCATCATTTTGTGATCGACGCTATGAAGTGCGTATAATTTTTATGTTTTAGACGGCTAAAATTAGTCTTGCACTCTTATCTATACTTACTAAATACATTATTATTTATTACACTGTCGAAGGTCAACAGGGCCGATTGTTTATTTTGTTCTCATACAATCAAACTGTTGTCTACGGTTCAAAATATTAATAAATAGTATACATTATACATTTATACATGGTGACAAATAAAAAAATAAATATATTATATTAATATTCTCGTAGCCCATACCATAGTATTTGTATAGTATAAATTGTTTTCTATTTATGATACTCCAAAAAAGGAAATGAATACGTGAGGGCTGCTACTCTGAAGTTATCAAATATATAAACGTCATTATATTAATTGTAAAACTAATAAATAGGGTTATCATCATGATTCTGTCAAAAGTTTTTACGGAATCATTGAAGTGTTCGAAGTGCATAACTAATTTATGAATATTATGATTATAATTTATGGCATTACATTTTAGTAAATTATTTTATGAGAAAAGTAGATAAAAGATGCGCGCAGAACAAGTGTAATATTTTGGTTGATTTAATCATCTATATTATTATATTGACAATTTAGATATAATAATTATGGTATTGAAAATAAAAAAAAAGAAGTATTTTTGATGTATTTACGTAAAATTCATTTTACTAATCTTGTGATTAATAAAATATATAATATAACATGATTTACATAAAAAATATGTGTATTAAACTTTTTTTATACCGATGTTTTTATTATTTGTAATATTTTTTTTTTTCACCATAGAAGTAAAGTGTTATTTTATATATTAGCTATTTTTTTTATCAAATGTAGGTATATAGTATAAGATATAAATTATAATCTGTCAACTATAAATTCACATCTATAAACAACAATATTTTAAAAAAATACATTTTTAAAAGTTTTCGTGAATTACACAGTCAACATTTAAAACTTTATAATATTTCATTACTTATGTCTTATACTGAAGATAACAAAGCACCTAATTAATTTTTTACTACTTAAAAACGTCTATTAAAAATTAATATACTTTGGTATAAATATATTTTTTGTGACATTATCTGTGCTCATATGATAAAGTTTCCATTTGTACATATATACAATACACAAGTATACAACTGCTACTTTGTACACTTGTAATGATTTTTTAATTCAAAAGCCAAGAAACCCTAGTAACTACCCAAGTAGACATCAGTAATAATACGTGTGCACCTTCGCTGAATCAAAATGAAAGTGACGTGTGCTCAATCACAGCTCTGCGACTATTGTGCATTTGTGTTTATGTTTATTTCATCAAATAAATAAATAATAGGTAATAAGCTGCATATTTTGGCTTCAAGAAAATGTGAAAGCTTCCAAAAATCTACACGAATATATCATTTAACTCAAACGTTTAATTCCAATATTCGAATAACGCATGGTTATATTTTTGTTTTTATTTTCGTTTTTATCCATATAATCAATCTATCCTAAAAATTATTAAGAATTTATAATGTAATAAAAATAAACAATCAAATACTAAACGCAATACGCATATATTATTGTGATATCAATGTAAGTGCCTATGTTTTAAAGTATACTGTTCATGTAAAATAAATCTTTAAATAAAAGGAAATAAGACCAAGATATTTTGTTCTGTTAAAGCGCATCTAAATTTAAATACTATATTATTATATTAGATACATGAGATTCGAAAATAGTGAATGCTCCTGCATCCCACATTACGAGTTTTCGATTGACTGAACACAACTAGTGGTGCACGAGGGGAACATGCAATACTTGTTTATTTTACTTAAAGGAGTATGTACATTATGAATACAATGACATAGTTAATAGTTATACAATTTTATATAATAATAATAATATATTGAAATAATATTCTGATAAAAGTACCTTTAAAAATATAAAGTTTAAAAAAAACTGAAGGATCGAAAACTGTATATTATGTGCCTATGCTCGAGTGATGGACCCAATGTCAATATATTGTTCGATATTGAATCGTCATGCATCGAAAGGAAAAGGTTGGTGCATAAATCACGTTTCTTATAAATACGGTTGGTTCTTAAAATACCAAAAGCATAACAATTAAAAGGTTCGTTCATTTAATTTAGACACATTTAAATATTAAAAAAAATTATTTTTTTAGTATACATTATATCTAAGAAATAATTTACTTCATAATATTAAAAAAATAAAAAGTCAGCGTTTTAATTGTAAGAACTAAGAAGTTAAATAATTTTACATTATGAGGCACCATATTATTCTTGTTCGTATAACATAGTGTTTTTAATACTATCTTTTTTATTATCTTAAGCAAAGTACTTTTTGAACTTGCTATGTATCTTAAAGCAAGCGATAACCATCTAAATAGACTCTGTTAATGTCTTATGTAAAATAATATCCCAACTAAACACGGAGAACTATCCAAATAATAATAATTTAGTAATTCAGAATATATTTTAGTTTAATTCGATTTTACTATTTTAAATTCAAGTCAAACGAATTTAACATAAGTATATAGACATGTAGGGACATTTAGATTCTTGATACTAAAAACATTAAGAAAACACCCATAAAAAACGTGTTTGCATTCGAAATAATGTTGTATTGATTAAAAAAAAAAAATAAAAAAAAATATAGAACACACACATACATATTAATAACATATAATTTGAATTAATTTAAGATAGTTTTTGGGAGTGTTTTTTCTCTAACATTAATTCGTTAAATGCCAAATGATTGTATAAGCAATAAATTTAAAAAGCAAATAGTAAATATTTTTGTAGAGTCGTTTTTGATATTTAGCCGTGGGCAAATAATTCAAACGTTCAATAATAATAATAATATTTCCAAGCGAACAAAACACTATATCTTATACTACTATGGATACCTATAGAAAATATACGTGCTGTTGTGTTGTTATTATTATTATTATCACCATCGATTTTTATTGAATATTTGCGAGATAAAATAAACAACAAAAAAATTGTTTTCAGCAAACCAATAATTGAACGGGGGAAATATATTTATTTTAAAAGTTTAAGGTATAGGGCATAGACACTCCACGACGTGAGCGCGTTATACGACACCGGGTTGTGTTATTCGATACCTATATTATAACAACATTATTATACTGTCAAATTCACACGTCACTTGAGCAAAATACATTATACGCACCGTGCAGTGTCATCTATATAATATAATATATCGCTATATTATTGGCTTCTGGCACAATATAATAGTATGGAAGATAAGACATATAGCTAGGTACCTATCTAATACATATAAATATCTATATACTGTATGAAGTAAATGATACACATACCTTGCACCGACTACCACTTGTTTTCTGGCAATGTCGAACAACAGCTGCGAGTACGATGTCACTCCGTCCTCCGAAAACGTGTCGGCCGTCGACATCACATCTGCGAAATACAAAATAATCAAAATTATTCACACGTCAAAAACATAACCTGTGGGCTGTAGCCGCCGTGTCTATTTAGTATTATCGGCGACCATTTTTTATACGTTTTCGACCGATTTCGTTTCGTTTTTTATATTTTTATTAACCTGTTCTGTTTATACATTTTTTTCCGTACAGAATACGTTATATCCCGCCTCCGGGCATCGATGTCGTTCTCTCGTACCTAGTATTATTGTTATTCGGTTAGTATTTTTATTATACATATTATAATCTTTTTTTGTTGTTGGCGAACGAGTAACGACCATATGGACGCATTCGAAAAGGTAAGAGAAAAGGTGATTTAATTTATTGAGACGCGTGTATGCTGTACAACACCCAACCGGTCCTAAACGCAAGTATTGCCCGCGAATAGTCGGCAGCCATAAAGAAACAGATGCGAAAAAAAAATGATAACCAACTGCAAAGTGATTAATTAAATATAAAACGGTTACTTTTATCTTATTAGACACGTATACAAGTATTTTTTTTTTTTCGAAAACGTTACAATTATCATAATATTGTAGTTCATGATTTGAATGCACTTGAGTCCATTTCGGTCAAGTGTCAATCGATTGTCGTTTGTCATGAAATCATTTCTCATGGTACGCGTTTATGGCGTATGACCGTTGTTCAAGACACAACGTTATTTAAACATCACGATTTTTTTAACATATATTTTTATAATTTATATTGCTACAGATTGTTATTGGAAAAACTTGTCGAGAATTATTAATTTTTACATACCTAAGTGGCTAAGTAGCATTCATTTTTAAAACATATTATTATTGCAAACATTAATAATATCTATAGTCACGTCATATTTTCAAATATTACCTGTATTTAAAGTATTACTGTATAGATTTATTGTAAATACTATATACATTCAAAAAATTATAATTCTCCAATAGTGAAAATTAATAACAATTGAGGACAGCGCAATAATACAGCTATATAGTTACTATTGTTTTAATGTTTATAGCAAAATGTGTAGGTTTCTTTTAAATAGAAATGCGCATTGGATAATGGATTAGACTCGTAAATAAATTTAAATATAAGTACATACATACACTTACTGTGTTGTTTATACCTATAAAGCTTACTATAAAAGCGGTATATATTACATTCTACCCACAAATACCACCCAGGCTATATTGTATGTTTTCTTTCAATTATTCTTATATTAACGATTTAGCTTTTGTGTATTTTATTATAATTTACATACGATATTGTTAAAATGAGCTACCAGTTATTGTTCTTGTATTTCCAAAGATTTTAGAACTCAATTTTTTTAATACCTGGGGAATGTAAAATTAGCCATTTAATTTGTTTATTAAAAAAAAGGATAATTATCATTTATGTATATTTGTGGTTTAATTAGTTCAGTCATCTAAAATGTAACTCATACTCTATGATTATACAAAATCAATATGCCATATTATGCTACTACTGGTTGATAGGTACTACTAAGTAAGTCAATAATAGTTAAAAAATATACTATATACAACCCGAGTTATAGTACTTTAAATCTACGAAAAACTATGTTACATCTTCACATCAAATATGTGCACACCAAATCCAAAACATTTAAATACATTTAAATAATTTAATTGACTATATAACTGTATAATAATATACTTTTAATCGTCGATATATTATTTTCCACAAATATTATGACATAAATAAAAAAAAAAATTAAGATTTAAAATTTATAGTAATATAGTATTAAAATTCAATATTTATACAATAAACTAAATTTTAAATTGAAATGAAACATTCTACATTTATACCTTAATTATATTATTAAAGAATTTTTTCAACGATATAATTTTCTGTTTACTATATTAAGTGGTATCATTTAATCGTGATAAAAAAAGGTATATACATATATAACTTTACTGTACAGTTAGTGTATGATTAATGCAAGACAGATAGTAATCGAATCAAAGTCGTGGTACCTAGATATATGGTACGACTATAATACGAGTATATCTAGAGAACATAATGCCATAATGGAAATTACAGCTTTAGCTCCCACCATTACAGTCACGAATAAGCAAATCATAATATTATTAAATTTTATTATTTCATTAGAGTTATTCGTCTTATATTGATTTATGTTAACGTAAATTATTTTAATGTATTTTTTAAATAAATTTTACATCTACAATACGTGTGTGAAATTCGCTGATATTCGTCACTTCTTTCTTCAAAGAAAATGAATGCTGTTCAAGTTACACACTAATGGGTGTAGCTTTGTAAGTGATGAAGAACATATGACATTTTGAGGATTTTAGAAAATATTTGCATAATTTTACCGGCAAATTTAAGTCGCTTATTTGGTAGCTACGCTTTTACATCACCATTATTCGAATGTTTAGTTTATAGTACATATAGGTACCTATATTAATGTATTAAATAGTTTGTCCTAATTTATTATCTCAATTCGGAAATAAAACCTGATCGCGTGTAAATTGGCAAAACAGGTTTATGCTGCTAAATTCGACTAATTATGACTAACGATCACCTTTCGAGTATTTTTATCGGCATAAAACATTTTTAACCATGCCTAATGCATATTCGTAGGACGAAATCGCTATATCACGGATTTCTTTGTTCGATACATTTTTGGATTCATCACGACAGTGAAGAGATACTTATCATTATAGCGACTCATATCTTATTCTAATAATTTAAAAATAATAAATTATATAGGTATCAAAATCAAAATCGACCTCAAAATAAATATCCATAATTACGAGACAAGAACACATTAAACGAGATTGTATTTAGAAAAAACAAGTGCTATAAGTTTTTCATAAAAAAAGGTTTAAATATTTTTCATTAAAAATGAATATTTATTAAATCCTGATGATTGGAGACAATTCGTGTATTATAGTAAAAATGTAGATAGGTACTCTAATTTTTTTAGTTTTTTTTTCGATTTATGTTATTTATTATATAATGATTCATTAGTGTACATTTTTTTTTAAATTATATTATGTTACACTATATAATGATTTATTGTATAGTAAATCACCCAAAATCCAATCAACCACCCACCAGATTTGATATGTGCTGCAACAGCAACGGACACGGACCATAGGATTGCTGCCACTGGTAACGATTGACGTGTATAATATTATTTGTTATCATTTATTTTTAATTTTAAAAATGTCATAGGCAATAAAAAATGTAGCATATAGGTACCTATAATATTTTGAATGAAACTAACGTTTTAAAAAAAAAAAAATTAAAGTTATAATCAGATAAGTAAATAATTAATGTTGTTTTAGTAAAGCTTGAGGTTAATCATCTTAAATAATAGAAATAAGGAATATTAATATTGTGTTGTGTGTAAATCAAATTATCCTAAACTCAATAATCCAGTAAGCAACCATACGAGCCAGAAATATATATTAATCTGTATTATTACTATTATTTAAATGCATATAAAAGGTAAAATATAACATAATTGTACAAAATTGTATTATACATACTCCAAACAGTGGGAATTAATGGAAATGCAAACATAGGTTAGGTTTTGACCTGAAACACATGATATAACACATGTCATGTCATTTAGGATGATCCAGCTTTAAAAATATTAACGTTGGTTTAAGATATAATGTTGAACGTAGAGTTAAAATTAATGCGTGATTATAATATAACTATATAAAGTAGGAATCCTTACTGGAATCGTTATCACCTTATTATACTGTTTTCGCTTTGACGAGCCTAGAGTCATTATTCTGAAAAACCGTTTGATGTCCCACAGTGTACGTTATGTAAAATTTAAATATTATATTCATAATAATATAATCTTTCGCGAAATCCGAAACGCTTTAACGGAGGAGAAACGTAAAACTGGTGTGTCGGGACCAAAGTCGTTGCACATATTATTATATATTATAAATTATAATATACGTACATGGAAAACGTTTGGGTTTTATGCAACGACTTCCTACGGTTGCCGTAAAGAAAAAAGGCAATTTTCGACCTGAACGTCGGGGTTTTCGATATTAGGGTGACCAGATGTGCGCGGAAGAAGAATAAAACCAAGTCTCCGTGGCCGTCGCCTACATCCTCGTGTGTGCGACCATATGTTTATATTGGATATTACTGCTGGGAGGCCATGTGCGACGCGAATGAACCTCGTCCTCGCAGATATATATATTATTATTTATACTTTATACATACATATACCTATATATAATATTAATACAGACGGGGGTGTGTGTCGCGCTTAAA
Organism: Sitobion miscanthi; assembly: GCA_008086715.1. NCBI lineage: Eukaryota > Metazoa > Arthropoda > Insecta > Hemiptera > Aphididae > Sitobion > Sitobion miscanthi. The sequence goes on from CM017800.1 coordinate 27,748,597, forward strand.
GATATCGCGAGACGACACCCACTAGCGAGCCTGGAGAACAGCTCTAAACGACGCGAGTACACGCAAATCGTAGCGCGTCTCACTCTCTCTCTCTCTCCATCTCTCATTTTATCTCTCTCTATATCTCTATATCTGTCTCCGTCTCTCTCGACTGGTGCGTGCGCCCGCGGCCATAACCGTTCCGTGCGTTATGCGGTCTGCTCAATAGTTAGGTATATTATTATAAGTATAATAATTATGACGGCGGCCGCCCGCTATGTCCAAATGCCTTCTCGTTGTCGAAACGAACCGTATAAAAAAAGTAGGTATATATATATAATAATAATAATATTATTATCATCTACCGACGTCAAGGTCGTTCGGACGGCGATCTCCTGTTGTAGTGGTTCGCCATTCGATCGACGGCAACGATAAAGGACTAAGAAGACTCGGCGCCCGTGGAGCGTTTTTGGGGTCCAATCAGTTGGGTTCATTGCCATAAGATATTTTCCAAAACAAAAATAAACTATATTTTTATGAAATAAAACGACTACGATACTTCAAAAAATGTACATATTTAATGTAGATATAATTTCGAAAGTAAAATATATAGTAGAACTCTAGGTAATAGGTATTTATTAGACGGTAAAAATACTTTTAACACCTACTATGTTAGAATTAATTTTAATAACAAAACATATTCAAGACTTTTCTAGGTTGCTAAAATTTTTTTAATGTGATAACAAGTTTTACAATATGTTTAAGTTTAAGTCTACGTTAAACTTTTCCAACTAAGTTTCTTAGTTATGGTCTATAGACGTTTAATCGCTTCTTAAACCAATCATTAATTCACGTTCTTACAGAACACCAGCCCAAATTTTTCGATATTTTACACAAAACTCTCGTATTTCGTATTTTATAGGTAAGCATACAATTACTGCGAGTATTTCATGTTTCAATATTATATCATCATAAATAAAGTTTTACAATAATAATGATAAATGAAATATTATCTCTTTCGGTACACTACACATGATTTAATAGTCTAATTAAACTAATTGGCTAAAACGATAAAATAAAATATTATTTAACATTTTCAAATAAATTTAAATCATTCCTTTGTAAGCAAAATAACAATCTCATAACGCATAGGTAAATGCTATCTAGACTTATAGTTTTTTTCAATACTTTAAATAATTAAATGTGTAACGTTATTATATATTTTCCTTTACTCCGTACTGTTCTCAAATTTATTAGGTACTGAAAAAATGCATAAATTAATAACTCTACATGATCGTATTTTTTTCTTGTGTACAAAATGAGGTTAGGTACCCAGCCACTCAGGTACTCTACAATTCTACTATTGCACGTCATGTAAAATAAAGCAATAACCTAGTCTGAATACTCCGAACAAATTATTTACTTGGTGGTTTTAATTTGATCCCGCAGGTTGGTTTATATTTTTTTTCTTTGAAATGAGTTGTTACTTCAGGCATATCAGAACTAACACGTAATACTCAGTATAATGAGTTTATGGCAACACCTAGAACGATAGGTATTTTATTCGATGAAGATTAACACGTTCGATGAAGTACTCGTAATAATTTAAATATTGGCGAGATAAGACTTTGATACATTGGGTGTAATTATTAATTTCATTTAGAATTAAGATTTATGGACGATTATTAGGTACTTATTTTTTTTTTACTTTCGAAAACATGGCATAAGTACGCTTCGCAATATCTCCTCCAATCTGATCAGAATTCGATATCAAAAGTAAAAAAAAATTCAATGTAAAACAAATGAAAAGTTAACTAGGTAGTAACAAAAGAGTAAAACTGATCCATCTTTAACTGTTTAATAGAATAAGAGAAAGTTCAGTATTATTAACTGCATATAACACACATTGCCGAACAAGTCGAGTTTCTCAAATAATCCACAGGTGTATAGAGACATACAAAATTAAAAACGTTAATTCAAAAAAAATCGCAATTTACTTACAGAAGAAATTAATTTTTTATTGAAATATTTATTAAGTATTTATTTCTTTTTGGAATTTATTTTGTAATTTATGTCTTTTTAATAATTTATTGAAATATTTCTTAAGTATTTGTTTCTTTTGGAATTTATTTTGTAATTTATGTCTTTTTAATAATTTATTGAACATTTGTAATAGGTACCTAACCTACCTATACTATATAATTAGTTGGCTATACAATTTCACTACTAAACATATTGTGTTTAACGAAAACTACATAGGTAATATATGGTCAGCGAACACGTAAGACATCGTGTAATCGTCCCACTATATTATAAAATAAAAGGAAAAACATAATTTATCTAAACTATTCATATACTTGCAATAATCTTTTATTTCCGAGAAAATATTATTCATACAACACCCGATAATAAACGAGACATTCGATTGCATCCATCGTGATTTTGTGCGATTCGGTATAGGTACACCACGCAACAACGACTATATTATAATACCTGTAAGTACTACTGTCTATATACTGCTATACCACTATACTATATTATGCTAAAACACCGATCGACAAGTTTGCCCACGAGTTTTCCTGCAGATCCTTTGACCTCTGTTATTCGTAACAATTATTATTATTATAACGAAGAGAATGATATATATTATTATATTTATTATATTCATACATAAAGATGGTCGCGTGGGAATCCACGTCGTTCCATCAAGTCACCGTATTGACATTATGCAAACTTCGGTATTGTTTCGTTACCAGCGCCCCAAACACACGCCTCGGGTACAGTGTGCGCTATAACGCGGCCAATTAAAAAAAAATCAGCCCTGTTATCGGCGTGTGTTGATTTTTAAAATTTAGGCCGTGGATGTGAAATCTCCGAGGCAACGTATAGTGGTAACAACAACAAAAAAAAAAAAAAGAGAAGAAAAAACTCCATACTCGGGTCCGGTACTGTATAAGGACAATACGGCATTCTTCTCTGTATATACCGGACCGAGCTTCTGGTCTATAACGGATGATTTGTACAGCCTAAACGGGCACGTCTTCATTAACGAGAAAACGTCCCCTCCGCCCGCCGTGTTCGTCTCCAGATCCGGACGTCCGCAACGAAGGTCACGAGCGCGAAAATATAAAACCCCCGACGGCAAGGACCTCCATACACGTATACGTCCTGCGTCTGCAGAGAAAAATATAGCTCGGATAACAGTATCGTAAGGACTGCATGCGCTCTTTTCTACGAGCCTAATAATATAATGCGTAGCTTATTAACAGCGCAGGTTATTAAACTATATGCCGGACGGTATATACACAGTCAACAAATGTTTTTGTTAAAAACGACATACCTATACACTGTCTATTAATTTATTTCTATTGTTCTAGGTATATATATGTACACTATTATATAGGTACGTAGTCTTGAGTATATACTATATTACCTACATATTAATAGTAAATACGTTGTCGTACGATAACGGCAGATGCGGTGTGTGTACCTCTTAGTTGTACCTGTAATCTGTACAATTATAATAATATAGCATGCCCTAATAATATATATACACATTTATTTATTTTTCGTCTAAATTCCTTTAACAGATAATATCATAACATAAATTTGTATTGTATTATCAATTTATTAACGGTAATTTATATAGCATTTATCTTTTATTGAAAAGTGTCGATTATAATATGACCGTTTATGTTATAGTTTACTACATTAGTAGTAACTATAACCTAGATTACTAATTAAAATTATTTGCTTTCAAAATTATTAATGGCATATCATAATATGAAATTATACTCTCCTATAGGTCAAACAATATACCTATAGGTACCAATAGGTAATAGGAATATATTAGAATTAGTATAATAAATAATTCAATTAATTTGGAATTATTATGAATGCGATATTTTACATAATATTATTATATGCAATCAGAATATTACAAACAAATTTAATCCATATATAATTTGCGATAGTCGATAGACAATCTACTATAAATGTATAAATTAGTAAAATTGACATTCGTGCTAAGTCTACATAAATAATTACATAAATATCTAGTAATGTTTTGTATTGAAAAAAATTAATGTACTTTAAAATAATTATGACAGAGATTGCAATTTTATTGTTGTACTCAGAATCTAGAATAACGAATTAATTTTTCTAAAATGTAGTTTAAATGGACGAAAGGTAATACAGATAAATCTGTGATGTTAGGGTCGATTTATTATACAACTAAAAATACGTGCATATTTTTAACACTAAACTTAGTTATGCAATCATAATACCCTTTATCTGAAAATATAACTATCTAAGCATCAGAATAAGTCTCATCGTTAGGATACTTTAAGCTGTCGTGACACATCACATGATTTAGTAGTACTTTCTTTCGAGTATTATTATAAACTTCACGACAGTTCAAGGCAGTTTTGTGCACTGTCGACGATTTTCCAGTTATATTCCGTTCATGACATTTTTCAGAAAAAATTTTTTCTCCTTTCCAAATAATAAAAGAAATAAAATAATTTTCATGCAATATTTACCTTTATAGGGTATAACATGGTGTCCTGGTTCGGTTTGGTGACCATTGACGCACGCTACCACCAAAAATACGAGGAACAGCATAATTTCGTTTTGTCTTTTAATAAGTCCTGAAAACAAAAACCAAACAATCAAACAATGTAGGCACAATCAACCATTATTTAGTCGGGTACATAATAATACACGTGACACGTTTTTGTTTAACGTCTCGAAATATTACCAATAGTAATCACTTTTTTGACGTTTAGACTCCAGACTTACGACCAACAATCGTTCAGTGTCATTAAAGAGACATATGAAACGGATCGTGTACAACGGTCGACCTAACCTTACGCAAATCAATATAGTTTATTATGCATACTTGAAACCCTATTAGGGACAAGGGTGAGAGGACGGTAGGTCAGTATAGGGTACCCAATACGAGAGTATATAATATTATAAAATCTACTTTAATGCTTGTTCAGCGTGATAGATTACCCGCTGTGCACCGACTGTCGTTTGTTGGAACCGTGGGGCCATCGAGGACTGTAGACCAATCTGCTTGCAAGGAAAGCAATCAGACGTTTAGTCCACTTTAACACAAAATATAATGTAATGACTCAGAAAGATGTTTAGTTTTTCAATTTTATCGCCAAATAATATAATTATGATGTCCATTTATTATGCAAAGTGTATTGGCTATGGCTGTAGAAGATTTTTTTACAAACAAATTATATTCAGTGTTTCAAAGAATAACGATTTAAAAAAAATTAATCTTATAAACCGGCATAGTTAAAGTATAATATCGATATAACATTATATTACGGTTCACAGTCATAAAAATTGCTATTTTCATTTTCACTCAAATTTAAAACACAGATATTATAAATATTGACATAAAAAATGTGGCAATAATATATGAAAAAGTAAAAATATACATTTCGTCAACAACATATACAATATATTAATTGTTATGTTAAAAATAAAATAAATTTAAGATTATTTGACGGAACTATAAAAGGAATAATACAAAATAGAAAATCGATTGATTGAAACTAATTTTACTACGTTTTTATTGTACCCAGTAAGTAATTATATGTTGTATAGAAAGTTCGATTATATTTTTTTATTAAATAATACATAATATTTAAATAGGCTACCTAATATTCTAAATGGCCAATGTGTTTAAGATCAATAAGAAAAAAATAATAATAATAAACAGTAGTCACTTCGGGCAAATTAACCTAATTTAAACTGTAATTATATTTTTAATAAGAAGCTTTATATACGTACATGTTTACTTTCATAAATTATACACCGTCTAATGAGTGTCCCTCAACAATTTTACTACAGTAAATGGATTATTACAGTAAAATATATATTATATAATTATATATTATATTGAATATTGCAAACCTGCAGTAGACACAATTTATAGAACTTATATTTCTATCTAAAATAATAAAATGTCTACTATACGATTTGTATGATTATCAAAAGCAATTCAATTATACGTTATTAAATACATTTTTAAGTATAGGTATCTAAAACGTTAAAATATTTTGTAATAATTTACAAACATTTTGATAATAGTTCTTCACTGGCACAGTGGTCAGTGGCACACCATCCATATTATATAGATACCTACTAAATATGCAAATAATAGTAGATATTATATAAATTATACTTTGTTACTCAGTTATAAGATTACTGGATCATATTATTACACTACTAATTATGTATACGTGACTTTTATCGGAAAACAAAATATACCAAATAGGTAGGTACCAATATCAAGTCCATATAGAGTTTGATAAAGTAATTTTAATGTTATAATATCATGGTATATTGTATAAGTCAAGCTATCAGTTTATTAGTCAAATAAATTGCAAGTCAAATGTTATTTATCTGACCTGATAAAAATTAAAGATTGCATACAAGAAACAACAAATAAATAAGTAACTGTTTTCCTTTGATTTAATTGCAATTCAGAATTATTGCTTAATATTTGATACAATATACCTAGTACCTGATAGGTATAGTATAATTTATTATACCGCTATATTGTTTATTTATTATTTTATTATTTTTTCGAGCGTCATTACTATTCAAAATATTATGATGAGAGGACAAGATAGGTATTAGGTATATTTCAATGGACTTATATAAATGCCTTCAACGAATATTTTATTAAAATTCTAGCAAAGGATGGTGTTCGCGGTGGTTGGTTTAAAATATATTTTTATTTTTTTTTTTTGTTGACTACAGTAATTGTATAGAGGGAAAACATGGCTCTAACTGAGCACAAAAACGGACAGTAGGTATAGGTAATAATTTCAAGCCCAATACGGTTTCTCTTGAACTTAGCTGAATACGTTATAATAAGAATGAAAGAGGAAAAAATGATTTCGATACTAGTTTTTATTTTAAACCTACTGCGTCTTGAGCAGACACGTACACACGCACGCATCCGGTTGGTGTATAATACCTCCTTGTGTGGCTACCGTTTTATTTTTAACAAAAAAAAAGTACTCTTACAAATATACTCTTACAAACATATCCGCAATGAATACAAAATATAACAAAACGGTCAGTGGTGACCGATACAATGATGCTATCGTGTTCTCGGTTCTTGGAACTAAAATGTCGTTTTATATTATATTATAGTTATAATTTTTCATGTGACAGTGTAATATCGCTATTATAATAATATATTATTGGTTTTTATTTAGCCTCACATGCATTATTATATTTGTTGAAATAACATGCATGCTGTGATGAATTGAACACACACAAACATTATCGATAAACTCAAAATATATTTTAAGAAATCAATCTTCGTAAGAGCAAAAATAATAACAATGAATTATATCATAAACATCAAACTATACGACTGAATTGTGGTACTGTATACTGTAGGTAAAGTTAACTTATAAGATTAGGAATATAAAAATAAAAATATTTTATTTTTTTGCTGACACACTATACATACTACAGTCTACACAACAGTACTATACACTATTATATAGTAGATAAAAAGATCAAAGAATATTGAGTAGCTAATACTTCTGTCGGCAAATATTAAAACCCAGTGTTATTAATTTATTGGCAATAATAAAGTATGGCCGTTATTTTATATACTCTAACTAACAAATACTATATATAAATTAATAAAATCTATTCTAAAAATTGCATGATTAAAATAATTTCGACTAATTAGTTACAATCATGTATTACTAAGATAAATCCAATTTCATTTCATTTCATAAAAATAATTTTTTAATTCACGATCATAATATAATAAAAAACTACTAACTCCTATTCACCTATACTATAGTAAATTATCATTAAAAATTAACAAACCCTATTTTCGTCTATATAGGTACATACAAATACATATAAATGAAATATTTATAAATACAAATTACAGTTCAATTTGTTAACTAATTAATAAATATATATTTACATGCCAGAAAAAAAGTTCTTATCGTATGTATGAATCTACTATATTATGATTATATGAACTCCGAAGTCCGAAGATGACTTATTTTTAATGCACTAAAGAAATCATAATAATATCACGTATACTTCTTTAAATTTTAGAATAAAATATAATAAAAAATATTTTAGTTACTTATATAAAAATATGTACTATACATATTATACCATATTAAATTATGGTATAATCTTGTTCATACTATAGTATTAAAATGTTTCCAATATAATTTTTAAACTACAGACTGAGCGCAATTCTACCATGATTTTAAGATAAATATACATAGATACTATATAGGTACATGCTACATAGGCCTATTTATACATATAATCGGAGCAAGAGGTGTTTTACTCTTTTTAACTAAAATAAATCACACATAATATTTAAAACCCGTGTATATTCCTCGATCACCTCAGAATCTAAAATAACAATGAAAATGTTTGCCTCATTTTTGTTTTATTGAAAATAGGTAACTTCAATTTTAATTTTAATGACTTAAAGTTGAAATATTAGGCGTTTAGAATAAATATTATAATTAATATAACAATGGCAAATATAATTTTCTTAAAATACCTATTTTTTACGAATAAGTTTATAAACAGATAATTTCCATATAGGTATTAAAGAAAATTAAATACTGTTGATCAGCTACCTACTATAGTTAGCATTTGATCACATCATTGTGATTTTAATGGTTTTCAACAACGGGCGGTGTCCATTGACATGGGCCATTAATTTCATTGAATGATAAAATATGTTAATTAACATACCCACATTTCAATACCACTATACGGTGTAAAATAGAATAGGCCTTTGTAATTTACGCGAAAAATCCTTCCATGGATTTTTATTAATAAAAAAAGTGAAAAAAAATTGCAATATGAATAGTATGTACCAACCTATATTATATATATCATCCATCTATCATCTATAATTTATAAGTATCATGTTAAACTGCTAAGCAGGCTAAAATTAAACTGATTGAAGTTTTATAAAAGAAACAGAAACCATCGTTTGTCAACCATTGTCATTGAAAAATTACTTTTTAATTAATTATAAAGAGTTATCAACGAGTTTTTTTTGAAAATCATCAAAATAAATAACATTATTAGCATTGAAAAAAATACAATGAAGAATAAATGTAAAAATATGAAAAGAAGCATAAGTAGCATATAGGTACCTACAATTAAATATTGTTTATGTACATATTTTATAGTTATAATAATTTGAGTTCATCATTTTAAAATTATTATGTTATTAATAAAGCTAATTAATTAATATAATTTTAAAATAAAACATTTACGTGCATTTATATTTAAGAGGGATTGTTTAAATATTAACATAAGTTGAAATTCAGGTTAATATAATAATATGTGACATGTGTATTGTCCAAAATTATTAAATACCCAAACACATTATAAGCTATTAACCATTGTTGTTAAAGATTTAAATAAAATAAAGTGAAATATTCGTCACTTACGCATAGTCATTCTACGTATTATAGTTTAACATAATTTGACCATCATTTCAAATTTGTTTACAGCAGCAATCTACCTAGGTATTTTATTCTCCTTCAAGACTTACTACGCATTATAACTTTCGATTTTATCTCCATATAATCGGGTAACCTTTTCATATAAGAAGACATTAGGAGTTCGATTATATGAAACACTTTTGTACAAACCAAAAACTGGTTTGTACAATCATTGTACTTATGTATAAAAAAAATATTCCAAAACTACTATAGTAGGATTAAAAAGAAGAACAATCAATAAAATCGTTTTAAAATACAATTTATCAAAATATCATTATCATGATCGTTATTCAAAGAAAAATCTATTAACTTTTAAGTAAATTATACTAAATGTAATTAGTTAGCATTAATAAAATAATGTAGAGAAAATTTAGATAGGTAATTATATTTTTTTAAACAAACCTGATAAATTTAACAAAAAAGACATTTGGTAATAAATTATTATACTTGAACACCTATATTATGTACGAGTATATAAAAAGTTAATATTTACAGTAGTTACCGGAAACCGTTGGTGATATTTGATATTATAATCATTATGTTGTAACGATTCAAGGGAAAACCATAATACCATATTATATTATATTTTACAATGACTAATGCTTTATCAGAATTGATTTTTTTCATTACTCTTGGAAACATATTATTAATTTTAAGCAAATATAAGTAGGTAGGTACATACAAATGAATAAATTAGTTTATAATTACCTATAATATGTTAATAAAGATAATTAATTTATTGCTGATAATTCAACAGCAAATCTGCTGATTATACATTCTTCACACATTTTTTATTGTTATTTTATAACCAAGTGATATTATAGCAGACAATTGATCAACTAATTATCATAACATAAAAACCAAATCATAACTGTATGCGCATAAAATAACACTTGCGAAAGAAAATATACAGGAATTACCTGCATTATACATTTTAAGCAGGTAGGTATATAATATTATTTATTATGTATTATGGCGTTATACCTACCTGCTGAAAGAAATGTAATAAGATTTAGTGAATATAATATTGATGGTGAAAACATTAATTTTGGCTTACACAACTCGTACATAATAATATTATGTGAATTTGCTACAGGTAGGTACCACACCTGTACAGAGCTGATGCCGCCAAGAAGGGTATACCCGGCGAAAGATGGCAGCAGCGGCTCGTAGATACGCCCGCGAGCAGATTACCATAATAATGTAAAAAGAAAAGAAAACCACAGCTTCGGCGGCGGCTGATGAATAATGCGCCCTAAAATGTTGACACAAGATAATATCCAACATGGCGGGTGCATTTAAATATTACATTATATAGGTACACAACTCTCTCACACACACACACACACACACACACACACAGATATATTTAAAAATATATATCTAATAGACTATAATGTGGAAGAAGGCTCGTAATTAAAATTGACCATAGAAGGCGCACATGTTTTACGGATAATCCATTGTATGCCGTCGGGTCCTATGCCGACCGTATAGCAGCCGCAGAAGATGCACGCCACTGTCCCCGAAGCCGCCACAGATGGTACCGGTTTTTATATATATAGTATTATTATTATATTTTACATAGGTATAAGATACATATTATATATTTTATATTTATATATATATCTATCTCATTTTTTTTTCAAGCATGCAATGGGTCTAATTTTTTTTCGTCTACTTTTCTCGAAACCCGCGTAGCACGTGCTATGTACACGGGACGACGCGGTTCATCTGTCATTGTCAGTAGGCATTGTGTTGTAAAAGAAAATATACACTGCGTACAGCCAGAAGAGAAACGATTTCCATTATTATTACAACGCGTGCACGGCAACTATTGTGTTAAACGTTAAGTGTATCGATAATGAAGATTATAATATTATATTTTCTAAAACCTAAAAGCGTACAGGTGTATATAATAGTGTACCTGTATACTTATTATAATATAGTTGTATGCAAGTGAGTGCACTGCACATACTCATAATCAGTGAAATCGGGGATAATAGCCAATGTTGTATTTAACCACACAACGACCGCAAGACCAGAGATTGGATTTCTTACCGTACAGGTCAACAATTATTTACGAGAAGAGATTCAAAAACCCTATAAGTACGCGAATTTGGGTATTATCCACATCATTGCCATAATAGTTGCAATACTAAAGAGAATATAAAATCAAAAACAAATCAAATATAACTTTTTTGACATAACCTAATTAAAAAAAGTTATTAAATATCATGAAAATATAATTTTTTCCATGGGTAAATTTAAAATAATAACCGTATAATACAATTCAATACACTATTATATTTCTGAGTTTCTGGGTCTATGACTTTTGAACGGACTAGATGTATAAAAATTAATTTTCAATAAATATATCGAGTAGCAGTAACTGAAAAATACTACAATCTATAGGTTATCAAAATAATATGTTAATATTGTATTGATCAATACAAAATATTATTATTGATTGTTTTTAACATTAAAACACGTAGGTAGGTACTATATAGGTATAATAATATAACCATATATACAGTACACCTACCAGACCTAACCTATTTGGAATAATTGTTAGTACCTATGTTAGTGGAATGAACTGTAATATTCATAATAGTAAATAATACCAATCTCTATATAATATAATATAACACTGATAATTTATTTGACAGATTTTAATACGCCAAGATAATAACTGTTAAATTTTAATGAATGACAAAATAATTTGATCATAATATATATTATATTTCAGAACTATTATGCACTTAAAATTAAATATATAATACAATTTCAGTTTCTGATGTTATTAGAACATTTTATTATCTAAATAATTAAATATTTAAATACATTTTTTTCAATGGCTATTTAATCAGTATTTTTTATTAATACAGACAAATGTACTAAACAACATGGTGTCCATGGTATAAATTTAAGTAAATACATTGGCGGTCACCTATAAATATATTTTAAATAGGTTTGTATACACCACGATAGTTCAACAAAAGTGTCTTTAATAAATATAATTTAAAAATACTCCGCCACAAATTCTTTTTTTACGATTTAAGGAAGTAGGTAACATTAATGGTGTTTTCAAGTGTTGGTATCCTTAATTAATATTTGAATTATATATTAAACGGCTATATAATGGCCTATAAACCCGTGATAAGATAAATGCCCATAGGATTATCAAACATTATAACTAGTTAGTCGATTATGATAAGAAGGTGAAAAAAGAAATGTGGTAATCGATAAGCGATTGTTTCATGTTTTTTTTTTAAGTCAGTGGTGAATGAGTTGTTATTATACATTTATACATAACCATATCATTTTATTTTATTTTTAATATCATGTTAGAATTAACTTTAAATTAATTGTTTTATTTATTTATTTTGCTGTGCACATAACACACATAATTCAGTATTTACTAGAGTCTTTACGCTGATTATAAGTTGCTAATGTGATATTTTAGATTTGTTTCGCCGATCGACACGATACTATAAGATAGTGCACGTCATTATATTATGTTAGATTGTTTGAGATAAAATTCAAATCAGGAAAACGTACTATAGGATCGGTTGTACGAATTATTAGGACGAAGCACGTTTATACCGGTTGGAGGAAATCGTATTAAAAATTGTCAACCTTTTTTTCCAATATTATTTCTAACTAAAAACCCTATCGTTTTATAAAATGTTTAATATTTATAATATTTTGAAATAATTATGTCAACGTCTATAATACAAAACTTGCTATCATTTTTAGTTTGTTGTTATTTTAGGTATAAAAACCCGTTTTCTGTGTAAATAAATAAATAAATTAAATTTCAATTATTCATTACTTATAATAGTTATAATATTCTTTTTTTGTAGCTACCTGAAAATCCTGATAATATGGGTATTAGCCACTATTAAGTATAGGTACTATTATAATTTATAATTGTAACACAGTGTCGCAGTGTTTAAGTTCAACGCCCAATTATTTTATCGCAGTTAATAATAAAAATAAAAAAATCCTTGCCCATGACTTATACATTCAAAGTATACGTCTTTATTTGATGGCATATATACATATTTGTATACGCAGACGAATGACGATGCACCGTTATTTAAAAAAAAAACGTCCTATATTCGGGGCGCTTTTGTCTTTCGTCTTGCCAAATTCGCATCCTACACATTTATACCGTTGCAGTCGGCTCACGACGGCCCACAATAATATAGAATAACATCGCAGATCTAGTTGTATACGCTATAACGATTATATATTATAAATGATGCGACACAATGATATTTGACAATAAACGCGATATGTCACGTGACCATTCTACCGAGATTTTTTGACCGTTTACTGTAATTTGAATAGACGCACATATAATGCGTAAATGTGTATAATAGATTCTAAATAAGTGTAGCAAAAGTGTATTCAATTTACTGGAAACGTGTGAATAATATTAAAATATCTGACTGATGTGCAACCTACCTTAACGTACTGCCCGCGCGCTTAATTCTCGAGAAACAGGCGAGCGACACCTTCTAGTCAGACCAGAGGGTCATACGGAAACCCGTTCACGACGCATTTCACCAAAATGTCATCGCACTTCACATCACTGGGCCAATAAAATATGGAAAGATAAACGCAGTGGCGCACTATAAATTCGCAAACGGCGACGATAAAACAAATCGATCTAAATCGCTTTAAGTACATCGAACAGCGTGCGGAGAGACTGATTCGAAGAATATACTGCGGTATAACGACAACACCCGATTGTTGCGAGAATGATGACCAACGGAAAATGTCTCAGATACTAGCTTATCACGAGTATACTGTAAATAATATGGTCACGGGTTACCTCGGTATAAGCGGCGTCAAGGCGACCGGTGACCATATACCTATTAAAGGTATCATATGCTCACGGCGGGCGGATAACAAAGATATTTTCGGTTGGCCGTTCTTAAGAAATAGTTTTCATGGCCATATTCTTCGAATCACCACCGTCCGGTTCACTACCACTGCACCGTCTTCATATTATATTTTTACTTTTTCTCGTCCGTGAGCATGAGTGTATAATAGTATCATTCAATTCGATTTCTAACCAATCTTTTACGCGTCACCGAGTACGTATTATTTATAGAAACAAGTCTTGATCACCTCCAATGACACGTGCCACTCGTTTCCAGAGGATTATGCGCCGATCAGCCCCTGTCAAGGCAGGATGCACAAAGTCACCTATATGACTCTATCATATTCACATGTTCCTCGTAGGAATAGACGGTTTACACGTTAGTATACGATCGTAATTAAGAAATTATAGAATTTATTATAAGCGTTAAAATATTATAATATTATGAATACGTTTAGAAGATCCGAGCTGTACTTATAAGTAGCCATTAAATATATACTACTTACCGGCTATCTATATATTATCTATTATACATCATAATAATATAATATTTTAAGTTTAATAGTTATGAACTAAAAATTACAAAATGATTACAATTCACATTTTATAATGTCGAATTAACAATCCAAAATAGTATAGGTAATAGGTATTAGGTATATGCTATACCTATATGCATATAAGCAATAAGATTATATAGATTGATGGGTCAACATTTTACAACTAGAGTGTCAACATAGGTATTTGACTATAACAGAAAGTCTCGAAATATTAATTGGTCAAAACGGGTAACCAAAATTAACCCAAATAGCTTGTATTTTTTTTTTAATTATTCCAAACGGGTCCTGTGTGAATTATTTATGTCAGTTATCTGTCGATAAATATGTAAAATAAAATAATATTTTAAAACCGTGTCAAATCATCGGATGGATTTACGCGCGACACCGATCCCATTCGATTAAAAAGGCGGGAAAATTACACGCTGCATGGACACGGTCCCTCGAAAATGGTAAAACAGCAATGTCCTACAGGCCCAGGAGAACATGAACAATTAAATATAAAAAAAAACCCACGCTATTAACACGTAACAACCGTAAATGAATACGCAGCATAATATTTGTAATATTATATAGTAATATAGTGGTGAAGTCTCCGAACTATAGCACGATCCGGACGTACCTATATCGCACAAAACGAACTCCCTTTTGATTTGGTTTGACGTCGGTGGCAAGAAAGGCTCGTCGTCGTGCGTATTATAATAAATAATAATAATACAACGACGTACGAGCGGTAAACCACTGCTGGTGTTGTTACCATGATGGCAGCGGACACCCTCTCGAACTCGGGAGTTGAGACGCTCCAACACTATTTTATATTATATTTATACACAATAACGTGTGTGGGGTGCTTTAATTCCGACAGTTTTCTCGGAGAAAAAAACGTACAGACACACTGCACCGGTCCTAGGGTCAACCAAGGTCATCAGAACAATCGCTTGCGCGCTCACATTATACTATTATAGGTGCACACCATTATAAAATACATATTATTATTGTCACGGGTATACCTATATGCGAGCGGGTTATTGTTCTGTCGCAGGGTGCAACCGGTTTTTATGATATTTTTTTTTAGGACAATATTATTCCATTTCGTTTAAAAATAAAATAAACTGGCTTACAAGTTTAATAATAATATTATGTAGATATGTGTATTTAGGTGGGATTTAGGTGGTACCTATTTAGGCTGATACGAAGTTGAACGTATCGCATAAACAAAAGTATAAAACGTATAAATCCGTACGTTCGCGATAGTGCTTAGGTTAAGATCACCCAGTCTACGCGAACTTACTGCGATATAGGTCTAGCCTATACCTACTCTTTGAAAGACCGAGGAAAAACCTACCTGAGGGTATACCTATATACATAAAGGAAGGTGCAAATGTAAATATCGTGCACGACAACCGCACACGACTGTAGTTATTATATACAATAATAGTGATAACATTAATATATACCTACGACATTACTCTTTAGACGCTAAAAGCAATACGTCGGGGCTACTACCACCTACACCCTACCCCTTTCCGCACACCATGGTCATGAATGTCGTGACCCGCATGGCGCCACGGACCAGGTAAATGGTCACCGTCGGACGTTCCCGGCCCGTCGCGTCTGTGCAGGCGCCGGACGACTGCGAAGGGCATTATATTATAGTATGTCCCCGTGGTGGAGCCACCCGGTGGCGACGAACCCGAAGACGACGACGAGACACAATATATAATGGAGTGTTCAAGCGAAACGTGCCGTAAGACTCATCGGGATGATTTTTCCCTTTTTTTTTGTTTACCTTAAAGATTCTATAAAGGTATACACACAATACAGATTACGTAGGTAGGTGGTTTCTATACAAACAGTGGCCATTTTTGTCTGCAACTGCCCTCACGCCCTCGGTAAAAAAAAACAACCCCTATGACAATAATAATTTATACAACCACGACGACGACAATCACCCGCCGGGCTCGTCGACCGGAAACAATCGGTGACAGGATAGATAATTAATGGTGGACGCTTCGTATAATATTATTACATATGGGCGTAGGTGGTTTATTCGACCACTTAGTAGCCACTTTCGAACCCTCTCAACGAAGACCTACGACCGCGACAACAAAGACGCTGTGATAATGGACGTATTGATTACGTGCGAAATCAAACCCGGTCGATTACGAATCGTGTTACAACCTGGTCCAGTGGCGGCGCGAAAGTGCATTATTGTCTATGTCCGACTGCACCACTCCACAGTATCACTGGCCGGAGTCTGAATCCGAAATCTATAGACGCTGTTTGGGGGGCTCGAGAGACCATGCACTCCCAGTTTTGAAATCGGCGTTTTCACAATTTATGCCATTTACGGCCGACTGGCAACTATAGTTCTTATATTTTATGAAAGATCATGATTAAATACTGTGTGATGTTTGAATGGGGAGGCGGAGGCTAAGTTCCTAATTCTGCAGTGCAGGGCCATAATAGACGAACTGAAGAAATGCTGAGACTTTAGTACCCCTACCTGCCTAGTTTTTTCCCCTGACAGATACGTCGGCTGCGAGCCCCGGATACGCGCGATTTCATCGTCACAATGTTAATAACTATCGACTGTAACTGAAATAATAAATAATTTAAAGAAAACTCACCTGAGTTACTACCGGCTTGCGGACATCATACAGCAATCCGGAAAACTGGAAAATGTGTAACACTGGAGAATACTCGCGACGCCAAAACGAAATGCGAAAACAAAATGCACTCACGACGCGCACACTAGCAGCAGCAGCAAGAAGCTGTTTCACACGGCGCAGAGGACGAGTGGTCGGCGCGGACGTCGGTACGAGACTGGGGCCACGTTATTGTCGTCGCGGCCGCCGCCGCCCGCGTACCGCGGTACGCACGCGCTGCACGCACGCACGATGCGTACGGTACGTACGGCCGCCGCGTACAATGGGTAAACACCTGCGACCACTCCCCTGCGACAAAGCGGCGGCGGTACCCCCGCGCCGAGGTTGTACAACCGCGCGCGTACAACACCCGGCCGTCAAAATCTCTGAAACCGGTCTAGGGGACGCGCCGCCCGAACGCGATCCGTATACGATTAAAATCGCGCGTGTCGGGACGTTCGAGTACGATAATACTACGACTACTACTACTACGACGACGACGACGACGACTACTAGGTACAACAATGGTATATTGGTATACGACTGCGGCGACCGGCGACTGGCGCGGGTTTTGGCGCGACGATCGGTACGATATTATGATAATATGATTGTCTTGCCGGACGAAACGCGAAAAATCGACAAAACTCGGCAACCTATTTATCCGATAAACAACTGCAGAGTTATAATATTATACAGTCTGCAACCAACGATGAAAAGCGCTCCGTTGTGCAACACCTATATGCACTCAGGCCCGCGGTTAGGCCCGGCGAGTAAAATTTGGGCCGGCTTAGTAATATATATGCCCGAAAATATTTGAACGATGAAATATGAATAATATTAAACAATAAATACTATTGAATAATGGGCCGTTAACTTTTTTAGAGCCGGTTAAGATCCCAAAACTCGGTGAGACATGCCTTGCCTATCCGGCACTGTATGCGCTATTACTCATTGTTATACTAGAACTTGAGAACATGGTTTAAGTGACGGTATATATGGTGTATACCGCCGTGGTATATGATGATGATAATATTATACCACGAATGGTATTTATCTATTTGTGTGAGAAACATTATTATTTTCCATATGATTTTGCAACGTTTTACAATATTATACTATACGCTATTACTACAGATGAATTACCTGAAAAGCATTCGACCCACTGTAATAATATAACGAGGACATTATAATACGTAATAGAATCACCTAACAAGTATAACAACGGGCAAAAATAATTAAAAATAATATAACAACGTTACATATAATTATATATTATGTTTAAAATACGATAATATTATGTAGGTACGTATATTTAATTATTTTATCTGCGTATACCTACACATATCGTCAACACTGTAAAATAATAAATATAAACTAACATATTTTATCCGAGTGTTCAAATTTGATTAGTCTTGAAAATATGTTTGTATTTGTCTTAGCGAATTGTATTTACCTATATAATGTTATTAATATATTAAATATACTATTTAAATCAATTAGATAAGCAATGAAAAATCCGATAGGTATATAAATATAATATACATAATATTATGATACCTAATCAACAATAATTGTATTATATAGTTACCATCAAAACTTTACTTACGAAGTATATATGCATGAGTATATTATGTGTACTGCATACGTACAAAGTCCTGAATTGAGGACTTTATGCGATGTGTAAAAATGTTTTATATTTTTTTTATGACACAAAAGAATCACTTTTTTTTTTAATAACAATAAAATTTACTTTTTGATGTAATTTGATAAATAACTTCTTCAGAATTGTTAAAACATTTGTCTTGTGGAAAATTCCAGACTTGTGTTTTACATAATTTAAAATAATATGTGTATCTAATACGATAGTTACATCACACATAGGCGTAGATTAGAATGGAAAAATAAAAATGTAATTTTGTTTCGTAATTTATGAAATGCTCAAAATATAAACTCTGACTCAGATTCATAGTTAACTTGGTTAGTCGAGTCTACACTAAAAGACCAATATTCAAACACTGTATAGTCTCCTTTATTTATTTAGAGGAACAAAAAATACATGGTCGTAAAACTGTAGCCTGCAGTCTATAAACATTATAACATATATACTAACTTTTTATTTATCGGGATAACAACTACAGAATAAGATAATGCTTTTTAGTTTTTATACACACGAAGGAGATAAGTATAAGTACCGATGTTTTCGGTAGATATTTTTTTTTTAGTTCTTTGATTTCAGTGTAGGTACTTTAAGTTGTAGATCGGCCATGCTACAGAACCTAGGTCACAGCTGTGACAAGCTTTTTTATACCCCATCCCCCTCAAAAAAAAAACTCGAAATCACACTAATTTAAAAATCATGTTTAATAATCATACAGTAATAAATGCGTAAAATGTATATGATTTTAATGGTTATGAACTCGTATCCCCGCTCCCCCCAAATCTCGCCTATGATTATAATATCAATACAAATAAAGCGATAACAATATAATATTATATTATGGTTGTTTGTTATATTATATTATGTTAAAATATCGTATTTGCGAACGGCACAGCATATGTTTGTTTTAACGTCGAGCACGTACGCAAGCAATAACACATTCGTAGAGGAGAGATCGCGTTTGAAAAATTACGACAAAAAAAAAAAAAAAACAAAAAATGCCAAGTCACCACGGCGCGAGAAACAAAGGAAACATATTATTATTATTTGTCGTTTAAATAAACGAGGTTCGCGAGATTACAAGTCGACTGTTACTCCCGCTTCAGTAGCAGAGAGTGCTAAATTATTTGTATTATTATTATGTGTGTGTGTGTGTGTGCACTTTTACATTATATTATGAGCAAGACTGTGCGTGTAGTACAATGTTCGCCATCGGCCGTTTTTCTGTCGAACGATCGACTACAATATTGATACGTCGACGTAAAAGTTGTGTTAATTTGTTTTTTATTATAATATATATGCCGATATGGCTTATAGTATACCAATATGTGTATGGCTTATGGTAATATACATAATATGCTTCAAAACGCTGCAAAACGCTTAAAGTAGAAACAATTACCTATATATGCCGGGGTATGCAACATAATTATATCGTATGTAAGAGGTCAACATCCAAACAATTTCGAAAACAATTATTGTGTAAAACATACAATATTACACTGTCGATCGGTGCCGCATTTATTTACCATAATGTATCATTAAACCGTCCAAGATGTTAAAACGAGTTTGTGAAGGCTTATTAAATACGCGTACAAGTACAAAAATGGTTGTTGAATTCGGTAAATTATTATCATCGGACACTTTTTAGTTTTTCCCACAACAATTAAACGTTATTAAAACTGTTCCACAATCAATCGTGTCTTACTGCATTATATATTATAATGTCTATACACCTGTTTATTTGTATTCCGATTTACGGTAGGATTAAATAAAATACTTGACGTATAAAAATACGCAACACGTGTTTGTCAGAGATGTATTTATCAGTTAATCGGGAAATTTACGGGATGTTGTTTTTTCCAAAAGCTTTAAATATATCTTTAATTAAAAAAAATCAAATATATTTTATCATCGTCATTATTAGATCTCCCACTACAAAAATGTCCTGTTTATGTCACAAGGGAAAAAAATTTAACTTTAGAAATGTTTTTTTCTTAGTGATTATTATCAAAAGTAAACCATTTAAACTATTATTCAAAATACCTAAGATAATAGTTTTTTAATTGTGTAAGGGCTAAATATAACTCAATGTATTGTTAGGATTTAGGATATAGGCTTCAGGTGGGTTTGATTTTATTAAAAAAAAATTATAAAATTATATCCCGTAGGCCATAATTGTTTTGTTTGACGTATGACGAATATACGGTGTACACATTTAATAAACATAATTTTTTTTTTATAATATATTATTATTATACTTATACTTATGTATAAAAACTCATTTTTCCAGTTTTCTGTTGAACATAAAACATTTTTTAATACTTATGAATTATGATGTATTATCATTCCAACCTTTTCTCACCCCACTGTTTAAAATACATGATTTTTCAACCGGTTTCATTGAAACATAAAATAGGTAGGTATACCTATACATCAGATATTTAAAAAATATGGATGCACGAAACGTTTTTTAACATGGTAGGTCGAGGTCCATTATATATTTATATATTATACATTTATTTTAAAATTTAAATTAAATAAACCTACGTTGAAGAAAACACAATACCTTCATATACCCTATATAGCATATACCTCTTCGTGTTAACTGGTCCTGGGGTGAGACCTGTTACATTAATCCATTTAAAAGAATAATAATTGATCGTTCTCGACTAGATATCGTTTTTTTTCATATATATATATATATATTATTATTTGCGTACGTATTTCTTGTGTGTTCTTGTTAGGACATTATTCCTTTCCTTTTACATGATATTATTAGACCGATAAAAGGAAATTTATACACGTAAACGCGCGAGAAAAAACACAGCGCGTTATCGTAACGAATACATCAGTTGTTCAAGGTGGGACTAATTTTTTGTCTCCGAGCAGGTACCGAGACTGACTACCCGAGGTACAAACTACTATATATAACACTCGACATTTGCGAGCCCGGCCTACACGATCTAGTTTGAGGCTGTCATTATTATATTACTATTGGTCAATATATAATAATAATATATACTACCCGCCGCTGCCAGTCTCGGTCGGTATACCACTTTTGTGCCTCTCCAACTACGTGCCGCACTGCAATATAGGTAGGTAGGTAGTATACTATAGTCGATAAAACATATTATTATTATTATTATAAAATCTGCTGCTGCAGTTAGCACTAAGTGCTCATAATATAGTAATTGATAGCTGCGGTGATGAATTCGCATACGGTTTCTCCGGGGCCCGCTGCAAGATACATCGCGTTGCCATATGGTCAGGACCTCCCATATGTGTGCGCGTGTGTGCAGTAAATGTGCGAGAGCGTATGAGTTGATTTATATAAATATGAGTCGTCTGGACTCCGGACAGCAACGACACGGGTTTGCGAGTCGATATTTCACTGAATCTTTGTATACAGTTTATATATAGGTATATACGCGTATATGCGATATTGTATTGCAAGTGGCGACCGTACAATGTCGAAACCCCCCGGGAGATTTCAATCTGGACACTGATGTCTTGTCCCTTGTAGTTCACTGCAATTTCGAACGTATGATATGCGAAAGTAAATATTATTATTGACACCTCATTTTTCGTTTGCCTTTTATTCGATTCATCATATCAAAGTAAACACGAGATAATATAATATTATACGTGTATCGACTATAAAAATATTAAATAGGTATCTGTGTTCTATAATACGGTCACATATTAAATTTGCTGATTTTTTTGGCGAGAGGAAGGTAGCATAATATTATAATTTAAAAAGCAATATTACTGAATGATGTTATTAATACAAAATTTTTTGTAATAAATATTTTATAATGAATAGTGTTTTAAATAATTTATACGGTGTTTATTATATACTACCTACTTATAAAAAAACGTTAAATACAGTAAAAGTATTACACCTATATTTAAGGTTAAATTTAGCTAAGCTACGTATTTGGCTATCAGTAATCATAATCAATAATATGCATTATTCACTAAAAATCTAAAACACTTGATATCATTTTCAAGTATCCGAAACTCGAATTTCATAATATTATGCATTTTAGAGTTGAATACAATTATTAAGTATAGGTACTGTTGCAGATTATCTAATAAAAAACTATATGTTTATATAATACCACCTTTACGAAGATATAACGTTTTACGATAATATTATTAATTAATTCCCCCAACATATTTATAAAGTGTAAAATACGTATATCATTAAGAGTTAATATAAAATGATTGATATCGTTATTATGAACTATTTAATGTTTTTGCAATTTTGCAACACTATTGTGTATAAACGGAAAAAAAAATACTTATTCCTATAATAATTTGCTTATTAATTTTATTTAAGTTTATAAATAATAATCTTTTAATATTATCGTATTCAAGTTATATTGATGGACTTGCGTTTTAATTTTTAGGTATACCTATTGCAAATGCTGTGTTGGTTATATTAGAAGTTGGAAGTATACAAAATAATTACAATTAAAAACAGTAAAAAATATAGAAGATTTATATACTTTTTTTATTATGATTAACTTTGAAGTTATAATTTATTATTCAATTACTCATATTAAGCTTTAATTAAAATTATTATTAGGTATTATGTGTTTCCGGTATATGTTACAAAATCTATAGGTTGTAATAAAATTCTGAAAATTGCGTAGCAAAATATTTTCATACTTATAAAAGTTATATTTGGACTATGTTTTTGTATGCTATCTCTACAGACACTAAAGGCATATCAGTACCTATATCAATTGAGTACGTAGTGTTATTACTATCATATGTGATGAATATACATGTATTTTCTTTTTATTATTTTTTTCATTTATGGTCAATATATTTCAAATAATATCTATAGTTCTAAAATATGTATAAACAAAACCCGTATGACTGTTGAAAACTTAATTGAGATAAGATTATGTTTATACTTTTACATTTATCAATAAGTTCAAACCGATGAATAATTTATTAAATATTGTAACTTTGATGATATATAACATGCAAAATAGTAACATTAGGTAGGTATATCGGGAAATTGTACCTACGTAGTCATAAATTATGTAATAATAATTTACCTAGACGTTTATTATGTATACGTATACGTAGTGCAATATACCATAATAGATTTTCTTTAAATGTGCTTTAAAGGGACTTTAACGCAATGGAGGCTGATTTCTTCGAATTCATGAGTGCTTAACGTTATCTCTCCTGTGGCGACACGAACAACGCGGTTTCAAGACCTTCGCCCGACAACGCCACTCAAGATACCGATCGATTTCACCATGCTGAGCAGCTACTCTCGACTCCTAGTTCCACCTCCCCGGATACGAGGGGGATATGTACGTGCAGTTTGTCGAGAGTACGGTCTAAGGAAACCATGTAGGCAATGTTATGGAGTTTAATACAAATGTCTAGTTGCCACTCGTTCTGACTACAAACCCTCCATATGCACAACCACGTATATATTATTATATATTTTTAAAATAAGGTGGTCATGTGATTGTATAAGAGGGCAATTCACCTACTGCAATTTTAACTCTATGTGCCGACGCAGAGTCCCGCACTTGAATGTAGAGAATTAAAGTTTTTTTTTGTCATGCGTTCTCCAGTCAAACGAATACCCCCTTTAAAAAGTTACTTCGCTCTAAATATTAATTACAGCTCGCAATAACGACAAACGCACAAAAAAACAATGAGCTAAAACGTATAAAAAAATGACGATTTTTATGGCTAATAAAGTGTACAAATATCGGCAAATTAAAAAATGTTCACGATAAATATTATTAATTAAAAATAATATCATTGTCGATGAACTTGACTCGTGTGAAGCATGGTAACCGTGACATGTGATATAATTATTTGGTATTTGTTAAATAGCAATATCCATTATAATAAATGTAAAGTCAATAATACACAATATAAAAATATGCCGGTTATATTATATTATTATCCTACGATATGTAGGTGTTGTTTTTTATTTTAATGATTACAAATCGATAAAATTGAATTTAAAAAATAAATATTTTGTGTTTAAGTTTTAATGAGTATTTTCTTTATTTGAACATTTTTCAAATATTAAGTACCTACGCAATGGTGCATCAAAAATTTTTTTTTAACTACCTATTGACAACTATTTTTTATGGCTCCTGGTTGTTATTTTTTCTGAAAAAGTTTATGGTCAAATCATCAGTTTTAGCTACCTAACTAATTTATTAACTCTCTAAAGTGAGTAAACTCGTTAATCGTTTTAATTATTTGTTTTTTGTTTATGATATTAACGTTGATTCAAAAAAAATTTTATGTTTGCCCCTTAATTTGTTGGTAGCCCAGGTAGGTACCATCACAAAAATGAATTAAATGTTTTTTTATTTTATGCTTCTTTAGATTATTAATTTAAGTTTATAAAAAGATATGAAACTGTATTCAAAGAAAATTAAAATAGTTAAATATTATTTGGCTTTTATAATTTGGTATATTCCAATTACTTTAAATAAAACTATTACGCTACACGCCACACCCACTTATTTTGTTATCTCTGTCTTACCTCTTACAAGTGCGTAACTTAGCAAATTAAGGTTCAACAGTTCAAGTATAGCTTTGTTGGCTTTAAATTAAAATGAATTGACCTATTATAAAACTTAAAGATTACAACTGTTGTCCGTTAAGTGTTTTTTTCAATGTTAGAACTTATAACCATGAAAATATTACAATTTAAAAACGTTCATAACTAGATTCAAAATTTAAAACAACGGACTATATGTTACTTGTTAGTAATAGGTTAATTCACTCTAATATTAAAACAAATTACAAGCTAAACCTGAACTGCTGAATCTTAATTTGCTGAATTACACACTTGTACAACGGAAACAAAAAATACCATTTTATCGTCCTTCTTAAAAAATTTGCACTAATTTAGGGTCATAATTATTAAAGCAGCGAGCTAAAATTATTATTCAACCATTAAAATGTTTAGAAAAAACCAATACTTTAATCCGTTGAAAAAAACAATAGCTGTCAGTATTTAAAAATAAAATAAAAATAAAGTTAGGTTAATTTTTTAAATGCCATTCTATCTATAGTCGTAATTATTAAAAAAAAAAAACCATCACTATAAGTCAGTTAATAAAGTTCAAGTTCGAAAAACGTAGAAGTTACTAACATTTATTATTGCTAACATTTTCAAGGATTGTTTAGCATTGGCTTCAATACTTCGTGAAGTTTGAAAAATAATTTTTAAATGTCACATCGTGCGATATTTTAACTATTGATTATTTACATCAAATAAAATATTCTAGTTTAGCTCGTTTACAATGAACACATAAGGTCATAAAATATCAGAACAAGTGCTAATGAAGTCACATAGTTATTTATATTTAAAAAAATGAACTATTTTGGCAGGTACTATTTACATTGGAGTAAGTAAAGGGGTAATCTCCAAACCATGCTAATTCCCCCCCCCTCAACAAAAAAATCAAGTCCTTATCAAGTAAATACAAAGTAAATGTAATTTTTTTCTACAATTTTGAAACTATTCACAATAAATATTTTTGAAAAAAAAACCTATCAAAATTTTGTTTTTGTATTTCTCATAGGTGATATATAAACACGGACTATAAGAATTATTGTGTTTTCCATGGAAAATATGGTGAGAATAATATGACCACTGACCAAGCTGCAGGTATAATTTTAATATTTTATAGTCTAACAATGTTTGACTATTTTTGACTCTGACTATTATATAAAGTTGATTAATTAGTATTATACTATATTATGTGGTTCAATAATTCTTTACAAATGTAAACTATTTTTTATAATATTATAGTTAGCAGTGTGGTTTTGTTTACAATCATTTTTACAGGTCAATTACCTATATGGTAGATCTTATCTTTGGGCAATTTTTATCACCTTAAACAATACGTATCAATGATATGTTTATATGTACCTATTCAAATCATGCCATGTATTCAAATTATAAAATGTTACTTGACTTTTAACTTTAGGTACAAATAATTTCATACAAAATAATAAATTACTTACAGCTTTATAACCAGCACAATTTTAAAAAATATAAATTGATAAAAAAAACAACTATTTTGCCTTAATTTTATTTCATAGTAAATAAACATAAAATACTTATAAGTTAATGAACAGTTATAATAATTATAAACAATTATTAATTACGGTTCACAAGTATCGTAAAATGTTTATCAAATGGATAATACCACTGCAGTTTCTATCATAGATTAATATGGACGGATAGTATATATATATATTGGTAACATTGCATAACGGCATTAAATATTATTATGGAGCCAAATATGCGGATAATTACACTACGAAATCATCTACAAAAACTAGTCCTCACTTAAAACCCCTCACAAATCGATCGTTTTTTCATCAATAAATTGGAGCGTTTAAACGAAACACGCAAATACAACCACGTCCAATAGCCATCTCCTATAACACATAACTTGTATAATTATCTACCAAAAGTGTGGGATATAACGCAGATTGTATTAAATAGGTTTAAGAATGGCAACTATACCTAGTCGGTAGTCATGATGTCCAATTAATTTACAAATTAATGACAGTGCCTATCAATAGTTTCTTAAAATCGTAGGAACATGTAATCCGAATTAAATATACGATCATATTATTATAATATTAAATATACAATTTATATATACATATAACATATTATTATAATAACTATTACAACAAGACCAGTAATGAACACGTTTTTCAGCCACGGTTTGCGTAACTACAAAATATTTACAAACGGTACTCTTAATCTGTGTACCTATAACACGATAAAGCGTTCACCTTTGATCTACTTGTAATATACGACGGCCAATCACTGAAAAAACACGAACTTTAACGGATTACCACGATGCATTAATTACGCACGAGCCTTCGATTGTACGCAGTTATATATAGGTACTAGAATATAACTCGACATTCAACTCGCAAAAGGAATACAATTTACGGTTACTCATTATAATTTAAAACGTCGTAATTTGGTATTATTATTATTGATTTTTTCGCGGCGAAAAGTTCTTACCTCGAAGTCTCAAAGGCCATAATAAACGATTAGGTATTCGTAATATAATAATATAATTTAGGTACTGTTTATAAAATGTTGCACAATGTGATCGCTGGTATTGTTGTAGATTATCGATTCGCCTAAAATTACGTTTTTATGTGCAAATATACTTATGTATAGTGTTCCACGAGGGTCATTTAGACGATTGTTCTTTTAGTTTTCCTTGTTAGAATTACCCGACGTTGATTTTTTGTAACAAAAAAAAAACATTTTTTAGACAATGAACGCCTCAAAATTGTTTTACACCCAAATAAGTTTCGTTGGACGTACGTACCTGGCTTGGTTTTCTGAGGTTAGGTAAAACAATCACCATAGCGTGTTATAATTAACAAATGTTCAATCGTCTCTCCGGAGTTTACTGATCTCGCTCAAAATGAACTTTTTATAGAATTGTGATTTTAGTTTTTTTTTGTTATGAACTACCCGCGGATTATTTTCAAAGCTAATTTGAAGACCATTTTGTTTTTTCGGACCGACGAGTGTACCCACAACATAATATACTACTATTATGACGCTAATCGAATTAGTTTGAGTAGAATAGACATATACGCAACTATTATATATTTTGTACGTTGACTATTAAATATAAATAATTTAACTGTCAATTGAGACTGTCAGAATATTTGTACGATGGAATCGATTTCATTATTTTAAAACATAATCGTTCATAAAAAAAAAAGAAATAACATAACAAAATTAATGTTAATACGAAAAAATCAAATATAAAATATTTCATTAATTCCATATGCAAATGGCTTTAGGATTGTATTTTATTTTAAATTAGCTTTTTTCTAGTGAGTAGTGGTTCTATAAAGATTTAGAACTCTGCGAACATATATCTATACATGTTAGTGTTATTGGACATAAGATAAATTACAAAATGCATAATTTAATTATGATTGTTGTAATATTATTAGCTTTTTAATAAGCCGCCTATATTTATTGAAATAGTATGAATTATTATTTTCACAGCTATTAATGGTTTTTTTTTCAAATTGTAAACGTTGCTAATAATACGTAGTTAAATGTATATATTATAACATTTTATATTTTTGACTATCGCTAGTTTAGTATAAGTAGTCTAAAATGGTACTGTATAGATTATAGATATTAGATACAAACATCATAATCCGTAAATAAATAACCAACATACGACCAAATCCTCGAGGAAAGATAAAGATGTTTATGACAATGGATATACACAAAGGGGAGAGACAACTTTACAGTCACGCCGTATTAGTATATCCTTATTGTTATAGTATCCTTGACGGCCAAATATGATTATGACCGACTTGTGGGGGGTTAAATGTGTTACAAAAGATTTAGATAACTTGGTAACAAATATGACATTTAATGAATATGAATGAGCTCAACAATAATTCAAGTTTATTTTCATACAATATTTTATATTTATACAATACTTATTTTTAATATAACTTGGTTTTTTATTCTAACATTCATCCTTAAACATATACGAAATGTAATTATAATTGATTACATTAAACATTAGTATAAAACTATAAACTAAAAAATGTAATGTCACATTTGAATCTCTTAAAGAAAGCCACCTGGTTATGGCATTTTGTATAAATACATATAACTAAAAAAAACTAATTCTAATATAATTTTTTAAAAAACATAAGAAATAATAATTATATACTACCTATAATTATACTTTATAATTGAATTTACACTAAAAAATTTGTCTAGTCGATACATACAATTACCTACTACCATTCGTTCTAACGATAAAAATCACAATGATAAGCATGGCATAATATGTATAATAAACAATAATTGTATGTACCTATATTATAGGACCTATACTCTTACTCAATAGCTTTACGTGGAGAGTGATTGAATTGAACAAATTAATCACATCTATTGTACATTTTTATGTTACGTGTATGTTATAATATACCTACTTTATAAAAGAGAAAATATTCATAATAAGACTTAATATAATTATACTATGGGCATGTCAAAATTAATCGGTACGACCGATGATATGTAAGATCGTATTTTTTAATTCCCATTCAACTTCTATTGTTTCTGTGCCGACGACATGGTTTCAAAGGTAATTTGTGACAGGTACAAAGGGTTTTCATACATAATGCAACATATTATTTAAATAAAATGTTACATAGATAATAATCATTAATTTACACATGAAATCCGTTTATTCTTAATACCGACATCGTATAATAATCAAATTTGAGTAGGTATAACACAGACATTTTTATTTTTTATCATCGGTGAACAAAATAATGTTGTAACTATAAATTATAATAAAAGAAAGCAATTTGATATGATTGTTATGAAATCTTTCAATTTAATGTCTATAAATTAATCGAATCAACCAAATACCCACAAAGGTTGTTATTTATAATGTTATATCTAAAAATTAGTTTCATAAGTATTTAACCACTGTAAGTACCTACTAGCAGTGGTGTATCTGTTCATACTTTCTTAATTATTTAGGGTTGGTGGAGAAAGAAGAAAAGGATTTAAATTGATAATTATTTACATTTTTACGCATTTGAAATTTCACAATTGCCACGTTCAAAAAAAAATTTCCATGAAAATGGTTATAATAAAATACCGAATATTTAAAGTATGTATAACGATATTGTTTGTACGTATTTTTTTTTGTCTTAAACGATAGCTCAATTGTATAACGTATGCCTGCCTACAATTATTATTTGATATTTTATAGAAAAAATGTAAGCACACAAATCATTAAACCGGAAATATTGACCAACTCGTGTAAATATTCGCAAAAAATGAATTCATTACACAATAAAAAATTGAAAAGGGCAGCTCCATTTTTATTTTTAAATACAGTTCTATTATCGTTGTTGTTGCTGTTGTTCGGTCAATAAACATTCCGAGCCCGGTACATTTTTTTATTCGATTAGTACCTACGCACCGTTTTATGCAACGCACAATTTCGTACGGGCTTCAATTTAGTACAATACGATGTAAGAGGACGAAGGCTATAATACTCTCGTCAGCAACCGCTAACCGCACATACCTGACACACCTCATCGTGTGTGTGCACCACATGTCACAATATTGTAGGTATATGTGCTTTATATTATTATTATGTGCTACCTACCTACCGAAATGTCACACACTGAGCCAATAGCACTCCACGCCATTAAACAACACAATATTTATATTTATAAATTATTATATTATTATTATATAGATTTTATTATTTCAATAAATCCGAATAAATTAAAAACCAATATAATAATATTGAAACGTAATAATAGATATTATATATATTTAAATACATTATGCACGTCTTGTATCAATCGCATTACGTAGGTACTTAGATATTACTACGACAATGTGAGAATACCATCTCGGGAATCCGTAAAAACATTACTGTTTAATGAATTATAATATTATTATATTATTAAGGTGATGCTGACCGGCCCACACTTCCCATTATTGTGTATGGCGTGGTAGTATAACAATAAAATATTCATTATTTGATTTGTCTATATATGTCTATCACTATGATAATATTGGAACGTCCCAATTGCATTTTAAAATATATTCCAAAAATGTTATAAATATTATAATATTATGTTTAATACTTTAATCTTTTATCTAAATCACTCAAGCAGTGAATTTTTACACTGTTTAATATATTTTAGAATTATCTTGATTTATTTTTTTGTATATTAAAATAAAAATAATAATATATTTTATCTGAATGCCATAACTGTATATATATATATATTTATAATTATGTCACAGTAAGAACCATTATTTTGATATTTTAAATAAATAAATGCGATAGTGAAATTATGGTAAGTAATCATTTTCTGAGAACATGGTAATTTCCAAATTTTGTCGAGGATGTAACTAGAAATCATTTGCATTTTCCCCCTTAACAGACAGCCACCATATTTCGAAAACCTTGTTATTGTTTTTGCAATCTTTGATGAATTCTGAATTGTGATTATTGATAACCTACTGGCTACTATTACCATATTTGCCAATTATATTATGTATCTTGTATTTATTCAAAACATAAAATATCATTTTTTACTTCGATGAAGTATATCTATTATAATTTGCAGCACATTTTTAATATATTACCTATATATATTATAAAAAAAAATGTACAATTCGAGATTATAGTTTTATTATTTTAAAAAAGACTATGATTGTAATAACGGTCAATACCAAACACACAAATTAAGAGGGTAGCTGTGCTTAGGCGGAATCATTTGGGCTCGTATATAGGGAAACCGTTTACAGAAAACGTATTTTAATCATCTATAAGAACACCTATACGCGTATAAAGTAGCTGTTCGATAAATCAATTTGCAATTCTTTCAGCCCCTTAAAAATATACTACCGTTTTTAGTTGTTTGGGATCGAAGACCCCGCTCACATAGGTGTTAAAAATGATAGTGTTCCACCATTGTAATTTTAATGGATTTCCGCAAATGCGCTGATCCTTATACCTAGGCATAAGGTGTCACTTCGTTACACGTTGTTCAAAAGCGAAAAAAGTATGCTTAGGTCGTGTAACGGCGCCGTTAGGATAACGCGTGTTAGGGGTGTAGTTTTCATGTAAGTATCCTCAAGTGGTGCCTATAATTTCAGAATTTTTATCGCTGTTTTTATCGAAAGCAACATTTTTTTTATTGTATTGCAACTGTTTTATTTTTTTTTTTATTATGCTGTATAATATTTTATTCATGAAAACATAAGTATGATGCTTTGAAAATACAATAGGTACCTATCTAATGGAATTTTGTTCCCAAAATGTTCTGATGGTTTTAAATAAATCAAAGGAGTAATAATATGTTCCATCAAGGCATCGAAATAATATTATATCTAAAGGTTAATATTATTGTATTGAAACATAATATATTAATATGAACTTTAATTAATAATTATTTTAATCATTTTAAGTATAAGAGTTTTTAGACTTATTTTTCATTAAGTTCAAATAGCTATGGCAAAAAGAGCATTTACGCAAAAACGACAGCTACTTACAAACAAAAAACTTAATATAAATATGAGAAAAAATTTTGCCGAATGTTATGTGTGGAGTGTATTATTATATGGCTGTGAAACATGGACCATCAATGGACAAGACAAGATGAATTTAGAAGTCATGGAAATTTGGATATGGAGATCACTGTTGAAAATCAGTTGGACAGAAAGGAAAAGTAAGAGAAAAAATAATTCTATTGAAAACCATAAAAGAAAGAAGTGGAAAAATGTTCGGTCACCTACTTAGACATAATTTGTTTATGACAAATATATTTGAAGGATGAATAAATGGTTACAAAGGAAGAGACAGACCAAGAAAGGCATATATAGAAGAAATAATAAGACAAGCTGACTGTAGTCGATACATAGATATGAAAAGACTGGCTTTTAATAGACATGAATGACGAACCAGATTTGCAACGACAAGGCAAGGCCTTTAGTATAGAAGAAGAAATTCAAATGTATAATAATCATATACCACCAAATTTAATGAATTTAAACTCTCTTGATTTTTTGAATAATTGGATTTTT
This sequence comes from Sitobion miscanthi, assembly GCA_008086715.1. Taxonomy (NCBI): domain Eukaryota; kingdom Metazoa; phylum Arthropoda; class Insecta; order Hemiptera; family Aphididae; genus Sitobion; species Sitobion miscanthi. Next base: position 27,782,530 of record CM017800.1, read on the forward strand.
TTTCAATATCATAAATTATAAAACTCTTGGACACAAAAGACAAATACAATTGAATTTTATATTTTTTACTCAAAATAATATAATACTATATGCTGAAACAATAGTATATTAGAAAAAAAACTAAACTTTTTATTAACCAGTGATCTGGGGAGAGAGTGCGAGTATATATGACCACTGGATGGAAAAATCTAAAAATAGTTATATATTTAAGCCTTGAGGCCTAAAGTGTAATAGACACATTGTCATCTGCTGCGCGGGTGCTGACAGAATACCTATATTATAATTATTGTAAGTCGTATTTCTGGACTAGGGCACGAGAATCTTGTGGCTTCATCGTAACTTCTGTGCCTACACATATTATATATTATAACGCGTACATTATCATCATGTGTATTATATTATATACATATCATTCTGAACATTGTTAGTGATAAATTCTGAACTACTTGCACTTTACAGGTAATATGTCACCGTGTAATGCTTTTTAACTGTATAACTGTATAACGTCTTAGTGTGTTACTTAGTGATAACTTAACAAGACATCGAATTATTACTAATAATACATTAAATACAAACCATCAATTATTATTTTCAGTGGCTACTAGACAATATTGGTTTTTTTTCTATTATTTAAATATAGTTATTTTGATTCAATTAAATCAAACACAAATTTTTATAATATGAGATACTTATTATAGCGCGCAATACCTAATTGTAAAGTCTGTATTAATATTTTGCCATTTTAAAGAAATATGAGTATCAATTATAAATTATGAATTATAATTATAATGCCTATAATATAGCCAATTTGTCTCGCATTTGAGAATTTACGTACTAGTGAAACCTTTTTTGACGGGAGCTGTTTGGGTTCCACCGATTATAAATTATATTAGTATGTAAAACGTAAAACGTAAAACTGCGGTCTCGCATTCATTAAATATTCCATAATGGTTGTTGATAAAATGCTATCCAATTTGTATTCTTCATACGATCATAACGCTTATCAGTTATCAATAATTAAGTTCAAAGATTATCACGAATACAGTAACATATTAAATCAGTATGTACACAAATGTAATTTTTGACTTTCATAAAAATAAAATATTCACTATGCGTCATAATATAATGGTGTATAATGTATGAGTTAAACACTAAAACATTCTTATTGTTTGTGATTACAAAAATATATTTGACCACAATCATTAACCATGATAAATCAAATAAAAAAATTGTTTTATATTACCCAACCAAACTTGAAACTAATATAAGTGCCTAAATTTGTAGTTGATATTTGTATTAAATCAAAATCAGAAAACAACTATTCAAGAATACTTATAACTATAAAGTCATAAATTATAATGTATATTGTTCTTTTATACTCATACGTTTCAATCAAGATAATATAAGATTATAATTTATAGTTAATAAATTTAACTTAATATTTTTTTAACGTATAGGTACCCTGGTAAGACCTATACTTAGTATCAACTTATTTAACGTAAGCAAATGCATGGTGAATATGGTCATAACAATTAAAGGGCATTAAATATAATATTTTGTATTAATACTTAATATACAAATAAATTCTTATAGTTGTACAGTAAATAGATTTATACAACATATTTTCCATTAAATTCAGTCTTAAGAAGTACCTACCCGATAGATCATGAGAATGTTTTATACATTTTAATCTTGGAATTAATCAAATAATTGTGGTTAAACAAAGTTCATTATTTTTATAAACTAAAACTTTAGGGCCTCGGGAGATGATCAAAGCAAAAAAATTAATACATTTATCCTAGACGGAATAATCGCGTGCTTAGCATTGATAAATTAATAGTTAGTCCTTAGACAGCACATCGATCATAATAAATGTGTGTAAACGATAATATGCTTTCCTCACAAAATATGTAACACGTATTCCGTAAAGTGACTTAGCATAAAAACATTCAATGGACATTTTATATTATTTATTGGGTGTGTTTCTCGGACCTCCTCGTCAATTTATTATTTCTATTCAAACTATTGAATTAATATAATGACACTATGGCATGTTTGCAGTCTGTAATTAAACTTAATTTTTTTAAATATCTAATTTTATCTATTTGATTAAGGTGTTAACTAACGATGAAAGTATAATCACCCAAAAATAATATAATAAATAATAATTTAACCCAAACTGTATAATGTCATGAACAATCATGATGTTATATGAGGTTGTTTTAATAAGATGTTATTTAATTAATTGTATCCAACAAAGACTACACAATTATGCAATGTCAAAAGTTAATAGTAGGTAGTTTTTATGGTTTATAATCTATAAATATAAAATATGGACAACGTGAATTTTTGTGTACACCTAATGTATGTAATCTTTTTTATTCGGAGCAGATGGTGTGTGTGTTTATTTTTATTATTTTTGTGTATGTCCACACTTTTAAGAACTGTTAAAATGCTTACATTTTTAACTTCAATATCTTTTCTGATAGGAAAGTGAATCTTAATGGTACTATACAACAAGCATTTGACATTTTCTAATTATTTTTGTTTTAATTTTTTTTAATATGTTGATAAAAATGTTTAGACTTATTAGGTAATAAACGTAAGGCTTGAATAAAATACATGGATTAATAATCCTCAGTAGGACTTAAGTAAGTAATAATTCATTAACTCATACTTCCTACCTAGTGGCTAAGTAAACCCAATGGCCAATATCCATTTATTTTACTTAAAAAAACTTCAATGTTATTTAAATTAATCATCGAAATTTTAATAAAACAGTCAGACAACAAGACGTATAGTGTATAATTTTACTTTATTATTCTGTTGCAACTTGACCTCATTATTTTAAAGTTTAAATAATCTATATAACATGTCAATAATTATAATTTGAGTGTAACCATTTGTGTACATGCAATTTTACAAAATATTGTATTAAAATTTAAAATATGTAATACTTAAAACTAATTTTATCATAGGTATTAACATAATATGATTTAATTAATTGTATCCAACAAAGACGATAAAATTATGCAATGTCAGCAGTTAATGATCGTTTATCTATCAATTATACAATTTTGAGTACAAACCAATATCTACTCTAAATTTTTAGTAAGTAGTCCAAAATACTTACAAAAATAAATCGGCCAAAGATAGCAGAAAAAATATATATATCGTGGTGAGTACAATATTGTTAAGTGTTAAACACCACTTTTAATAATCATACCTACTATTTTATTGTTACTTGAATTTATTACTTTAAATGTAGATATTACTAATCTAAATTATTTACAGTTTATATCCACATAAATTGTGGTAGCATTGATTCTAAACCTATTGCTATATCATTAAAATTACGTGTTGGCAATAAATAATAATAATATAACATAACATCGATATAATTATATGTATATTGTATATTTTCATATAATACAACCATTATATTATTTTTATGTATTGAAATAAATTATACCTTTATTTTTTAAAAACGTTTAAAATAATAATTTGCTGCGTGTTAGAAATCATCGAATCTCAAAATTGGACAGAAATAGGACGGCTTCTGTAGTAACATCAGAGTTAAATGCAGTTTTGTCAGTGAACTAACAATATAGTGAACGCACTGCAGTATATTACTGCTGTAAGGTCATTATTGCATTTTTTTCACAAAATAACATACAGTTTCCATGACAAGAGAATTTTGAAATGCAGACGCATACACATATATCATTGGTTTATTAGGCAAAAAAATTAAATTAATTGTTTCACCTAAAAGAGACCGCCCAAATTCACAGGCACAATTATTAATAAAAACAGAAATATCAACCGACGTTTAATTGCAGTTTAATTAGCCGTATCTCAAGTGCTGTTGCCGACCACCATGAAAGGAATCCCATTAAGGCATTAAACATCTCTCCGGCATGTCGCGAAAATTATTGCCACCGGCTGTTAAATTGCCTTTCCTTTTCGTCCAAACGTTTAGCCTCCAAAGTTGTGCACACCAAAACAGTAGTGCCGCCATAGACAACCTATTGATAGCGTATATGATACGACAATTTATTGTTTGGCACACAATGACGTATCCAAGTGAAATCGCACTGGTTTCCCTATAACGACACGGTCGCTTTACTATTATAAGCATTGTCATCAACAAATCGCTGAGGGCTGATGCTCAATATCGGTTGGATTGTAAACCGGCCAACGAATGCAACTGCACTGTTTACAATATATTATGTTATGTTTTCAACTGACATCATCGCTCGTGTGATTGTATAACAGTACTGTTTGTTAGACAGCACCTTGTGAATACACGCGTGACTATATCCTTGGTGTTATTGAATTAGAATAAAGTATGTATTATAATATTATGATATATTGATTAATGCTCAACTGCCTCAACAACTGTACCCAGTCCACTGTATTATTAAAAGAGAACGGATACCTACGCAATATTGTGCCGCGTATTATGCGACTGCTGCGACTTTGCATTTGAACAACATTACGACAATAGGCCGAACGAATCGGTGACGGATTATTGTCAAAATATATTTTAAAAGCCCAGGCCCAGTCCGGCCTATTTTCTAAATGTTCTATTTGGTAAATAAAAAGTTAAGCTAGATTACTAGGTATATAGTGAGGTAATACTTTTACAATGTCATTTCAAGTACAAGCCTTACAATACTGTCACGATTGTGACAATATTTCATTTACATTTTTAATACGCTTAATATGGCATATCATTTTTGATCGTAGCATTTGGGATTTATCAAAACATTAAAAACAGTTACCGACTTAATAGGTACATTTAATTTTATGAATATCAATACATATTTAAAATTAGTCATATCTTATTTATTAAAGATAATCATTATTCACTATTTATTGTTAATGACTACCATTAGGTATAGTACAAGATAATGCAAAAAAAATTCAATAAAATGACAAATATTTTCATAGCACATATAGATGCATACCAATTACCATGTCTCTAATGCAATAAAAAAATTATTCAAACATTCCAAATATGTAATGAGCTATGAGCAAATACATTCTAAGTACATAATATGTTTTATACTACATCTACACTAGCTGTAAATTAAATAAAATGTATAAATAGGTAACGTAATTTGAATATAGTACATTGCACTGTGTAATTATTGCACAAGTTCCAACTTGAATTTATTCTTACCTAATAATACTATCGTGTTCGATTTCATTTTTTTTAGTTTTCATTTAGTTCCGTGACATTTTAAATTAAGACCCTGATTCGTTGATCGCCTTTATTTGTAATAAATGTAGAAGACAAGTTTCTCTCAATACATATGAAATTGTATTTCATTTATTACTTGGATTTAACAACCTTTCATCCTGCGCCTAGGTGAGTGAAACTAAGAGTCGAAGTGACGGCTATTTTTTTATAAACAATTACAAAAAATAATAGATCTGACAATTTTGATTTGATAAAATTGTGTAACAATATTGTTATGTGATTTCAGTAAAAAAATAAATACTTTTATACTTAATAGGTAGTACAAACAAATAGTTGTTTCGTCATTAAAAAATGTATAAATAATTAAAATACCTAGATATATGAAAGATGATAAGTAGATCCTTTATGAAATTGAAATGAGGGAGAAATTTAATTTAAAGATAAAACTGAATAGTGAAACACTAAGACATACTAAATTATAAAAGATGGACGTATTGTATAGTAATATTATGAATAATAGCAGACAAAAATGTGTTTACACCTACTAAAAAATTTGTTGATATTCAGAAATTAATAACCACGGGACAAGCAATTTTCACTTTATATTAAAACGAGTATTTTCTAGGAATGGTAAATATATACATATCAGACATTTAAAAATATTATTGGCTCTCTTTTAGTCTTTTTATAAAGATTTGAAATTTTCGAAATGTACTGATTTTATTTTTAATACCTACCTAAGACTTAACATTTAATACAAAGTTCCTCATAAGTTATTCTTACAGTAAGCAACAAATATCAGAAATATAAACAATAATAAGTACATTTTTTTTATATGCCATTTAAAATCTATCAACAGGTATGTCGCCAACACCTATGTATGAAAAAAGTAACATTTTCCTAATTTTTTCTCTATCAACGTAAAGAATACAATTTAAATAGATAGTATAGCGCAGTTTGAGGTGTCAAAGTAAGATCCTTCCTTTTAAAAATCGAAGTAACATAAACGTCATGTTAAAAACTGTTTTAAGATTTTTTCCTAGTTAGAACAAACATTTTTGACAATTTTTTGTGCCAAAGTGGTTACTCGACAGTGGCGTAAACTATCTAACTTGGTTTTGAATTTCGCTCGGAAAACCTTCCACCAAAAAATTCTAAAAAAGTAAAATTTGTATTAAAAAATCTATCAACAGGTATGTCGCCAACACCTAAGTTTGAAAAAACTAACATTTTCCTAATTTTTTCTCTATCAACGTAAAGATTGCCATTTAAATATATAGTATAGTGCAGTTTGAGGTGTCAAAGTAAGATCCTTCCTTTTAAAAATCGAAGTAACATAAACGTAATGATAAAAACTGTTTTAAGATTTTTTCCTAGTTAGAACAAACATTTTTGACAATTTTTTTTGCCAAAGTGGTTACTCGACAGTGGCGTAAACTATCTAACTTGGTTTTGAATTTCGCTCGGAAAACCTTCCACCACAAAATTCTAAAAAAGTAAAATTTGTATTAAAAAATCTATCAACAGGTATGTCGCCAACACCTAAGTTTGAAAAAAGTAACATTTTCCTAATTTTTTCTCTATCAAGGTAAAGAATACCATTTTTATAAATAGTATAGCGCAGTTTGAGGTGTCAAAATAAGATCCTTCCTTTTAAAAATCGAAGTAACGTAAACGTCATGTTAAAAACTGTTTTATGATTTTTTCCTAGTTAGAACAAACATATTTCACAATTTTTTGTGCCAAATGGATACACGACAGTGGCGTAAACTATCTAACTTGGTTTTGAACTTAACTCGGAAAACCTTCCACCACAAAATTCTAAAAAAGTAAAATTTGTATTAAAAAATCTATCAACAGGTATGTCGCCAACACCTATGTATGAAAAAAGTAACATTTTCCTAATTTTTTCTCTATCAACGTAAAGAATACAATTTAAATAGATAGTATAGCGCAGTTTGAGGTGTCAAATAAGATCCTTCCTTTTAAAAATCGAAGTAAAACAAACGTCATGTTAAAAACTGTTTTAAGATTTTTTCCTAGTTAGAACAACATTTTTGACAATTTTTTTGCCAAAGTGGTACTCGACAGTGGCGTAAACTATCTAACTTGGTTTTGAATTTCGCTCGGAAAACCTTCCACCACAAAATTCTAAAAAAGTAAAATTTGTATTAAAAATCTATCAACAGGTATGTCGCCAACACCTAAGTTGAAAAAACTAACATTTTCCTAATTTTTTCTCTATCAACGTAAAGATTGCCATTTAAATATATAGTATAGTGCAGTTTGAGGTGTCAAAGTAAGATCCTTACTTTTAAAAATCGAAGTAACATAAACGTAATGATAAAAACTGTTTTAAGATTTTTTCCTAGTTAGAACAAACATTTTTCACAATTTTTTGTGCCAAAGTGGTTACTCGACAGTGGCGTAAACTATCTAACTTGGTTTTGAATTTCGCTCGGAAAACCTTCCACCACAAAATTCTAAAAAAGTAAAATTTGTATTAAAAAATCTATCAACAGGTATGTCGCCAACACCTAAGTTTGAAAAAAGTAACATTTTCCTAATTTTTTCTCTATCAAGGTAAAGAATACCATTTTTATAAATAGTATAGCGCAGTTTGAGGTGTCAAAATAAGATCCTTCCTTTTAAAAATCGAAAGTAAAGTAATAAACGTCATGTTAAAAACTGTTTTATGATTTTTTCCTAGTTAGAACAAACATTTTTCAACTTTTTTGTGCCAAATGGGTACTCGACAGTGGCGTAAACTATCTAACTGGTTTTGAATTTCGCTCGGAAAACCTTCCACCACAAAATTCTAAAAAAGTAAAATTTGTATTAAAAAATCTATCAACAGGTATGTCGCCAACACCTATGTATGAAAAAAGTAACATTTCCTCCTAATTTTTCTCTATCAACGTAAAGAATACCATTTAAATAAATAGTATAGCGCAGTTTGAGGTGTCAAAATAAGATCCTTCCTTTTAAAATCGAAGTAACATAAACGTCATGTTAAAAACTGTTTTAAGATTTTTTCCTAGTTAGAACAAACATTTTTCACAATTTTTGTGCCAAAGTGGTTACTCGACAGTGGCGTAAACTATCTAACTTGGTTTTGAATTTCGCTCGGAAAACCTTCCACCACAAAATTCTAAAAAAGTAAAATTTGTATTAAAAATCTATCAACAGGTATGTCGCCAACACCTAAGTTTGAAAAAAACAACATTTTCCTAATTTTTTCTCTATCAACGTAAAGATTGCCATTTAAATAAATAGTATAGTGCAGTTTGAGGTGTCAAAATAAGATCCTTCCTTTTAAAAACGAAGTAACATACATAACGTCATGTTAAAAACTGTTTTATGATTTTTCCTAGTTAGAACAAACATTTTTCACAATTTTTTGTGCCAAAGTGGTTACTCGACAGTGGCGTAAACTATCTAACTTGGTTTTGAATTTCGCTCGGAAAACCTTCCACCACAAAATTCTAAAAAAGTAAAATTTGTATTAAAAAATCTATCAACAGGTATGTCGCCAACACCTATGTATGAAAAAAGTAACATTTTCCTAATTTTTCTCTATCAACGTAAAGAATACCATTTATATAAATAGTATAGCGCAGTTTGAGGTGTCAAAATAAGAACCTTCCTTTTAAAAATCGAAGTAACATAAACGTCATGTTAAAAACTGTTTTATGATTTTTTCTTAGTTAGAACAAACATTTTTGACAATTTTTTTTGCCAAAGTGGTTACTCGACAGTGGCGTAAACTATCTAACTTGGTTTTGAATTTCGCTCGGAAAACCTTCCACCACAAAATTCTAAAAAAGTAAAATTTGTATTAAAAAATCTATCAACAGGTATGTCGCCAACACCTATGTATGAAAAAAGTAACATTTTCCTAATTTTTTCTCTATCAAGGTAAAGAATACCATTTATATAAATAGTATAGCGCAGTTTGAGGTGTCAAAATAAGATCCTTCCTTTTAAAAATCGAAGTAACATAAACGTCATGTTAAAAACTGTTTTAAGATTTTTTCCTAGTTAGAACAAACCATTTTCACAATTTTTGTGCCAAAGTGGTTACTCGACAGTGGCGTAAACTATCTAACTTGGTTTTGAATTTCGCTCGGAAAACCTTCCACCACAAAATTCTAAAAAAGTAAAATTTGTATTAAAAAATCTATCAACAGGTATGTCGCCAACACCTAAGTTTGAAAAAACTAACATTTTCCTAATTTTTTCTCTATCAACGTAAAGATTGCCATTTAAATAAATAGTATAGTGCAGTTTGAGGTGTCAAAGTAAGATCCTTCCTTTTAAAAATCGAAGTAACATAAACGTCATGTTAAAAACTGTTTTATGATTTTTTCCTAGTTAGAACAAACATTTTTCACAATTTTTTGTGCCAAAGTGGTTACTCGACAGTGGCATAAACTATCTAACTTGGTTTTGAATTTCGCTCGGAAAACCTTCCACCACAAAATTCTAAAAAAGTAAAATTGTATTAAAAAATCTATCAACAGGTATGTCGCCAACACCTATGTTTGAAAAAAGTAACATTTTCCTAATTTTTCTCTATCAACGTAAAGATTGCCATTTAAATAAATAGTATAGTGCAGTTTGAGGTGTCAAAGTAAGATCCTTCCTTTTAAAAATCGAAGTAACATAAACGTCATGTTAAAAAAGTTTTAAGATTTTTTCCTAGTTAGAACAAACATTTTTCACAATTTTTTGTGCCAAAGTGGTTACTCGACAGTGGCGTAAACTATCTAACTTGGTTTTGAATTTCGCTCGGAAAACCTTCCACCACAAAATTCTAAAAAAGTAAAATTTGTATTAAAAAATCTATCAACAGGTATGTCGCCAACACCTAAGTTTGAAAAAACTAACATTTTCCTAATTTTTTCTCTATCAACGTAAAGATTGCCATTTAAATAAATAGTATAGTGCAGTTTGAGGTGTCAAAATAAGATCCTTCCTTTTAAAAATCGAAGTAACATAAACGTCATGTTAAAAACTGTTTTATGATTTTTTCCTAGTTAGAACAAACATTTTTCACAATTTTTTGTGCCAAAGTGGTTACTCGACAGTGGCGTAAACTATCTAACTTGGTTTTGAATTTCGCTCGGAAAACCTTCCACCACAAAATTCTAAAAAAGTAAAATTTGTATTAAAAAATCTATCAACAGGTATGTCGCCAACACCTATGTATGAAAAAAGTAACATTTTCCTAATTTTTTCTCTATCAACGTAAAGAATACCATTTAAATAGATAGTATAGCGCAGTTTGAGGTGTCAAAATAAGATCCTTCCTTTTAAAAATCGAAGTAACATAAACGTCATGTTAAAAACTGTTTTATGATTTTTTCCTAGTTAGAACAAACATTTTTCACAATTTTTTGTGCCAAAGTGGTTACTCAACAGTGGCGTAAACTATCTAACTTGGTTTTGAATTTCGCTCGGAAAACCTTCCACCACAAAATTCTAAAAAAGTAAAATTTGTATTAAAAAATCTATCAACAGGTATGTCGCCAACACCTATGTATGAAAAAAGTAACATTTTCCTAATTTTTTCTCTATCAACGTAAAGAATACCATTTAAATAGATAGTATAGCGCAGTTTGAGGTGTCAAAATAAGATCCTTCCTTTAAAAATCTTAACAAAAAAAACGACAGTAACATAAAAGTCATGTTTAAAAACTGTTTAAGATTTTTCCTAGTTAGAACAAACATTTTTGACAATTTTTTTGCCAAAGTGGTTACTCGACAGTGGCGTAAACTATCTAACTTGGTTTTGAATTTCGCTCGGAAACCTTCCACCACAAAATTCTAAAAAAGTAAAATTTGTATTAAAAAATCTATCAACAGGTATGTCGCCAACACCTATGTATGAAAAAGTAACATTTTCCTAATTTTTTCTCTATCAACGTAAAGAATACCATTTAAATAGATAGTATAGCGCAGTTTGAGGTGTCAAAATAAGATCCTTCCTTTTAAAAATCGAAAGTAACATAAACGTCATGTTAAAAACTGTTTTAAGATTTTTTCCTAGTTAGAACAAACATTTTTGACAATTTTTTTGCCAAGTGGTTACTCGACAGTGGCGTAAACTATCTAACTTGGTTTTGAATTTCGCTCGGAAAACCTTCCACCACAAAATTCTAAAAAAGTAAAATTTGTATTAAAAAGTCTATCAACAGGTATGTCGCCAACACCTATGTATGAAAAAAGTAACATTTTCCTAATTTTTTCTCTATCAACGTAAAGAATACCATTTAAATATATAGTATAGCGCAGTTTGAGGTGTCAAAATAAGATCCTTCCTTTTAAAAATCGAAGTAACATAAACGTCATGTTAAAAACTGTTTTAAGATTTTTTCCTAGTTAGAACAAACATTTTTGACAATTTTTTTGCCAAAGTGGTTACTCGACAGTGGCGTAAACTATCTAACTTGTTTTTGAATTTCGCTCGGAAAACCTTCCACCACAAAATTCTAAAAAAGTAAAATTTGTATTAAAAAATCTATCAACAGGTATGTCGCCAACACCTATGTATGAAAAAAGTAACATTTTCCTAATTTTTTCTCTATCAACGTAAAGAATACCATTTAAATAGATAGTATAGCGCAGTTTGAGGTGTCAAAATAAGATCCTTCCTTTTAAAAATCGAAGTAACATAAACGTCATGTTAAAAACTGTTTTAAGATTTTTTCCTAGTTAGAACAAACATTTTTGACAATTTTTTTTGCCAAAGTGGTTACTCGACAGTGGCGTAAACTATCTAACCTGGTTTTGAATTTCGCTCGGAAAACCTTCCACCACAAAATTCTAAAAAAGTAAAATTTGTATTAAAAAATCTATCAACAGGTATGTCGCCAACACCTATGTATGAAAAAAGTAACATTTTCCTAATTTTTTCTCTATCAACGTAAAGAATACCATTTAAATAAATAGTATAGCGCAGTTTGAGGTGTCAAAATAAGATCCTTCCTTTTAAAAATCGAAGTAACATAAACGTCATGTTAAAAACTGTTTTAAGATTTTTTCCTAGTTAGAACAAACATTTTTGACTTTTTTTGCCAAAGTGGTTACTCGACAGTGGCGTAAACTATCTAACTTGGTTTTGAATTTCGCTCGGAAAACCTTCCACCACAAAATTCTAAAAAAGTAAAATTTGTATTAAAAAATCTATCAACAGGTATGTCGCCAACACCTATGTATGAAAAAAGTACATTTTCCTAATTTTTTCTCTATCAACGTAAAGAATACCATTTAAATAGATAGTATAGCGCAGTTTGAGGTGTCAAAATAAGATCCTTCCTTTTAAAAATCGAAGTAACATAAACGTCATGTTAAAAACTGTTTTAAGATTTTTTCCTAGTTAGAACAACATTTTTGACAATTTTTTTGCCAAAGTGGTTACTCGACAGTGGCGTAAACTATCTAACTTGGTTTTGAATTTCGCTCGGAAAACCTTCCACCACAAAATTCTAAAAAAGTAAAATTTGTATTAAAAAAATCTATCAACAGGTATGTCGCCAACACCTATGTATGAAAAAAGTAACATTTTCCTAATTTTTTCTCTATCAACGTAAAGAATACCATTTAAATAGATAGTATAGCGCAGTTTGAGGTGTCAAAATAAGATCCTTCCTTTTAAAAATCGAAGTAACATAAACGTCATGTTAAAAACTGTTTTAAGATTTTTTCCTAGTTAGAACAAACATTTTTCACAATTTTTTGTGCCAAAGTGGTTACTCGACAGTGGCGTAAACTATCTAACTTGGTTTTGAATTTCGCTCGGAAAACCTTCCACCACAAAATTCTAAAAAAGTAAAATTTGTATTAAAAAATCTATCAACAGGTATGTCGCCAACACCTATGTATGAAAAAAGTAACATTTTCCTAATTTTTTCTCTATCAACGTAAAGATTGCCATTTAAATATATAGTATAGCGCAGTTTGAGGTGTCAAAATAAGATCCTTCCTTTTAAAAATCGAAGTAACATAAACGTCATGTTAAAAACTGTTTTATGATTTTTTCCTAGTAAGGAAAAACATTTTTGACAATTTTTTTTGCCAAAGTGGTTACTCGACAGTGGCGTAAACTATCTAACTTGGTTTTGAATTTCGCTCGGAAAACCTTCCACCACAAAATTCTAAAAAAGTAAAATTTGTATTAAAAAATCTATCAACAGGTATGTCGCCAACACCTATGTATGAAAAAAGTAACATTTCCTAATTTTTTCTCTATCAACGTAAAGATTGCCATTTAAATATATAGTATAGCGCAGTTTGAGGTGTCAAATAAGATCCTTCCTTTTAAAAATCAAAAGAAGTAACATAAACGTCATGTTAAAAACTGTTTTAAGATTTTTTCCTAGTTAGAACAAACATTTTTGACAATTTTTTGCCAAAGTGGTTACTCGACAGTGGCGTAAACTATCTAACTTGGTTTGAATTTGCTCGGAAAACCTTCCACCACAAAATTCTAAAAAAGTAAAATTTGTATTAAAAAATCTATCAACAGGTATGTCGCCAACACCTATGTATGAAAAAAGTAACATTTTCCTAATTTTTTCTCTATCAACGTAAAGAATACCATTTAAATAAATAGTATAGCGCAGTTTGAGGTGTCAAAATAAGATCCTTCCTTTTAAAAATCGAAGTAACATAAACGTCATGTTAAAAACTGTTTTATGATTTTTTCCTAGTAAGGAAAAACATTTTAGACAATTTTTTTTGCCAAAGTGGTTACTCGACAATGGCGTAAACTATCTAACTTGTTTTGAACTTTGCTCGGAAAACCTTCCACCACAAAATTCTAAAAAAGTAAAATTTGTATTAAAAAATCTATCAACAGGTATGTCGCCAACACCTATGTATGAAAAAAGTAACATTTTCCTAATTTTTTCTCTATCAACGTAAAGATACCATTTAAATAAATAGTATAGGCGCAGTTTGAGGTGTCAAAATAAGATCCTTCCTTTTAAAAATCGAAGTAACATAAACGTCATGTTAAAAACTGTTTTAAGATTTTTTCCTAGTTAGAACAAACATTTTTGACAATTTTTTTGCCAAAGTGGTTACTCGACAGTGGCGTAAACTATCTAACTTGTTTTGAATTTCGCTCGGAAAACCTTCACCACAAAATTCTAAAAAAGTAAAATTTGTATTAAAAAATCTATCAACAGGTATGTCGCCAACACCTATGTATGAAAAAAGTAACATTTTCCTAATTTTTTCTCTATCAACGTAAAGATAATACCATTTAAATAATAGTATAGCGCAGTTTGAGGTGTCAAAATAAGATTCTTCCTTTTAAAAATCGAAGTAACATAAACGTCATGTTAAAAACTGTTTTATGATTTTTTCCTAGTTAGGAAAAACATTTTTGACAATTTTTTTGCCAAAGTGGTTACTCGACAGTGGCGTAAACTATCTAACTTGGTTTTGAATTTCGCTCGGAAAACCTTCCACCACAAAATTCTAAAAAAGTAAAATTTGTATTAAAAAATCTATCAACAGGTATGTCGCCAACACCTATGTATGAAAAAAGTAACATTTTCCTAATTTTTTCTCTATCAACGTAAAGAATACCATTTAAATAAATAGTATGGCGCAGTTTGAGGTGTCAAAATAAGATCCTTCCTTTTAAAAATCGAAGTAACATAAACGTCATGTTAAAAACTGTTTTATGATTTTTTCCTACTTAGAACAAACATTTTTGACAATTTTTTTTGCCAAGTGGTTACTCGACAGTGGCGTAAACTATCTAACTGGTTTTGAATTTCGCTCGGAAAACCTTCCACCACAAAATTCTAAAAAAGTAAAATTTGTATTAAAAAATCTATCAACAGGTATGTCGCCAACACCTATGTATGAAAAAAGTAACATTTTCCTAATTTTTTCTCTATCAACGTAAAGAATACCATTTAAATAGATAGTATAGGCGCAGTTTGAGGTGTCAAAATAAGATCCTTCCTTTTAAAAATCGAAGTAACATAAACGTCATGTTAAAAACTGTTTTAAGATTTTTTCCTCGTTAGAACAAACATTTTTCACAATTTTTTGTGCCAAAGTGGTTACTCGACAGTGGCGTAAACTATCTAACTTGGTTTTGAATTTCGCTCGGAAAACCTTCCACCACAAAATTCTAAAAAAGTAAAATTTGTATTAAAAAATCTATCAACAGGTATGTCGCCAACACCTATGTATGAAAAAAGTAACATTTTCCTATTTTTTTCTCTATCAACGTAAAGATACCATTTAAATATATAGTATAGCGCAGCAGTTGAGTGTCAAAATAAGATCCTTCCTTTTTAAATCAATAACATAATAACATAAACGTCATGTTAAAAACTGTTTTATGATTTTTTCCTAGTTAGAAAAACATTTTAGACAATTTTTTTGCCAAAGTGGTTACTCGACAGTGGCGTAAACTATCTAACTTGGTTTTGAATTTCGCTCGGAAAACCTTCCACCACAAAATTCTAAAAAAGTAAAATTTGTATTAAAAAATCTATCAACAGGTATGTCGCCAACACCTATGTATGAAAAAAGTAACATTTTCCTAATTTTTTCTCTATCAACGTAAAGATTGCCATTTAAATATATAGTATAGCGCAGTTTGAGGTGTCAAAATAAGATCCTTCCTTTTAAAAATCGAAGTAACATAAACGTCATGTTAAAAACTGTTTTAAGATTTTTTCCTAGTTAGAACAAACATTTTTGACAATTTTTTTTGCCAAAGTGGTTACTCGACAGTGGCGTAAACTATCTAACTTGGTTTTGAATTTCGCTCGGAAAACCTTCCACCACAAAATTCTAAAAAAGTAAAATTTGTATTAAAAAATCTATCAACAGGTATGTCGCCAACACCTATGTATGAAAAAAGTAACATTTTCCTAATTTTTTCTCTATCAACGTAAAGATTGCCATTTAAATATATAGTATAGCGCAGTTTGAGGTGTCAAAATAAGATCCTTCCTTTTAAAAATCGAAGTAACATAAACGTCATGTTAAAAACTGTTTTAAGATTTTTTCCTAGTTAGAACAAACATTTTTGACAATTTTTTTGCCAAAGTGGTTACTCGACAGTGGCGTAAACTATCTAACTTGGTTTTGAATTTCGCTCGGAAAACCTTCCACCACAAAATTCTAAAAAAGTAAAATTTGTATTAAAAAATCTATCAACAGGTATGTCGCCAACACCTATGTATGAAAAAAGTAACATTTTCCTAATTTTTTCTCTATCAACGTAAAGATTGCCATTTAAATAGATAGTATAGCGCAGTTTGAGGTGTCAAATAAGATCCTTCCTTTTAAAAATCGAAGTAACATAAACGTCATGTTAAAAACTGTTTTATGATTTTTTCCTAGTTAGAACAAACATTTGACAATTTTTTTGCCAAAGGTTACTCGACAGTGGCGTAAACTATCTAACTTGGTTTTGAATTTCGCTCGGAAACCTTCCACCACAAAATTCTAAAAAAGTAAAATTTGTATTAAAAAATCTATCAACAGGTATGTCGCCAACACCTATGTATGAAAAAAGTAACATTTTCCTAATTTTTTCTCTATCAACGTAAAGAGTACCATTTAAATAGATAGTATAGCGCAGTTTGAGGTGTCAAAATAAGATCCTTCCTTTTAAAAATCGAAGTAACATAAACGTCATGTTAAAAACTGTTTTAAGATTTTTTCATAGTTAGAACAACTATTTTTCACAATTTTTTGTGCCAAAGTGGTTACTCGACAGTGGCGTAAACTATCTAACTTGGTTTTGAATTTCGCTCGGAAAACCTTCCACCACAAAATTCTAAAAAAGTAAAATTTGTATTAAAAAATCTATCAACAGGTATGTCGCCAACACCTATGTATGAAAAAAGTAACATTTTCCTAATTTTTTCTCTATCAACGTAAAGATTACCATTTAAATATATAGTATAGCGCAGTTTGAGGTGTCAAAATAAGATCCTTCCTTTTAAAAATCGAAGTAAAAATAGTAACATAAACGTCATGTAAAAAAACTGTTTAAGATTTTTTCCTAGTTAGAACAAACATTTTTGACAATTTTTTTGCCAAAGTGGTTACTCGACAGTGGCGTAAACTATCTAACTTGGTTTTGAATTTCGCTCGGAAAACCTTCCACCACAAAATTCTAAAAAAGTAAAATTTGTATTAAAAAATCTATCAACAGGTATGTCGCCAACACCTATGTATGAAAAAAGTAACATTTTCCTAATTTTTTCTCTATCAACGTAAAGATACCATTTAAATATATAGTATGGCAGTTTGAGGTGTCAAAATAAGATCCTTCCTTTTAAAAATCGAAGTAACATAAACGTCATGTTAAAAACTGTTTTAAGATTTTTTCCTAGTTAGAACAAACATTTTTGACAATTTTTTTGCCAAAGTGGTTACTCGACAGTGGCGTAAACTATCTAACTTGGTTTTGAATTTCGCTCGGAAAACCTTCCACCAAAAATTCTAAAAAAGTAAAATTTGTATTAAAAAATCTATCAACAGGTATGTCGCCAACACCTATGTATGAAAAAAGTAACATTTTCCTAATTTTTTCTCTATCAACGTAAAGAATACCATTTAAATAGATAGTATAGCGCAGTTTGAGGTGTCAAAATAAGATCCTTCCTTTTAAAAATCGAAAGTAACATAAACGTCATGTTAAAAACTGTTTTAGATTTTTTCTAGTTAGAACAAACATTTTTGACAATTTTTTGTGCCAAAGTGGTTACTCGACAGTGGCGTAAACTATCTAACTTGGTTTTGAATTTCGCTCGGAAAACCTTCCACCACAAAATTCTAAAAAAGTAAAATTTGTATTAAAAAATCTATCAACAGGTATGTCGCCAACACCTATGTATGAAAAAAGTAACATTTTCCTAATTTTTTCTCTATCAACGTAAAGAATACCATTTAAATAAATAGTATAGCGCAGTTTGAGGTGTCAAAATAAGATCCTTCCTTTTAAAAATCGAAGTAACATAAACGTCATGTTAAAAACTGTTTTAAGATTTTTTCCTAGTTAGAACAAACATTTTTGACAATTTTTTTGCCAAAGTGGTTACTCGACAGTGGCGTAAACTATCTAACTTGGTTTTGAATTTCGCTCGGAAAACCTTCCACCACAAAATTCTAAAAAAGTAAAATTTGTATTAAAAAATCTATCAACAGGTATGTCGCCAACACCTATGTATGAAAAAAGTAACATTTTCCTAATTTTTTCTCTATCAACGTAAAGATTGCCATTTAAATATATAGTATAGCGCAGTTTGAGGTGTCAAAATAAGATCCTTCCTTTTAAAAATCGAAGTAACATAAACGTCATGTTAAAAACTGTTTTATGATTTTTTCCTAGTAAGGAAAAACATTTTTGACAATTTTTTTTGCCAAGTGGTTACTCGACAGTGGCGTAAACTATCTAACTTGGTTTTGAATTTCGCTCGGAAAACCTTCCACCACAAAATTCTAAAAAAGTAAAATTTGTATTAAAAAATCTATCAACAGGTATGTCGCCAACACCTATGTATGAAAAAAGTAACATTTTCCTAATTTTTTCTCTATCAACGTAAAGATTACCATTTAAATAAATAGTATGGCGCAGTTTGAGTTGTCAAAATAAGATCCTTCCTTTTAAAAATCGAAGTAACATAAACGTCATGTTAAAAACTGTTTTAAGATTTTTTCCTAGTTAGAAAAAACATTTTTAACAATTTTTTTGGCCAGAGTGGTTACTCGACAGTGGCGTAAACTATCTAACTTGGTTTTGAATTTCGCTCGGAAAACCTTCCACCACAAAATTCTAAAAAAGTAAAATTTGTATTAAAAAATCTATCAACAGGTATGTCGCCAACACTATGTATGAAAAAGTAACATTTTCCTAATTTTTTCTCTATCAACGTAAAGATACCATTTAAATAATAGTATGCATGGCGCAGTTTGAGTTGTCAAAATAAGATCCTTCCTTTTAAAAATCGAAGTAACATAAACGTCATGTTAAAAACTGTTTTAAGATTTTTTCCTAGTTAGAACAAACATTTTTGACAATTTTTTGTGCCAAAGTGGTTACTCGACAGTGGCGTAAACTATCTAACTTGGTTTTGAATTTCGCTCGGAAACCTTCCACCACAAAATTCTAAAAAAGTAAAATTTGTATTAAAAATCTATCAACAGGTATGTCGCCAACACCTATGTATGAAAAAAGTAACATTTTCCTAATTTTTTCTCTATCAACGTAAAGATTACCATTTAATAAATAGTATAGCGCAGTTTGAGGTCAAAATAAGATCCTTCTTTTTAAAAATCGAAGTAACATAAACGTCATGTTAAAAACTGTTTTAAGATTTTTCCTAGTTAGAACAAACATTTTTGACAATTTTTTTGCCAAAGTGGTTACTCGACAGTGGCGTAAACTATCTAACTTGGTTTTGAATTTCGCTCGGAAAACCTTCCACCACAAAATTCTAAAAAAGTAAAATTTGTATTAAAAAATCTATCAACAGGTATGTCGCCAACACCTATGTATGAAAAAAGTAACATTTTCCTAATTTTTTCTCTATCAACGTAAAGAATACCATTTAAATAAATAGTATAGCGCAGTTTGAGGTGTCAAAATAAGATCCTTCCTTTTAAAAATCGAAGTAACATAATAAACGTCATGTTAAAAACTGTTTTAAGATTTTTTCCTAGTTAGAACAAACATTTTTGACAATTTTTTGTGCCAAAGTGGTTACTCGACAGTGGCGTAAACTATCTAACCTGGTTTTGAATTTCGCTCGGAAACCTTCCACACAAAATTCTAAAAAAGTAAAATTTGTATTAAAAAATCTATCAACAGGTATGTCGCCAACACCTATGTATGAAAAAAGTAACATTTTCCTAATTTTTTCTATCAACGTAAAGAATACCATTTAAATAAATAGTATGGCAGTTTGAGGTGTCAAAATAAGATCCTTCCTTTTAAAAATCGAAGTAACATAAACGTCATGTTAAAAACTGTTTTAAGATTTTTTCCTAGTTAGAAAAAACATTTTTGACAATTTTTTTGCCAAAGTGGTTACTCGACAGTGGCGTAAACTATCTAACTTGGTTTTGAATTTCGCTCGGAAAACCTTCCACCACAAAATTCTAAAAAAGTAAAATTTGTATTAAAAATCTATCAACAGGTATGTCGCCAACACCTATGTATGAAAAAAGTAACATTTTCCTAATTTTTCTCTATCAACGTAAAGATTACCATTTAAATAATAGTATAGCGCAGTTTGAGGTGTCAAAATAAGATCCTTCCTTTAAAAAATCGAAGTAACATAAACGTCATGTTAAAAACTGTTTTAAGATTTTTTCCTAGTTAGAACAACATTTTTGACAATTTTTTGTGCCAAAGTGGTTACTCGACAGTGGCGTAAACTATCTAACTGGTTTTGAATTTCGCTCGGAAAACCTTCCACCACAAAATTCTAAAAAAGTAAAATTGTATTAAAAAATCTATCAACAGGTATGTCGCCAACACCTATGTATGAAAAAAGTAACATTTTCCTAATTTTTTCTCTATCAACGTAAAGATTACCATTTAAATAAATAGTATGGCGCAGTTTGAGGTGTCAAAATAAGATCCTTCTTTTAAAAATCGAAGTAACATAAACGTCATGTTAAAAACTGTTTTAAGATTTTTTCCTAGTTAGAACAAACATTTTTGACAATTTTTTTGCCAAGTGGTTACTCGACAGTGGCGTAAACTATCTAACTTGGTTTTGAATTTCGCTCGGAAAACCTTCCACCACAAAATTCTAAAAAAGTAAAATTTGTATTAAAAAATCTATCAACAGGTATGTCGCCAACACCTATGTATGAAAAAAGTAACATTTTCCTAATTTTTTCTCTATCAACGTAAAGATACCATTTAAATAAATAGTATAGCGCAGTTTGAGTTGTCAAAATAAGATCCTTCCTTTTAAAAATCGAAGTAACATAAACGTCATGTTAAAAACTGTTTTAAGATTTTTCCTAGTTAGAAAAAATTTTTGACAATTTTTTGCCAAAGTGGTTACTCGACAGTGGCGTAAACTATCTAACTTGGTTTTGAATTTCGCTCGGAAAACCTTCCACCACAAAATTCTAAAAAAGTAAAATTTGTATTAAAAAATCTATCAACAGGTATGTCGCCAACACCTATGTATGAAAAAAGTAACATTTTCCTAATTTTTTCTCTATCAACGTAAAGAATACCATTTAAATAAATAGTATGGCGCAGTTTGAGGTGTCAAATAAGATCCTTCCTTTTAAAATCGAAGTAACATAAACGTCATGTGTTAAAAACTGTTTTAAGATTTTTTCTAGTTAGAACAAACATTTTTGACAATTTTTTTGCCAAAGTGGTTACTCGACAGTGGCGTAAACTATCTAACTTGGTTTTGAATTTCGCTCGGAAACCTTCCACCACAAAATTCTAAAAAAGTAAAATTTGTATTAAAAAATCTATCAACAGGTATGTCGCCAACACCTATGTATGAAAAAAGTAACATTTTCCTAATTTTTTCTCTATCAACGTAAAGATTACCATTTAAATAAATAGTATGGCGCAGTTTGAGGTGTCAAAATAAGATCCTTCCTTTTAAAAATCGAAAAGTAACATAAACGTCATGTTAAAAACTGTTTTAGATTTTTTCCTAGTTAGAAAAACATTTTTGACAATTTTTTTGCCAAAGTGGTTACTCGACAGTGGCGTAAACTATCTAACTTGGTTTTGAATTTCGCTCGGAAAACCTTCCACCACAAAATTCTAAAAAAGTAAAATTTGTATTAAAAAATCTATCAACAGGTATGTCGCCAACACTATGTATGAAAAAAGTAACATTTTCCTAATTTTTTCTCTATCAACGTAAAGATTACCATTTAAATAAATAGTATGGCGCAGTTTGAGGTGTCAAAATAAGATCCTTCCTTTTAAAATCGAAGTAACATAAACGTCATGTTAAAAACTGTTTTAAGATTTTTTCCTAGTTAGAACAAACATTTTTGACAATTTTTTTGCCAAAGTGGTTACTCGACAGTGGCGTAAACTATCTAACTTGGTTTTGAATTTCGCTCGGAAAACCTTCCACCACAAAATTCTAAAAAAGTAAAATTTGTATTAAAAAATCTATCAACAGGTATGTCGCCAACACCTATGTATGAAAAAAGTAACATTTTCCTAATTTTTTCTCTATCAACGTAAAGATTACCATTTAAAATATAGTATGGCGCAGTTTGAGGTGTCAAAATAAGATCCTTCCTTTTAAAAATCGAAGTAACATAAACGTCATGTTAAAAACTGTTTTAGATTTTTTCCTAGTTAGAACAAACATTTTTGACAATTTTTTTGCCAAAGTGGTTACTCGACAGTGGCGTAAACTATCTAACTTGGTTTTGAATTTCGCTCGGAAAACCTTCCACCACAAAATTCTAAAAAAGTAAAATTTGTATTAAAAAATCTATCAACAGGTATGTCGCCAACACCTATGTATGAAAAAAGTAACATTTTCCTAATTTTTTCTCTATCAACGTAAAGAATACCATTTAAATAAATAGTATGGCGCAGTTTGAGGTGTCAAAATAAGATCCTTCCTTTTAAAAATCGAAGTAACATAAACGTCATGTTAAAAACTGTTTTATGATTTTTCCTAGTTAGAACAAACATTTTTGACAATTTTTTGTGCCAAGTGGTTACTCGACAGTGGCGTAAACTATCTAACTGGTTTTGAATTTCGCTCGGAAAACCTTCCACCACAAAATTCTAAAAAAGTAAAATTTGTATTAAAAAATCTATCAACAGGTATGTCGCCAACACCTATGTATGAAAAAAGTAACATTAACATTCCTAATTTTTTCTCTATCAACGTAAAGATACCATTTAAATAAATAGTATAGCGCAGTTTGAGGTGTCAAAATAAGATCCTTCCTTTTAAAAATCGAAGTAACATAAACGTCATGTTAAAAACTGTTTTAAGATTTTTTCCTAGTTAGAACAAACATTTTTGACAATTTTTTTGCCAAAGTGGTTACTCGACAGTGGCGTAAACTATCTAACTTGGTTTTGAATTTCGCTCGGAAAACCTTCCACCACAAAATTCTAAAAAAGTAAAATTGTATTAAAAAATCTATCAACAGGTATGTCGCCAACACTATGTATGAAAAAAGTAACATTTTCCTAATTTTTTCTCTATCAACGTAAAGATTGCCATTTAAATTATAGTATGGCGCAGTTTGAGGTGTCAAAATAAGATCCTTCCTTTAAAAATCGAAGTAACATAAACGTCATGTTAAAACTGTTTTAAGATTTTTTCCTAGTTAGAACAAACATTTTTGACAATTTTTTGTGCCAAGTGGTTACTCGACAGTGGCGTAAACTATCTAACCTGGTTTTGAATTTCGCTCGGAAAACCTTCCACCACAAAATTCTAAAAAAGTAAAATTTGTATTAAAAAATCTATCAACAGGTATGTCGCCAACACCTATGTATGAAAAAAGTAACATTTTCCTAATTTTTTCTCTATCAACGTAAAGATTACCATTTAAATAAATAGTATGGCGCAGTTTGAGTTGTCAAAATAAGATCCTTCCTTTTAAAAATCGAAGTAACAACATAAACGTCATGTTAAAAACTGTTTTTAAATTTTTTCCTAGTTAGAACAAAACATTTTTGACAATTTTTTTGCCAAAGTGGTTACTCGACAGTGGCGTAAACTATCTAACTTGGTTTTGAATTTCGCTCGGAAAACCTTCCACCACAAAATTCTAAAAAAGTAAAATTTGTATTAAAAAATCTATCAACAGGTATGTCGCCAACACCTATGTATGAAAAAAGTAACATTTTCCTAATTTTTTCTCTATCAACGTAAAGATTACCATTTAAATAAATAGTATAGCGCGCAGTTTGAGGTGTCAAAATAAGATCCTTCCTTTTAAAAATCGAAGTAACATAAACGTCATGTTAAAAACTGTTTTAAGATTTTTTCCTAGTTAGAACAAACATTTTTGACAATTTTTTGTGCCAAAGTGGTTACTCGACAGTGGCGTAAACTATCTAACTTGGTTTTTGAATTTCGCTCGGAAAACCTTCCACCACAAAATTCTAAAAAAGTAAAATTTGTATTAAAAAAATCTATCAACAGGTATGTCGCCAACACCTATGTATGAAAAAGTAACATTTCCTATTTTTTCTCTATCAACGTAAAGAATACCATTTAAATAGATAGTATAGCGCTTTGAGTTGTCAAAATAAGATCCTTCCTTTTAAAAATCGAAGTAACATAAACGTCATGTTAAAAACTGTTTTAAGATTTTTTCCTAGTTAGAACAAACATTTTTGACAATTTTTTGTGCCAAAGTGGTTACTCGACAGTGGCGTAAACTATCTAACTTGGTTTTGAATTTCGCTCGGAAAACCTTCCACCACAAAATTCTAAAAAAGTAAAATTTGTATTAAAAAATCTATCAACAGGTATGTCGCCAACACCTATGTATGAAAAAAGTAACATTTTCCTAATTTTTTCTCTATCAACGTAAAGAATACCATTTAAATAAATAGTATAGCGCAGTTTGAGGTGTCAAAATAAGATCCTTCCTTTTAAAAATCGAAGTAACATAAACGTCATGTTAAAAACTGTTTTAAGATTTTTTCCTAGTTAGAACAAACATTTTTGACAATTTTTTTTTGCCAAAGTGGTTACTCGACAGTGGCGTAAACTATCTAACTTGGTTTTGAATTTCGCTCGGAAAACCTTCCACCACAAAATTCTAAAAAAGTAAAATTTGTATTAAAAAATCTATCAACAGGTATGTCGCCAACACCTATGTATGAAAAAAGTAACATTTTCCTAATTTTTTCTCTATCAACGTAAAGATTGCCATTTAAATATATAGTATAGCGCAGTTTGAGGTGTCAAAATAAGATCCTTCCTTTTAAAAATCGAAGTAACATAAACGTCATGTTAAAAACTGTAAAATTTGTATTAAGTTTACATTTTGATGAAATAAGATATTTAAACGAAAAAATAACGATGTTTTTTTCTAACAATTTTAGTTATTTTTTTGCAGCTCAAAAAATAATAACTGTTGAGGCTTCACACTTTTCACCATTATGCATACTATTATTTTCAGTACACAATGAAATTTCCAAAATATTAAAATCAATTTATAACATAAACCTATTCACACGGTACGTCATCTGCAGTATGATGGTATTATACTTATAAGTTAACAACAATAATAATACGTGATATATTGATAATATAATATTACCGATAATAATATAATACAATACATTATTATGTGATGTTTTTGCAAAAATTAGTTCAACCTAGATACCGTACATTAGTATTACCACCTAATAGTAATATAAATATAATATTATAATATAATATCCTTACAAATATACGCTGACACACTGTCTCCGCACAAAATTGATTTTCGTGTACAATAATTCATAATTAAATAAAATTTAACACATCCACTATAGACACTCAATGACAAGATACACTCCGTTGTTTCCTAACCTATTTTTTTTATCCACCCTACCTTAAAAATTTTTTTAAAAAATTGTATGGAGCATTATGTTTATAATATAAAATTAAATGTTAGTATTGTTTTGCTAGTTGGTGGTTGTTTTAATTGTAAGGGTCAAATATCATACCCTCCCCCCACTTAAGGAGTATGGACTCATTCACTGCCAGTTGGAAAACATGACTCTAAACATACTGTCCTCCTGTTGTACTGTATATGTACAGCTAATTCCCAATTTTGTTTTTTTGTTTGATTAAACAATTATTCGAATAATCTAGTATACTCGTATTCGCATTGAATAATATAATATATTTTAATGAAATTATAGTTTTTGATATTATGTGCATCTAATCATATATATGACGTAGGTAATACTAAAAGTCCAAAACATACAAATTTACAACACCTAACGCGAATATGTGATTATATCCAGATTCGATGGACCCACTCCAAAGCATAAGAAATTCTTAAACGATATCTGATCAAAAATCGAAAAAGACACTAATCAATCCGATAAATCGATAAATAGGTGGTATGTCAACTGCGTATTTTCTCTCAAAAATAGTGGTCGGAATTTTGGATCAATGAATAATTGATCAGCATGTATTTTGTATTTAAATATCCAGTCTCCTACGAATGAAAGATTAAATGACTTAATGAGTTATAAATAAACATGATTGTATACTTTAGTAGTTGAATGCTTATAATCGTGTAATATGTGGTTTTAAAGCCTTCTGTTGCAAATATCAATAAACTACATTGCAAACAATAAATTACAAACATTGAATAATCATACTACTCTTTCCAAACCTATGTAGCACGTGTTTTTCTCTTGCATTATTTTTTTAAAACATTTATTACATTAACATTTGTTTATGTTTTCATTAATACGACTAGATGTTTGTCTAGTTATTCTAATTTATGATAGTATGTAGAGTTTTAAACGGGCAAAATTGACTTGATTTAAAGAAATAAACTTGTAAGTTTCGAACAGAACTTGTTTCCGGCGCATAAAAATATACATTTATTTCCAGTTATCTACATGAATATTTTTTATTCATACAATTATTTCAAACGATACCCAGGGATAATAATAAAAATAAAAATAAACTGCACCCGAGAATTAAGTTTCTCATTCAATTAGTTTTAGATATTACGATAATCTCATATTCTCATTTAATAATAATGTGAATTATACAATATACGTTTATTAAAATTTATTGCGTCGAAATGTTGTTTCTTATATATTATACGCGGACGTGTTTTCTACATTTTTCTCGTTAATAGTACGTCGTACGCGCTTGTGTGTTGTCTCCGTCCAACTATAATGTGAAACATAGCACATTTTACGCTCAGAAGAATCCATTTTACTCTGTAATTTTTAACATAAGAGCATATTGAGCTATTATTAAATTGAAGAGTAAAAATATTATCCAGAGCTCCACGAGAAAGCTTTTGATGATATTTTAATATTTTGAAGCAAATTATGAACATTTTGAATTGCAAATGTTTTTGTAAATTTTATCTTAATAACTCGTAGTTTCAAAATTAAAATATCATAGAAAAATCTATAAGTGGCCTTGGGTAACATATTTTTACCTTTAAATTCCATAATTCGCTCTAACATCGAAAATAATATAGAGTAAAATTAATTTTTCTGAACGTAAGATTTCTATGCTATGCATTTTAGTAAGACGAAGCATCGGTACACGATCCATGGTGGATAACAAAAACTTTCAAGGTCATTGATCGATTTCTCTCATCACTAAAATAATGTCAGTGTAACTTCTATCCAGAATTTCAACTAACTGCTTTAGTACTGCTGCAACACTGCAACAGGTACCTATGTTTTTTATTGTTTTATTTTTGTATTATCCTTCTTACGCACGTCTCCGTATTATATACTATTATTATTATTATTTATTATTACTATTTATTATTAATACGAATTACTCCGAGACGTGACGCAGAGAAAGTTTATAAACGGGGATGTTATAAGGACAATTAGTACTTCTACCACGGAGTGTTCAGTAGCAGTAGAATCGACTGAGATCCGGTATCTGCGTACATCAATATTATATAATATTATGCAGGGTATAATTATTAATTCGAGATTTAATTACAATGTTTAATGCTCGAATAAATATATATATATAATAAAATTATACACGTATACCTATTATAGTTTATTTATATATACGAATCTAGGTACCTGGTTATAAATTTTGAAACGCTAATAAAACATATTATTATTGTACATCAATACGACATATTAATGATACAATGTGTAAATAAAATATAATTTGTAGAACGAAGATGAGATAAAATTTTGAATTCATACAAGTTAAAACAAAATATAAAAGCCGTTTCCATGTCGGTCGATAGTTTATTGTTTTGACCATAATACATGACGTGTATTCACAATTAGATAGTTATCGGTAAACTATGTAAATCATATTTTATTTCATCAGAACACATTTCGTTTTTAAAAAGGCACAAAATATGTTGTGGCTATGAGACCACGCGTCGGGCAATAGTCTTCCACCTCACATCTTGGCGCCAGAAAAGCATGTAACAATTATTATTATTACTATTACACGCTTGAAAGTAACAATTAACAATAAGTCATCGCACAAAAAAAAAAAAAATATTTCTATCGTAGCTTGCGGTCAGTATACAGCGTCCAGCCGAGATTTCTTTGATATCTGTCGTCGGTTATCGGTTTAGTTTTTCCGCAATAAAGATAACGACATCTTTGAACTATAACAGCTGCAACTAGAGCTTTTCCGCTGTTCAATTAAGTGTAGGTAACAGAAAAAATTACGTAAAATTGGAAATCCCTTCTACAAGTTTACTCAAAGCGATGTTTAATTTCCAGAAGGTTAAAAAAACCCCGTTCAGTACTTTGATAAATCTTTTCAGTCTATCGTTAATTATTTTATTTCATCAATATTTCTTTAAATGTGTACTATCGTAAGATTATTGTCATGATAATATAATAAAAATAGTTATGTATTATTTACTTTTTACCGAATTATTAGTTATTACTTACTATCAATCTTTACCGTGGCTAATTTTGTGTTTATATTTACTCTCTAACTAAACTGTAATAATTGCAGCTGCAGTGCTTGTTAACAATTTGCTTACGCAGAAACCTGATAGAAAAAAATGTAAAACCTTAACATTCCTACGCAGTTTCTTTACTCAGGACCTACAACTGTAACAACAAAAATGTATACCTATTAATTTTATATTTCAAACAAATCGCTGTACAGATATGACTGTCGACCCACTCAATCAGCTAACTATACATAATATTATTATTATTAATTCGGGTAAAGGTATTTATTATTTTTTATTTAGGAACACTCATTAAAAAAAGTGTTCTCGACTACATGATAAGAACATTATTATCTGCATAGCAAATTACAGTTATTATTACTATATTACACACACACGTATGATATTACGTCAACATTACAATCATATTGACGATACGCACACGCGTGGTATATTCAATATTGCTTATTCTTTATTTGGGTATAGGTACTCGTTGCGAACGCTATCCATTATCGCTCGTCGGTCAAACATTTTTCTACAGCAATACAGCAGCCAGCAAGTGAACTCTTTTTCTATATTTTTCGTGCCAATATAAACGAATTAATAATGTCGTTACGATGACAAAAAAAAAAAAAAAAAACTTTGCACCAAGCAATAATTGAATAATTATATTTCACTCCCAATAGTGCTCGACACGATCACTGCAAACAATCATATGTAATTAAATATCCAAATACGGATTTTCACAGTACCTTTCGCGACATGATGTGATACGATTTTTTCATCATCCCCCGTACCCCGCGCAACACTCCTTACTTGTGGGCGCACCCGTCGAGACTATAGTCTATATAACATAATAATAATCACCGAAGGGGCTTTTTTCATGTCTGTTTTTAATTTTGTTCGTTCACGTAGTCTGTATTTTTGGGAACGGTTAGTAGTTACTAATTATATATATGTTATAGGTGTAGGTATGTGTGTGCGTGCACGTGTGTGTGTGTGTGTGTGTGGTGTGTGTGTGTGTGTTGTGTGTGTGTGTGTGTGTGTGTGTGTGTGTGTGTGTGTGTGTGTGTGTGTGTGTGTGCCTATAAAATATATATAATGTATAATGGTCTGGTGAATAGAGACATAATTTGTCCGGCACGCACGCGATGCTATGTGCCGACTGCGGTTGTCGCGCAATTAATTGCGCTGTTCGCATCTGTCTCGCGCCTTAATATCGCAGAGAATTCCGTCTAAGAGAAGCGCCACCACACTATCGTCTTGAGGCCGAGGCAGAGCAATGTGTGTGTGTGTGTGTGTGTGTGTCTACAGGCCGTTTCATCGCTTTTGACTTTGTAAATAAATTGTTTTCTACAAACTCAAATTTATGAATGGCCAATGGTCAAAATATGATCTGCAGTGTTCAACTAAAAAAAATTATAGTATTTGAATCTCAATTCTTAACTTAAACATGTGAAAACTCGAAAAACTTCTTCACAAGTACAACAATAGGAAATTAATTTACTCGTTCATTTTTTCAAACGAACTTGAGACCTTCGATGGCATCTCTATAGTATTGTGAATTTTCACGTAAAGTAAATTATTTGATGGGAGGATCATGGCAAGACATCCTGTATTGGATGTATACATAGTATAGTATTATTACCTATGTACAGGGGGGAAAGTCGAACTGGTCGGTGGACGGATTTGACGGAGAACAAAAAAAAAAAACCAGTCGCCACACATTGCAGCTCCGACTTCCGAGAACGTATATATTATTATATTATTGAGTATAGTCCGACGGGATTATTATTATTACCTATCGTAAGCGAGCGTTGCATACAAATGGAGTTTATTCGTCCGGTCGGCTGATAGTCGCATCGATCACAGTGGTGGAGACTTGAACGCACGCGGTGATAAACGTATACCGGCATGAACGAGCAGCGACGACTGACCATCAAAAAACTTACTTAATTATCAATGCCCACAAAACCCTCTTAAATCAAAAACAATACTTATTTCATATTTACATACTACATAATATTATATACATTTACATACGATTTTATTATTGTTTGGGGCGGAAATAAATCGTGGTTAAAAGTCGTAGGAAGAGAGGTACGTAAAAAATATTTTTAAATGCCATTGAAAAATAAATAAATATTGAAAGTTAGACTTAACGAGTGTCTAATGAGTGTCTTACGTGAAATCAATATCTATGTGATGCATATATAAAGGTATAATAACTCCTTCAGTTCATTTATTTAAAGGATTTAAAGAATTTAAAGAATACGTACTCAATGTTAATGAATCATTATTATTTAACTACCCGATGTTGTTCGTACTGAAACAACATATTTGGGTTAATGTTTGAGCTTTTAACTTTAAAGCAAAAATAATATTATTCTTGATTTATATATAAGATATAACTATCTTTATAAGTACACACACGTGTATATACATATTATATAAAATACATTTGACTAAAATATATATACCTAATCTATGAATTATAATATAATATATCCAATGGAATTTTTATATTACAACATTAACCATTTATAATGTGATTGATCAATTCGGTAAAGATGTTTAGTTAAACTTTTATTTTTATATTTTGAAATACATATTATTTTATAAATAAATAATGGTGGTTATCAAATACAGTGTAACTATGTTTCAATAATATTTAATTACTAAGTCATATTGACTCACATTATATTATATTCATAATTTTCGTAACGTCTATATTTTTTTATTATTTAATTGATTTATTATTATACGATATTTACCAAAAATAATATTCTAAACTATAATAAACATGTAAATTACCGTTTGTAAATTCATATCATAACATCAAAATTAAATTGGTAACAACATGAATATATTCTTTTGGAGTCAAATTAAATCAATGTATAATGTGCAGACTATTGAACACACCTTTTATCACCTTGGTACGCAATTTATTTCATCAATATTAATTTAATATATAATACTATGGTATATTATTACGACATGCCATCAATATACTAAAACATAAGACAATTTGCCTATACGAATATTGTTCAAGGCGCTTCGTTTATTATTAAAAGCAATATTTCGATTTCATGCATATATTTTTTTCCAAGAAGATAATGGTCCCCACCACGGTCTTAGATGATGATCCCTACTGAATATGTCCGTGTACTATACATAAGTATCCTTAAGCACTTTTTTTGTTCTGTGCCGGCCCATCCAAATAGCTTTAAAATTAAAATATGTTGGTGTTGGAAATAAATCGTCACAATCGGCAATTACGTATTATTTCGATATGTAAACATAATATATAGGAATTTATTAGAAAATTATTAAAAATTTTATTTATCACTTTTTGTTTTCTAACTGTATGCAAGTACCTACCTAATACAAGTAACTTTTTTAATTATTTATAATGTACAAACCCGTCACATTCTGTCAAATATAACAACATTGAAATATATATGGGATTAAATCACGGAGAACGCTTGAAAAATATAATTTATTAAAATATTATTGTTTTAATATTATCATCGTACGACCTGCAGCATTTTAAGGAGTTTTAAATAGGCAATTTTGTTATTCTTTTAATTACAAAAAAAATGTCAATCTGAGTAAAGTGACGGTCTAGTACCCCCGCTCTGCAGACTTCTGAATATTGTAATGGGTACGCATTCGAAAGCCGACTGATGTGACAATAGTGAATAGTGTGCCTATTAGCTATATCGGCACGACGTTACGTAAACG
Organism: Sitobion miscanthi; assembly: GCA_008086715.1. Taxonomy (NCBI): domain Eukaryota; kingdom Metazoa; phylum Arthropoda; class Insecta; order Hemiptera; family Aphididae; genus Sitobion; species Sitobion miscanthi. The sequence goes on from CM017800.1 coordinate 27,815,102, forward strand.
GTTTTTACATTTATTTGCGAAAACGCAATGTTTTCACTTACTTAGGTACCTGTACCAACAACTCTACATAACATTATTATAAATTATAATAATATAATGATGTTGTCGAGTGACTTCGAACGTCAGTGTCATCAAACAAATCAAAAATAACCGATAATAATATTTACCTATATATAGTATGATATATCACAATACTCCTGTTAGGGTGATCGTCTAAGAAGCCATTGCCAACGGACGCTAAAATGTCTATTTAAAATTTTATTTTTAAATAGTATCGAAAATCTATAAAAATGTTATTTAAATTATGTTCAATTACATCATTTCTATAATTAGTAATAAGAAAATACTATTTTATTTATGTAAGAAAATATGTAAAATAATTATCTTTATTTTGGCTTGCGTCGTTTTTTTAAAACTTAAATTTTAGTTATCTTTTCAAAAATGTGTTATTTTTTCATTATTATAAAATAACGTACCTATTATTATTATTATACCTACTACACCTTTTTGCTTATATATATATTTCACGATAAATAATAGAACATTGACGTATAAAAAAAAGGCGCCCACATAACGGTTGGCCTAGGGCGTTATTATTATACCTCACGCCCGGCCACGACTGCTGTGACTGTTCGAATTTCCGCACATACGTCTATTACAAGCGTAGTATTATTTTATTTTTCACAAGTTCTTAACGATGTCTTCGTCGTTGAGTTGCGTAGACTCAACACTGCAGCACGTGCGTCAATTGCACTCTTTTATCCATACGTTATAAAAAAAAATCCCCAGCTGGACACTTACCGCGGTATATTTTGATAATAATATACTAATATGTGTTTTTATTACGCATACACTGCTGACTGCAGGTGTGTATAGTAATTATAGTATGGAGAAAATGCACATTACGACAACATATTTTGTTTTCCCTTCTTTTTCGATGAAATAATCTGAAAAATGTTCACTCGCCGCTGCTATATAACCGCGACATTGCGGTACAACAGTATCCGCTCAAATACATTACTATAGTTTATCGAATATTATAGTCGCTCGACGTCAACCAGTTCCGTTTTCGCTCATTTCGATCGATCGTCGATACCATCGCTGGTACACGCTGAAATACGGAGTTATAATATTATTATATACCACGCATACCGCAGGATAGGTACCTACCTGTTTGATTTCGTCCGCGTGGTTGCCAAACAGTTCGTGACAATGATAATATTATTATTCTGTTACCCGCGACCAGTTTTATTAACTCGTTGATATATTATTTTGCGTTTTTATAATAATACTATACCGTTCCGTTTTTCGTTTTTACGACTCACCTAACACATTAGCACGATATTATTATACCTAAATTTAATATAATATTATATTATGATCTTCGAGGCCGTGCAACTGCATCGTTTTTATGGTCATGTAGTAAGTACAGCAAGTTTATGTTTATTCAAATACTCTTCGTCCGTGTATACATTTATACAATTATAACACGTCATCTGTCAGTGGTAGCAGGTACACTCATTTCTGCATCATAACATAATAACCGTAAACAAACCCGTTATTTCGAACAGAGCGCCGTGGACACGTTTTCCTAAAAAATATTGTTGTATACGGAAATACTATTTTATAGAGTGTGTCCGTATTGAAAACCTCTTATTGGTCGTATTATTGATCACGGTGGTTGTATTTTGAATGTCTGTCTATTCGACAGCTAAACGATACGTCGCCGTCGTGCAATCGATGCAGGTATCTGTCGCCGAGACGACATCACATTTTTTTAAGTAAAAAACAATGTTTTAATGTATACCTGATTACACTGCGGTCCATGATAATATTTCGGATTAATTATTATATACAAATATAATAATATACAGAGTGCGTGTGTTCGTTTCACTTGTCATGGTTCTAATCTCTTCAATCGATTATTCAAATGATTCTATTTATTGTATACGATGGGTAAATATTAAATATAAAAAATAATAGTATATAGCTATAGCTTACTGAAAAACATATAGATAATATTTATATACACTGCAGTACCATTCGGTATTTCTCTATTCTAACGATAAAACTAGATATTGAACTGACAAACTTACATCACAAAAATAGTTGATAAATCCACTAAAATTTAAATAAGACCTACCTATAATATATTAATATAATATTATAATTTATAATCTAACGTTAAAATATTACTAATATTAAAGTATTGGTATTGCCGAATTGAATTCATCACCGTTGACACATTTTAAAATGTATCTTTATTTAATTAATACAATTATAAAATAAAGAGTCTTGGCATAATTTATTGAAAAGATTGTACATTTTTATGAATATGTAAAATATAATATACAATGTAACTGAGTATATAACTTTAGTTAGAACGCGTCGTACGATTACATAATAGTATGATCAGACTTTAATAAATTTGATAACGTAAAGGTACTTGACTCTATATTCAATTATTGGAGTATTTTGAGATGCAGTTAATTGTTTTAATATGTTCGATTAATTAATTATACACACTTATATTCGCTCAAGTTAAAAAAAAATAAATACTGTTATTCGTACAATTTATTTAACGCATTTCTCGAGATATCCGTTATCGATTTATAAACATTAAAAAAAGTTAATTAGTGAATACACTCTGGAATAATTATTCAGGTAATTAAGTTTCTGCCTAAAATGTTAGCACTTGTAAATTTTTAAAATTATAGTTTTAACCACTTAAAAGCGTGACAGTTATAATATAAAAAATACAATTAGAGCCACTTATTGCACATGCACTACTACAAAAGTGAATCGTTTCGATAATAGCACATCATATTTGCCAAATCACTTATGCCATAATTTATTTATGTATCGTTGATTAGATTGAAAACGGTATGTGTACTTTGTCAATTATACATTACTTAATTTGAGTAGGCATAAGCGTACTTATAAGTTCACATCAAACGCATAATATTATTATACTCGCTCGTTGTCTGCAGTAAGGTTAGCTGCTCCAAGTGACTGCGGGAGACGAGACACGGATTGCATCGAGCAGAAGACTACGACAGTATAGCCATAATAATATTACAAGGAGCAAACCCGAGGACTATATTTAGACGTGTTAAATCATAAGACCTACTCGTAATAACGTACACGAGCGAAAATGTATTCAACTGCATTTACTGCAGTATGTTTGGTCATTTGTTCATGTCTTCTTCCGACCATCTATGCCAGGGAAATCAATCGATCTGGTAAAGTACCTACATTGTATACACATCACACATTATAATATTATTAATTATAACACATTCCGAGCAGTGCCGGATTAACGTAAACAAACAATTTCCTAGAGTGCCAAATCTTATAAATTCAATATTGGTTTAATCTTTAATGTATATAATATATATATAGGTAGATAGGTACCTATATACTTGACAATTGTTTGTAAAAATAAATTATACATTTGCATTTGTACGTGCTTATGCGTCTCGTTTGAAATAGGTTCATATAAGTAGTTACTATACTTTTACTTCTTGGGTTAACTGATATGTCATATTATTATAATATGTAGGTAATACTGTTGATGTATACTTACATTGAATTAGTTTCAATTTTAGAACTTTTCTGACTTTTTGAACTGTTTCAGCAGCTCCGGTTTTCCCATAACATAATATTACTCATGAAATTCCGAATAAGTGATTTTTAAATTAAATTCACTTTGAACGATACTTTCTATTTTCTATATTATACTCTATTACTACTTGAATACGATTTTGTTCTTTGGTCCACTGACCAGTGAAAATATCCTTTCAATACATTTACGTTATGACCAGCATTGGCATAAATATAAGTACTGAGTCACGTTAAAATTAAACTACGTTTTCTATTCAATAACTATATTATATTATATTCAGTGGCGTATTTACAAGGAGGGTCTTAGGGTACTTCTCCAGTACTCCAGGACGCCGAACCCCTTCCCCTCCGAGAACCCAAAAAGGAAACATCACAAAAGATATTGAAATATATGCCGGGATATTATGATGTAGGTAATAATCAATAGTTATACAAAAGACAATACCCGTATTAGCTACGAGTACTGAAGTACAAAATAATATAGGTACCTAGGTAAGTATATTATATAATGTATAGGAATATAGGTATAATACATGCATAACATCCTAAGTGTTTAATGCCTAATACCAGTTTTAATCGGTCATATAAACGGGAAAAATTCGATATAAGATTTCGATTATATGTTATAATAATATCGTCTAATTGTGACGATCGTGGAATTTAATGTGTTAGAATAAAAATAATTGTTATGTCTTAGGTTTTCGTCCGTTGTTTAGAAATAAATATATACCTATATGTATAAAAGACGAATGTATAATTTTCTATTTAGAATTGAAAATACCTATAGGTATCCAACTTGCTTTGTTGTACCTATACTTGCAATTCTTACGCACAGAGATTTCACATCGGTTACAACAATATGAACATTAAACGCGTTACCTTTCTAGCACCTGCTCGTCGATTATAATATAAGATGACCTTAAATAATATATAACATAACATTGCATCATATTATAAATAGGTAACGGCGGTTTCCAACAAAGGCTCGGCAATTGAACCGAGCCCAGCGGGTTAGGTTAGGTTAGGTCAGTGATTAAAAGCTCTATTAACCCGTTTACAAATAGTGCCGCCGCGACGCCGGTTCACAAGAATATAATAAATGTAATATTAATGATATATTTATTATTGTTGTACTTACTGTTTTCTAAAACGTTATAATGATTCACCCGATACGCGTATATACCTAGAAATACATTTTAATATTCGATATGAGTAATTTAAACCGTAACTCGATAACCACATAATATTATAATATATGTACCTTAGCTATATCATAAATTCGTAACATAATTATATATGTACGTATATTATAATGTACAGACGGTGTGTTAGTGTATACTTCGAAATGAATAAGTTCCTGTTGTATGCGTTTCTTTATAGATAAGATGTCTTTCTGGAATTGTTTTTGCGCATTAAAAAACACGCGGCATTATAACATACGCAACCCAAATTTCTGAAAACACGAAAAACATCGATATAAGTACATATCATTATACGTTTGAAATATAATAACTACAGAGGTGTCGGTGTCTGACCATTACCGCGATTATACGTTAAAATGTTTTAACACTAAACAATATACCGAGAACCGTGTAGTTATGCTATAGATGTTTGCACGTATACGCGATAAATACCAAATATTACATTAAAGTTACCGTAACCAAAACTGTGGGCATACCGGTAATCGGGTATAGCGCGGCGATTACCGATCAGTTTTTCGATACAACAAAAATATTATCACTCACCAACTCACCGGAACGACCGTGTAAGAATAAATGTAGATATTATTATTTTTAATTCGTACTACGCTTTTTTGACGATACAAGGACGTGAAATACCCAGCACACTTTTTTTCGTGCCACTTCTAAATCTTATTATGATCGTAAAAAAATTGTCTACGATTTTTATGTAAGACAGGTGTTTAAAGTATTTTTTGCCAAATTTTAGTTTGGTGGTTGTTTTATTTTTCATACTTAGGAAATAATATACATACTCATGACATACAATATAACAATTAACAGATACTCGATTTTATGTAGGGATATCTAATCAAAAAACTAATATCAATCCTATACTCAACTTTTCGTTATCCTTCTTGCTCAGCCATTCAAACTCATGGCGTCATTTGGGTTTGCGGCCACTTTCACCACATTATATTTTAGTGTTTACAACAAAGCGCATAATATAATATTATCATAATATGTGTCATGTGTGTAACACTATCTAACGTAAATATAAACCAGAGGTAGGCACATTCAAACTGTGCGTCGCGGCTCCAAATGTGCGTTGCGAGTATTAATATTGTCAGGAGAGTTGTGGCACAGATGAAAAAAAAAATAATGATGATAACGATGAAAACAATTAATATAATATTATTTTATTCTAAACGTACAACGTATTCAATTTCAATTTTCAATACATAATTTCACATTAAAACATTTTCTATCTGTGTATTTGAGAGCCACCGAAATGTTGTGAGGAGACGCGAAGGAACCGTGAAATGAAAACGTTTGAATGGGTACCTCCGATATAAACAATAATAAACAACAATGTTATTTATACGACTGGTACATTATTATAATATAATATTTAGAAAGAAACGAGGACGACTGTTCGTTATGGGTGGCCGAAAAAGACCAGTCCAAAATGCCCATACCGTTCACGAGCAACGGCAAGCGGTACGCGATCATGTATCCGAACGCCAAGGGCCGGCTGGACGTAAAGAAAGGCCGTAGTTTCAAACTGTCGTGCGCCACAGCCAAGTTCGCGTCGAGCGAGCTGCGACGGAACGGCAGCTCCGATGCGTTGGTCACATGCGTCGGCATCGACGTGCTCGAGTACCGTGGCCAGACGTACCGGTACGAGGACTTCGTGTGCGACGGCATGCCCAAGTCGGAGCTTCGAGTCACCGACGACCGGTGCCAGCCGGCCAACTACACCGTGGCCGTGGTCGGTTTCCAGACAGACCGCGCGTTCCTCCGGCTGTACGCCATGTGCTTCGACAAGTCGACCAAGGACAGCCTGTACACTTGGTACGACGCCCGGGCGCCGTACTACGACAACCACCAGAAGTACAGCAAGCGACCGGCGTTCATCAATTCCAAAGAGCTGTACGGCAACACGGACGTGAACAGGAAATACACTTTCAAAGAACAGGTAAGATCTTGTGCGGCTGCAGGAATGCAGGATATCGTCCAGTCTTAAGCGGTTTCAAATCTAAAACATGATCGAAATCAGACTATTCTACGAGAGGAATGATCGTTTTCTCTGTAAGTTCATTTTTGATCGTTGAAATGGTCTGATTTCGATTTTTCGCAGGCCTATTGTATATAATACATTATACATGGTCACCGCGCTACGTACGTGTTCGTAAATAGCAATTTCCAGCATTTATATGTGCCCCTTAATAAATATCTGACTCCGAAACCATTAAGCCATTATAAGTCTAAAATAAACGATAACGATTGGCAGAATAAATTTAACAGTATTACAATATTGTATACAACAGGCGATAAATATTTTATAATTTGCTGTTAATGCCATTTGAATATGTTTTATATCAAATTAATACAAATATGACAAAAACACAATTTTATTTGTAAGTATATAGGTAACTATAATATTATTTAAAAACTTGATACCATTATCCAAGCATTTTTATGCATATCGCCTATTAAGCTGTTATACATTTTTGATACATATTCTTACTATGAATTTGTTTTTAAACGTTGTGGGCATACATATAATATGCATATTCTACAATACATATTTTGCATAAAAAACCGGGTTCTGTCGGTTAATCGTAATTTCGACGATGTTTCAATCAGATAATGGATCGACCGGCACCGGCTTCCTAATCTGTAAGTCGTGGAGTGTATAAAAGTATAATTTTCTCAAGGTTAAATGATGATAATAATATAATACTATGCTATGTTATGGGCTAATGGCATGCCTGATGTAGCCGGATAGTTGATTTAAATCACCAACAATGATCCTAATCAATGCTTATTATTATTACTATTATTCAAACAAATATTTGAAAACCATTATAATTGAACTATAAAAATAATACTTACCATAAAAAAAATGTTGGCTTAGAAAAAAACAGTGGCGAAAATACTCAGATCGGACGAACTTGCGGATAAGTACATAAGGAATGATAACAAACACTCGCTGTCCCGGGGCCATTACGCAGCCAAGGCAGACTTCTACTTTGCTTACGAACAAACTTCAACGTAAGTGATACACCGTAGCTACTTGCCTACTTAGCTATAGATACAGCTGCGATACTATACGGCATATAGATACGCGTAGGTAGGTAATTACAGAGTTACGGCCAGTGGCGTACAGATGAACTTTTAAGAGCACATGTAGTCAACAAAAATACCCATTAGGCACCTACTCTTTTTTATAATATTATATGTAAAAACAAATTTCATTACAATTTAGTGACGTTCTTTTTCTACCTTGAGCAAAATTAAAACATGGCTCATAGTCCCTATAAATACAAACCAAGATAGGATTTATCAATATGTAATTATTGAATGGGGATAGCGAAGTTGCTCATCGTGTATTTACTCAATTACTCGACAAACTAACTGAAAAGAAAAGCAAAAATAAATCATGTACCCAGCCCAAACACATAGGTACTACGTATGTTAAATATATAAGGATCATACCAATTAGCACAGGCATGGAATGGGGATACAGATCGGCCCAGAGCGATTCAATAAATCCAGCGACCCAAGTATTTTCTAATAGACGAATTCGTGCAATATTAAGATCTAATAAACTTCAGTCTAGTACAATTTTTAAAAACAGTCAACAAAAAACTTAACCCCTCCTCCCTCACCATAATTATTTCTGAAATGATGAAAGTTTTTGGTCAGTTCAGGACACCCAATATTTTACCTACCTATTATTGTACATAATTATATATAGTACGTACCTATTAAACACGTATTTTGCGCACATTTAGGTTTTACTATGCGAACGTAGCCCCGCAGTGGCAGATATTCAACGGCGACATGTGGGCCGATCTGGAGCAGTCGACCCGGTCAAAGTTAAGCAAAGAAAACGGCACGTCCACACATGTGATCGTCACCGGTACGTACGACACGTGCACGCTGGCTGACGTGGACAATGTCCAACAACCACTGTACCTCGACCTGCCTGGTGCCATACGAGTGCCGCTGTTTTACTGGAAGCTGTACTACGATGTGGACGCGGCGGACGGCATCGTGTACATCGGTCTCAACAACCCGTACAAGGAAATCGACGATAGCGTGTACATATGTCCTAACATATGCCCAGACGGTTACCACGGTCGCGGTTACCAGGGCCGCGACCACCAAATGATAAGACAGAGACCGGACCCGATGACGGGAACGACCCCGAACCCGACGCCAACGACGGGCTCATCTACTGCTGTACAAAAAAGTCGTTCGAAGAGGTTTACGGCGAGCTGGACCCAATCGTGTACAAACGGCTGATGTGAACACAAAAAAAACCAAATTCCTAACTACAGCACCCCATGCTATATAGTTACCTAACTACCTATACAGACATTATTCGTTGGCTTTGACAAACGACGTAATCCTAGATTCCTAGCTACATTCACTATCCGGTCGGCACAAATAGAATATGTTAATAATAGCAAATATATTGTATACCTATAATTTATAAAATATAATAAATTAATAAAATATATTTTTATATTATATAATATGTACCGACCTATTATTATAAAAATGATTTTGCGTTTGTTGGTATCCCGTAATCTTGGAAACTGCGGAACCAATTATTGGTACTACATTTTGAGACTAGGGGAGTGTTTATAGCTTCGTTTTTCAACCCATATAGAAGGGCTCACGAAAATTGAATATTTTTTAGTTATAGAGACATAAAGTTGAAATTGGTACCTAACAGAAATAAAAGAGACTTTTTTATACTCTTTATAATATTATGGATAAAAAAAAATAGGCAGGCGGGTACCGTTGTTCTGTACAGGAGATGTCTTAATTCTAAATGCGTTGCTGTAACGGATGGGTTTAATTTTAATTCAATGATATAAATCATTGTATATGTGACATGTGAGGTAAACAAAGTGGGTTTGAATACACAGTGTAAAACGATGAAGAAGTACGATGGCCATAGGAGTGAAACGCCTGGATTTGTGGTTAATGGGCAACTTATGATACGTGCCTCTAACCTAACTCCTAAAATTTCATGACCCTAGAGTCGAATGGGTAGGCAATCTAACGACCCACGTAGGATAGGATTTGCATCCAGACATGCTAGAAATGTTTGATTCAAACTTCAAAACTTCGACTAGTGTCTGGTTATATACCAAATATTTTGCTATTACTACTCTCACATCAAAATTAGCATTAGTAGTTGTTATGAACTCCGAGAGAGTATTGTTTTTGAGTAATGCTTGTGAGGTAATGAATTCTGTACTAAATCTGTTCTATGTTAAATGTTTTAATAAATGTTCAGTATGTGATTTCTTTAAGTAAAATCACCTACAGCATTCTCATTCAGCACAATAATAAGCATCAAATTAAACTTCTCGCATAATTGCATGCGAGTCTCACGAGCAACGGAGGGCGAGATGGCTTTACTATAATATAATCGACCGTGTCCGGATCCCTGACGGGCGTTTTGAAAGTCCCCTAGAATACCGGTTAGATAAAAAGGTAATGAAAAAGTCTAATGGAAACTTCGCCAGTTTTAATAGCAAAGAAGGGGAGGGGATATGAGAAAGAGCACGGACGACGACTACTGCAACACGGCGATTAGTAGAGGTACCGGCGCGGGCGACGATTCCGCCCCGACGATACCAATGATGACGACGGCGATGGTAACCCGGTACGACTGCAGCGGCGGAGACGTCTTTGGCACGAGGTGAGTGGTAGAGATGGGTGATGGGAACACGGATGTCAGCGGTGCCGGGCCCGCGGAAACTTAACCGTTTCAGAGTCTGGCGGCGCGCGATTCCACTGCGATGGTCGTTGGACGAAAACGCGGCTGAAGGGACGACACGGCGAAAATAATTACCGAGAGACGATAGTTGAGGACCGCGATGCGTCGCGCAGCGGTCCACTAACTTTCGACCCGCGGTAATCCCACATCGGCCGGGTCACTTGTCCGCAGATTCCGCAACACCAAATCTTGCTTTACTCGCTCTGTGTTCTTTGTCCGTCATCAGAGTCGTCATCGTCAACGCGCACGACATCACTTCTAGCCGCCGCTCGTCGCCGTCAAGGCGTCAACCATCGCTCTCGGTCTAGCCTCGCCGGCCGGGCAAGGTCGTCACGCGTCCGAGCAAACCGGCCCGTGACACTCGTCAACCCACGGGACAGTTCGCGAGAACGTAGCAAAGGTGACCAGTGGCCTAATAGTGCCTTTACACTTTGCATATTACCACCCATCCCTCCACTCCACTCCTTGTCCGACGTATATAGTTTCCTTTATTACCTCTTAAATTGTTCACTTTGCTTTATTATTTTATGATTAATTCTTTGTTCCAGTTTTGTGTGAATATAAAATATTATTTTTCTCCTTTACTTATTGTTTTTTTTTCAATAATTAATAAAAATATTTTTCTGAACACAAAAAATTATTGTTTTTCTTTTTTTATATTGTCGAGTGTATAAATTAATTGTTAGAGATTTATCGACTAAAATTGTTGAAACATATTTTTAACCAAAGACTGGTTGGTAAAATAAGCGGTATGTCCCGAGTGCGTCCCGTTTTAATTTTTACTTTTTTTATAGTCCGAGTGCGTCTTCAGTCCACAGCTGCTATAGGTACCTATTTAAGATAACTAATCGAATAAAAACTTTTAAAATGAATCTTCTATTTGATCGTCAAACATGTTAAAAGAAAAATTCAATTCAATTTTATATTTCTTATTCCAAATATTACAGTATCAAAGGTCTGTTTTTATCAGTGTAGTTATGGTTCTTCATTAAATGGATAGTCTTTCAAGTGCATTGCTCTAAAATAAATTATTAAAATTTAAATATTTGAAGAATTTAAAAAATAAGTCATACAATTATGTTATTCATTATTTCAACTTACGGTTTGAAAAGAACATAACGTAGATTTTTGTTCAATGACTCCAGTAAATCTATTTCCTCCTTGCTCATTTCAAAATCCCAGACATCAAAATTCTCTTTTTGTCTTTCTGGATTAGATGATTTTGGTATAACTATAACACCTCTTTGAACCTTAATTTAACAATACAAGAAAGTTTAATAAAGGGATCTGTGAATTAAAAACATTAATTGATGCTGGCATAAAATAGTGTGTATTGTACATCAATTGGCAACATTCATTAAACATCATTAGAACTGATATTAATAAGATACTCCTCTATATGCAATATTTATCAGATATGTGACAACCATAGATTTTAAACAACACAGCTTGCCATATATGATATAGCAGGAACACATAATTAAGTTTTCTAACAATTTATGATAGAAATACAAATAATAAATAGTATACAAATCTGTACAAATCTTTTAAAAAAACTCAGTATATCATTACCTGAAAACGTATTAATACTTGAGCATTGGTCTTCCCATACTTGTCGGCAATTTTTTTAATAATTGGTTCATCTAAAAGTACTAATCCTTCTGAGTTTGCACCTCTGTAAGGTGATCCTAAAGGTCCATAAGCAGTTAATAGAATTCCATTACTCTCACAAACCTCTTTAAGTTTATTTTGAGTTAAATAAGGATGATTTTCAACCTAAAACACAATAGTTATTAAATACAGTGAAACTTTCATATAATGAAATTCCCATTACTAACAACATTTTCTGTTAAAAAAATATTAATTTACTCCTATTTAACAAAATTCTCTAAAATATACATTTTTTTTATTGCCTATAAGTCTTTATAATATGGAAGTTTTACTAGATATTATAATTTATAATGCATTACAATTTTAGAAGTATACACACTAATATTATTTGATTTATTATTATACAAATTATTTTACTTAACCAATATTAATTTCTAATTATTTATTAGCATAATGAAATTAAAGCAAAACATTGTTAATTTATAAAAAATTTCTTTTTTAGTTTTTTTTAAACTTTTCAGCTATTTGATCATTATCATTACGACTCTTAACCAATCCTTTGAATCAATCACTACCTAATCAGTGGCTGCACAAGGTTATTTTTTTAGGAATAATGCTCAGAGTACTCAAGAATAATTAGGGTTGATGGGTAGGTATGCAGTATTAGGTGCCAGGTGGGTTGAACAATTTTTTGTGCCATGAATAATAATTGTTTAGTCCTTACTAAGGCTGGGAGTTATATGTAATAAAAAACCAAAAATATGTACATATACATGTAATTAAAATTGCCAAAATATGTAGTATAAAATAAAAATTATGTACTAAGAAAAATTTAAAAAATACCTATGTTAAAGTTTTAAATAAAAATACAATTCTAAATAATTTGTTAGATTTATGTTTTGATGTTGAGATATGTTGAGTTATCTGAAATTTTTAAGTAGTTGAAACACGTATATCGCATTCATTGCAGTAAAGTACATTATTACCACTCGAAAATATTTCCTTAGGAAAATAACGGATAACATTTGAAATTTTAGTTGAAATAGATCGAGCTACTTTAGGCATTATATTTACTAATTTATTATTAAGTCTTTAGTTTATAAATTATAATTTATAACTCAAAATGTAAAGATGTTTTCACAACCACGCGAACACAAGAACTAATAGTCTGATAGGTACCGTTTTAAATTCATAAATATATTTTGTCAAATACTTGTATAACATAAAGTATAATCTAACATATAAGAAACAGATAAGATAAACTAAAATCAAGTTATTAATATTTATTTTAACCTACTTATTTCCTATATGCATTATACACTTGTCTTACAATTTGCCGAATTCCGTTACCGAAATATAAATGTGAAATATTACTAAACCACTGAAATTGTCAAAATTTACGAAATATGTAAATAAAAACGAAAATTTTACAAAGTATGTAAAAATATGTAAAATAAAATACATCTTATTTTATTGCAAATCACGTGAAACAAATTTATCATTTGCAATAATTAATTTATCGTGTTTCACTAAAAATATGTATTTACATACAAATCCCAGCCCTACTCCTTACTATAGGTGCCTGCCTAGGAAAGTAAAAGTCGTTGCCTAGTATTCACTGAGATTCCTTCAACGGACGTCCCTGATATGAAGTAAATAATTTATTTACTAGTTAATTATACAATGATGAGTTTGAGGCTACTATTAATAATTAAGAAGCATAATAAAGTGACAACATATGCTACATTAATAATTATTGTTTCAAATACTTTTGACGATTTTGGTTAAACTGTTTTGTATAAAAAATAATTTTTAAATGTTATAGTTTGTCCAGTAGTCTTAGTCTTAGTTATTACCTGATTAACAACTGGTTTTATTGTTGCTATTTCTAAAATTTCTTTCGTTTGTTTAATATTAAAATTTGAAATTCCTATTGATTTTGTGAGTCCTGATTGGACACATTGTTCCATAGCCTTCCATGTGTCTAAATAAGAATCATCAGTGCCAATGTACCTCCCTTCACTATCTTTCGCAATCGGATGTTCCTAAAAATTATAAAAAATGAATTACAATGTAACTACTATACCTACAATAGTCAAAATTAAATTATTCACAGTAGTCGCAACTGGCCAATGAATAAGGTATAAATCTAGGTAATCCAAACCCAATAACTTCAAACTATTCTTCAATGAAACTTCCACGTCTTTGGGTTTATGGTTGTTATTCCATAGCTAAACAAATAACAATTTTAATACTAAACACATTCATGTAATATATTAAATTATGTACAATAATTAATAATGATGAAAAAATATTTGAATAAAAAAAATACTTTACAAAAGTGAATTCATATAATAAGAATTATTAAGAGGAATGTTGACATAAACGATAAGACAATAATCTAAAACTACATTATACATGCCATACTTGTCAAATAGTGAATTAATTGTATGACCTAAATAATTGTTATCTGGGTCAATATTATAAAATTATCAATTAATTACCCTATTATTAGATGAGAAAAATATGAGCAAATTATCTGTGATTTAAGCATTATTATCTTGGTTTTTTTTTTATGTATAACACTCAGCAGGAGATTAGCATAATTGTAAATGTACTTAATAATGTACCTAATATAATAATATGTATATTGTATATATACCTATATATTATATTATTTAAGTCCAAAAACATATTATAATTATTCATGACAAACAAATGCACTGCTCTTTATTTATAATATTGTAGCCTGTAGGTAGCAAAAAATGTTTAATTTAGTGGTGACTGAAATAACTTGTTGAATAATTGATATTATAATTTTCAAGAGCAGCATTTCCTAAACTATTCCTCCGCCAAACCCCTTAGAATATAGTAAATATTATTGGGGACTCCGTAATAAAAATAACCAAAAGTAACCTAACCTAACAATAATAAATAATAATAATTTGCGGACCCCCACATAACACAGTGTGCAAAACACTGTTATAGAGGATGTATATGGTATCCATACTAATGCTGTATTATTTTCTGGCAATAAGTTTAAGGTACATACCTTACTAGTAATATATAATTCTTCTCTTTTTATAACTCCTTCTTTAATTTTTTCAGCAATAGCCTTTCCTATGGAATTTTCATTATTATAAAAAGCTGCACAATCAAAATGACGATATCCTATATCAATTGCACTTTTTACAGCATCGTAAATCTCTGTCTGTTCAGATTCTTTTAATTCAGGTGTGGTTGAAATGTAATAAAATATGCATAAAGGTATAATAAACATAGGCAACAAATATTTTCAAATAGATAGGTACGTACAAAAATGTAAATAGTTTTTTTCATATAAGAACTTAAATAAAACGTGACTGTAATTTATTATGATTTTTGTTGAATTAATTAATAGAAATAAAATATATATATTAATAGTTTCACAGCATTTTGTATTACCTGCCAAGTGCCAAACCTAAAATTGGATACTGTTGGCCATTGTTGAACTTCACCATTTTCACTGATGTAGACGACGACATAATATCTAATATAATTTATAATCAATGCTAGTATATAAAAATCACTCAATCGCAAGAAATGAGAGTGAAAGCTGATATAAAAATCAAAAGGAATGTAAACTTTTTTTTAAATAATATAATCTCTACGAAAGCTAGACTATAATGAACAAATGTACATAAATAATGACGATGGACGTCTATTATAATATAGGTAGTATATTATAGAACTCTAGAATAACTATAAAGTTGAGTAACTTAGCACTGCGTTAGAGCCTTCAGTCTTCACACTAAGAGAGTACGAACTAAACACTCTTTTTTTATCTATGATATATTTATATCGATTAAAAATTTTTTAAGATGTCCGACGTCCGTATTCGTCTGTATGTGTAAATAATTCCCGAACATAATAAATTAGTAATAATTTGCCATATTTTATCATTTCTGATAAGGCAACAGACAAGTAACCACAATAGTCCATATTCTATTGCCTATGCTTATCTTAAAAGGGGTTTTAATAAACATTTATTTTTCAGACACAATTCAAGATTCAAAATGGATAAATAATATATTTTAATGTTTATTGAGATTATACATTTATGCTATTAAATTTTAATTATTTTGTAACATTAGAATAAGTTATTAAATTTATTTTCTAGATGATTTTTCATTTATCTTTAAGATAATGTTCTTCTAGATTAGGTAAGTCGACATTTTGATCTGTTTTTTCGTTGGATACTTGGATATTATGATCTGTTTTGTAAAAAATAAATTTTCATTAAGATTATCTTTTAAATATTTTGCTTGGTATCACAATGGTGTATGATTGTATATGTAAGTGGTTATTAGCTACATAATATAATATATATTTTAAACCTATTTTTGAACAAAAAAATATAATCGTGGTACAGTGACGTATATAGGGGGAGAACCCCTGAGCTGGGGCCCATAATAAAGTTACAGGTTCAATTAACATATTGTATGCATATTGCTTTATGTACATTATATTATATTACATTTCATAATCATATTCCGTAGCCTGTATGTACTTTTGATGTTATACCTAAGGTTTTCGTTTTTTGTTTTTATATTATATGAATTATGAAAATTGGAATTTTAATTTTCGTACTTGCTGATAAGCGATAACCACCAATGCTTCAGTTATATTTACATATATCATGTAACGTCTTCTCTTCACATGGTGCTTCCTCACTCATTGGGTGTCGTTCTGTTTACATTTACGAGGTCTCGGGGACTCATCCTCGGGGTGTAATATAAAATATTATTATAATATATAATAATAATATAATATTTATTAAATAAATAAATATATGTAACACACCAAAGAGTAAGAGTACAGTCAGTGGCATAGCCAGGGAGGGTTTTGGGTGTTCAACCCATTAAAAAAATACAATTTACAGAACCAGAGTGTAGTAGTAAACTTATACATTTTTAATATATTTAATATTTATAAGCAGTTTAGTATTAATTTTAGAAAAAATGTTAAATGTTTATCTCCAGATGTTCAAATTAGGCTTCTTCAAGGAATGGGTGGTCTTTCAAATGTTTTGCACTAAAAAAAGAAACAGGGTTGATAAGTCTTATAAATATTACGTTAAAATATGTAACTTAAGAATGTAAAATAATATTTTCAATTTACGTGTTGAATTCAAAATAACGAGCATTTTTGTTCAAGGATTCAAGTAGATCTATATCTTGTGTAGTTAACTCAAAATCCCAGACATCAAAATTTTCTTTCTGCCTCTCTGGATTGGATGACTTTGGAATGACTATAACACCTCTTTGGATCTAATTTTTTCAACACAATACAAGTTAAAAACAAATTGAAATAAATAACTAATACAATTATTACTTGGAACTTTATTAATATTTGAGCATTGGTTTTCTTATACTTATCAGCTAATTGTTTTACAATAGGTTCGTCTAAAATAGCATCTTCTTCAGGTCCTGCCCATGATCTTTTTGCTGATCCTAATGGTGCATAACCAGTTAGTAGTATACCATTACTTTCACAAAACTCCTTCAGTTTATTTTGTGTTAAATAAGGATGGCACTCAACCTAAAATAACAAACTATTTTATTATTGTTAATTAAATCAATTGTTTATATGTAAATTATTATTATAAAACTTGTACGTCTTATATGAACATAATAAATATTCATAGACTAAAATAAAGTAAAACCCAGCTACAATAACTATTAAAAAAATTAAGCTTTATGTAAAAGTATCTAACTTAATCATAGAACTTAAAATAGAATTTAAACATAATATTTCCATAGTTTAACACTACTTTACCTGATTAACAACTGGTTTAATAGTAGCTATTTCTAAAATATCTTTTAACTGTTTAATATTGAAATTTGACACTCCAATTGATTTTGTGAGACCTTTTTGAACACATGCTTCCATAGCTTTCCAAGTTTCCAAATAAGAGATACCAGAACTTAATAACCGGCCTTCGCTGTCAGTAGCATTTGGATCTTCCTAAAATATAAAATATGCTAATAATATTATAGGTAAACAAGTTATGATTTTAAGTTTTGTATATTTTCAAAAATATTATTTACACTAGTTCCAAAAGGCCAATGGATGAGATATAAATCTACATAACTCAAACATAGATCATTCAAAGTATTCTTCAATGCTTCTTCTACCAGCTCAGATCTATGCTTATCATTCCAAAGCTTAAACAAATCAAACACATATTAAGTAGATAATATATAAGAATAACAAATTCATAAGATATGATTAAGCACAATTCAAATTAAAATTTTACAATTTACTAATAAGTTATTATTAAATATCTTTTGTAGTCTTTTTTAACAGAAGTTTAAATTTAAGTTCAATTCATTTCTTAATTAGTATGTAGTAGTTCTTAATCATCATGTTTTCAGAATTATTACTAGGTATGTCATTTTTTCATCAAGATATTTGCAATATCTTATTTGTATCTTAACATTGTATAATTAATGTATTTAGTGTTTTCAAAATGTTATCTCTAATTTTACAAATAATTGTATTAAATGTATTAGCTAAAATTAGTGATTATTTTAAACAAGATCTAAATCTTAGTCAATCAAGTTACTTAAAATATTTATAAACATTGACTGATAATTGTCTGATTCACATCAAAATAATTATAATTTATATTTTTTATGAATGTAGTGCCAAGACATACCTTACTAGTGATGAATAGTTCATCTCTTTTAATAACACCTTCAACAATTTTATCATTTATAGCTTTTCCCAACAATTTTTCATTGTTATAAATGGCAGCACAGTCAAAATGACGATATCCTATATCAATTGCATTTTTCATAGCATTGATGAGTTGTTGAGAGTCATCAATGATTAATGATGCCTGGAAAAATGAATATTTTTAAAATTGGTAATAGGTAATAACTAAAGAATAGAAATTTGTAAATATAATATATTACCTGCCAAGTTCCCAAACCTAAGATTGGATATAATTGACCGTTATTGAACTTTACCATTTTCATCAAATTTGATGCCATATTTAAATATCTACTTACATAAATGGTAATTATAAAAAATACTTTTCAAAACAAAAATGTGGCAGAAAAATTATTGTAAGACTTACTAGTTACTGTAAAAATAAGAATAATATGTTAGCTGATGTAGTAGTTAGTGGCACTAGTTGCTGGTTACTGCAGTTTTATAGTTTTGAGTTATTTTATGTAAGACTGGCGTCTGGCAATACTCAATATGCTCCAGACGTCTATAGCGATTTGTAATTTAGTTTTTAGTAGTTCCCTAATAAATAATTGATATTTGATATTAATTATAGTGATAAATGATAATTGATAAGCCAGTCAACACGATTTAAGGTAGTGCTATCTATCTATAATACCACAGAACAATTATCTACACATGGAGTAATAGAGTATATTATAGCAGAGGTATGACACTCTCACAATTCCTAATGTTATTTGAAAAAAGTGGGGACATGGCCTTGAACTCATGGGCACTGCCATTTTGTTAAATATGAAAATTATTATTGTTCTGTGATTATAGAGAATAGGGTATACCTACTCTATGACAATGAATTATGATCATACTCAAAAATTGTGTTGTGTACAGCAGCCTGCTGATATATCTTTTAGCCCGTGGTACATTTAGAATATATGCTGCGCCCGGGGCGAAATAATTTTATTGCTCTTATACTTAATACCCAAACTTGTCACTACTCTTTTCAACACTCTTCTTATAACATATAACAACAAAAATTCCAGTGTGGTTCCAGTGGAGCCGAAAGAAATTAAAAGAGCACCCAATACAAAAAAAAATGTTCTTCAAATTATTATTATTATAAAATGCTAAATCAATGTAGTCAAAACTACTATAAACGATTTTGTCGAATCCAATCTAAAAAAAAAATATTATTTAAACTTTAAAGAGTTATATAATGGCATCTATGAGGCATATCTATTATATAAAATAACGGTATTCGGAAAAAAAAGCCCCGGAAGAAAAAGCCCCGATTTCAAAACACGATAAAAAAAGCCACACCTATAGGAAAAAAAAGCCCCGTACTAATTAAACACATAACGCATTTTCATTATAGTGTACATTTTATAATTTAATATTTGTATATAGGTAACCTAACCTTTTTTGGACATAGGTATATTCTATAACCATATATATATGTATAGTAACATTTGAAATACAAAAGATTAAAGTATAGTAAGGTAATAAAAGGTATTAAATTTTAACATTTTTTTAATTATTTTAAATTTTTTAAATTATATACAAATGACACATGACAATTATTTACCTTTTAACATTTTTTTAATTATGTATAATGACAATTATTGACAATGTAAAATGCAGATTGCAGCTAGTCTTGTATACTTTGTAATAATTAATAACTAATAAGTAATACATAATAAATAATATGTTATTGAACTAATTAATATATATATTTTGATTTATGGTTTATGTTATATAATTTTTTAACTGTGATATAATTAGTTATTGTTTAATGTCATATACGATATACTAGATGTAATTTTTTTTAAAGTTACCTTTTAATAAAATAATATTATATTAAAGAAGTGTTAGGTACATTGATAAATGTAATGATTATATTATGATTATATTTAATTATGTAAATCATAATAAAAAAGAATAATGTATTTAGTTGGTACGGGGCTTTTTTTTCCGGGGCTTTTTTTTCCTAGATTCAAAATAACTGCGTGACGTCACTGGGCCGGGCTCGGCATAATCGCCTATCTTATGCTTGTAAAAGTTGCTCGCGTAACGCTTTACACATTGATTTACCAATCCATACATTTTATTTTTGATGTAATTTTTCGTGGTAAAGACTATAGAATTATCAGAATTTCAATATAACGTTTGATTTTTTTTTTTTAATATTAAAAATACTAAAAGAGATATTTTTGTTACGTAAGTATATGCATTTTAGTTATAACGGCGCGCAGCGTGTCGATTTATGTTGACACGCATTTTAAATATTTCAAAAAGTCTAAACACTTTAGAAAAATTCTGGTTCAACTAACGTTTTCAGTAAATAAAAACACACCACGTACGTAGGTACAAGGTACAACAAAAATTAGAAAATATACTTTAACCTTTAAAGATAGGTAAATTATTGACTATAATTGTGTGAACTGTGAAGCGAGTAACATTTACGCGTATAAAATGGGCAATTACCGCGAGCCTGGCCCAATGACGTCACACGTATTTTTTCTATTCCAATATACCATTAATCTTCGAATTGAACATTATTAGAAATTAAAAAAACTTATTTTTTGTGTTTTGAGCTCCTTGGAAACTGGCAGTTCAAATAGTTTGACGCCAGTGAATAGTTCTATAATGTGTCTATAGGATTGCATTTGAGAAATTCTGCCATAGCCTATAGACTGCTATGGCAGAACTTCTCAAAGCCTCAAGTGCTACTCACTGGTCACTCGTGGATTCTAAGCCAACACTTTTAGAGGGCCAATAAGCGCCTAGTTATTAAAAATAAATTTGTACAATTAAATTCATAATATAGGTATTATTTATTATTGCTTCTTTACCTAGGTACGTACCTATATAATTTTTAAAATGATATCCTTATTATAAACAGTCAATATTAAAGTAGGTACCTAGGTACCTATTTTGGTTTTATTAGAACTATTATTTTTGGTTGGTCCATTGCATAATTTTGTAGTAAGTACCTAACTATTAACTATTAACTAATTACTCGTTTGATATTCAATCTTTATACATCAAAGTAGGTACTTAAGTACTTAAACAGAAAAATATTTTCTTCAGAATATGAAATTAAAATTATAGATAGATGTACATATTCATTCAAAAAATTTCAAAACTTAAAATATGATAATGATGCCGATAAAAAATAGTAAAAATAATATAATTTTTTTAAATTTTTGTTTTGTCACGAATTCAAATCGCGTAAAAAAATATTATTAAGACCATTATTAATACTTCTCAAGAACCAAGATTGTGAATTTGTGAGTGTTTACTGTTGAAATAATCGCCCTCTTTGTGTATAATATTGTATTCAGTATTTCAGTGGTATATATGGCTACATATTATATACAATTATAAAAAAAATATGAGTTTTTAATGATTTATTTTGTATTAGTTTCTTACAATTTTTAAGTTGTAACTACGTTCTATTAATTATTGTGGCTATTAGTACCTATAAGTTATCAATATCATGAAATATTATAGATAAAAATTAATATGAGTAATTATTGTTTCATTTAACACGTAACTACAATTTTACAATTTTACAGAATACTAACAACTAATTTTACCTACTGAATTGTTATTATATTTTAATGAATGCATTTCAACTTTCAAGGACTCTCAAGATCCATATTTAGTAGGTATGTATAATATGTATAATTAGTATGTATAATATGATTAATATGTATAATTATTATGTATAATGATAGCCTTTAGTTAGGTCGCAGATAGATTCCTATTTTCTATACTAGGTATCTTAATTATTTCCATATATTAATTATTAATATAAATATATGGGCGAATATAATAATTCCCATATATGCTAGACCTAGCAGGTAAAAATACATAATTTAATATCGACGATGTAGAATAAATAATATAATATATACAAGTTATTAGTTAATAGTTATTACACAGATGGAGATGTTTAACTAAATGTTATGATACAAATTTATGCAACTGTCTTAAAAAGTTAACAAAGAATGTAAAAAGTTACTACGTAGTATATTATTAGGTATAAATGTTTAGTTTTAAAATTCAGTACCTAGCTAGGTACCTAATATAGAATTTTGTGATTATTTTATATTTAGTTGGTAGACAATTATTTTTCCGCCGTGTATGAACTAACATACCCATATGTAATTTATTAATATATTTTCCAAATGTTTCGACTTATTTTGAGCTGTTTACGGACATTGTCAGTTTCCATTTTTAGATTCTGAGTGGAACGATGAATGTATTGATTTTACAATGATGTGTGTTTTTATAATTTTTTTTGTGTCTGTGTACACGATAAGTAGTCGAAATAAAGCTTCGATTTTCAACTTCAGTATCTTTTTCGATTGGAAAGTGAATATCGTTGGTGCATTGGTTGAAACAAAAGACTGGTTGGTAAAATAAGCGGTATGTCCCAAGTGCGTCCCGTTTTAATTTTTACTTTTTTTATAGCCAGAGTACGTCTTTAGTCCACAGCTGCTATAGGTACCTATTTAAGATAACTAATCGAATAAAAACTTTTAAAATTAATCTTCTATTCGATCGTCAAACATGTTAAAAGAAAAATTCAATTCAATTTTATATTTTTTATTCCAAATATTACAGTATCAAAGGTCTGTTTTTATCAGTGTAGTTATGGTTCTTCATTAAATGGATAGTCTTTCAAGTGCATTGCTCTAAAATAAATTATTAAAATTTAAATATTTGAAGAATTTAAAAAATAAGTCATACAATTATGTTTTTCATTATTTCAACTTACGGTTCGATAAGAACATAACGTAGATTTTTGTTCAATGACTCCAGTAAATCTATTTCCTCCTTGCTCATTTCAAAATCCCAGACATCAAAATTCTCTTTTTGTCTTTCTGGATTAGATGATTTTGGTATAACTATAACACCTCTTTGAACCTTAATTTAACAATACAAGAAAGTTTAATAAAAGGATCTGTGAATTAAAAACATTAATTGATGCTGGCATAAAATAGTGTGTATTGTACATCAATTGGCAACATTCATTCAACACCATTAGAACTGATATTATTGATATTAATAAGATACTCCTCTATATGCAATATTTATCAGATATGTGACAACCATAGATTTTAAACAACACAGCTTGCCATATATGATATAGCAGGAACACATAATTAAGTTTTCTAACAATTTATGATAGAAATACAAATAATAAATAGGATACAAATCCGTACAAATCTTTTAAAAAAACTCAGTATATCATTACCTGAAACCGTATTAATACTTGAGCATTGGTCTTCCCATACTTGTCGGCAATTTTTTTAATAATTGGTTCATCTAAAAGTACTAATCCTTCTGAGTTTGCACCTCTGTAAGGTGATCCTAAAGGTCCATAAGCAGTTAATAGAATTCCATTACTCTCACAAACCTCTTTAAGTTTATTTTGAGTTAAATAAGGATTATTTTCAACCTAAAACACAATAGTTATTAAATACAGTGAAACTTTCATATAATGAAATTCCCATTACTAACAACATTTTCTGTTAAAAAAATATTAATTTACTCCTATTTAACAAAATTCTCTAAAATATAAATTTTTTTTATTGCCTATAAGTCTTTATAATATGGAAGTTTTATTAGATATTATAATTTATAATGCATTACAATTTTAGAAGTATACACACTAATATTATTTGATTTATTATTATACAAATTATTTTACTTAACCAATATTAATTTCTAATTATTTATTAGCATAATGAAATTAAAGCAAAACATTGTTAATTTATAAAAAATTTCTTTTTTAGTTTTTTTAAACTTTTCAGTTATTTGATCATTATCATTA
Organism: Sitobion miscanthi; assembly: GCA_008086715.1. Lineage (NCBI taxonomy): Eukaryota > Metazoa > Arthropoda > Insecta > Hemiptera > Aphididae > Sitobion > Sitobion miscanthi. The sequence goes on from CM017800.1 coordinate 27,839,898, forward strand.
CGACTCTTAACCAATCCTTTGAATCAATCACTACCTAATCAGTGGCTGCACAAGGTTATTTTTTTAGGAATAATGCTCAGAGTACTCAAGACTAATTATGGTTGATGGGTAGGTATGCAGTACTAGGTGCCAGGTGGGTTCAACAATTTTTTGTGCCGTGAATAATAATTGTTTAGTCCTTACTATAGGCGCCTGCCTAGGAAAGTAAAAGTCGTTGCCTAGTATTCACTGAAATTCCTTCAACGGACGTCCCTGATATGAAGTAAATAATTTATTTACTAGTTAATTATACAATGATGAGTTTGAGGCTACTAATAATAATTAAGCAGCATAATAAAGTGACAAAATATGCTACATTAATAATTATTGTTTCAAATACTTTTGACAATTTTGGTTAAACTGTTCTGTATTTATAACAATTTTTATATGTTATAATTTGTCCAGTAGTCTTAGTCTTAGTTATTACCTGATTAACAACTGGTTTTATTGTTGCTATTTCTAAAATTTCTTTCGTTTGTTTAATATTAAAATTTGAAATTCCTATTGATTTTGTGAGTCCTGATTGGACACATTGTTCCATAGCCTTCCATGTGTCTAAATAAGAATCATCAGTGCCAATGAACCTTCCTTCACTATATTTTTCAATCGGATGATCCTAAAAATTATAAAAAATGAATTACAATGTAACTGCTATACCTACAATAGTCAAAATTAAATTATTCACAGTAGTCGCAACTGGCCAATGAATAAGGTATAAATCTAGGTAATCCAAACCCAATAACTTCAAACTTTTCTTCAATGCAACTTCCACGTCTTTAGGTTTATGGTTGTTATTCCATAGCTAAACAAATAACAATTTTAATACTAAACACATTCATGTAATTTTTAAATTATGTACAATTATTAATAATAATGAAAAAATATTTGAATAAAAAAAATACTTTACAAAAGTGAATTCATATAATAAGAATTATTAAGAGGAATGTTGAGATAAACGATAAGACAATAATCTAAAACTACATTATACATGCCATACTTGTCAAATAGTGAATTAATTGTATGACCTAAATAATTGTTATCTGGGCCAATATTATAAAATTATTAATTAATTACCCTATTATTAGATGAGAAAAATATGATCAAATTATCTGTGATTTAAGCATTATTATCTTGGTTTTTTTTTATCTATTACACTCAGCAGGAGTTTAGCATAATAATTGTAAATGTACTTAATAATGTACCTAATATAATAATATGTATATTGTATATATACCTATATATTATATTATTTAAGTCCAATAACATATTATAATTATTCATGACAAACAAATGCACTGCTTTTTATTTATAATATTGTAGCCTGTAGGTAGCAAAAAATGTTTAATTTAGTGGTGACTGAAATAACTTGTTGAATAATTGATATTATAATTTTCTAGAGCAGCATTTCCCAAACTATTCCTCCGCCAAACCCCTTAGAATATAGTAAATATTATTGGGGACTCCGTAATAAAAATAACCAAAAGTAACCTAACCTAACAATAATAAATAATAATAATTTGCGGACCCCCACATAACACAGTGTGCAAAACACTGTTATAGAGGATGTATATGGTATCCATACTAATGTCGTATTATTTTCTGGCAATAAGTTTAAGGTACATACCTTACTAGTAATATATAATTCTTCTCTTTTTATAACTCCTTCTTTAATTTTTTCAGCAATAGCCTTTCCTATGGAATTTTCATTATTATAAAAAGCTGCACAATCAAAATGACGATATCCTATATCAATTGCACTTTTTACAGCATCGTAAATCTCTGTCTGTTCAGATTCTTTTAATTCAGGTGTGGCCTGAAATGTAATAAAATATGCATATAGGTATATTAAACATAAGCAACAAATATTTTCAAATAGATAGGTACGTACAAAAATGTAAATAGTTTTTTTTCATATAAGAACTTAAATAAAACGTGACTGTAATTTATTATGATTTTTGTTGAATTAATTAATAGAAATAAAAAATATATATATAAATAGTTTAACAGCATTTTGTATTAGATACCTGCCAAGTGCCCAAACCTAAGATTGGATACTGTTGGCCATTGTTGAACTTCACCATTTTCACTGATGTAGACGACGACATAATATCTAATATAATTTATAATCAATGCTAGTATATAAAAATCACTCAATCGCAAGAAATGAGCGTGAAAGCTGATATAAAAATCAAAAGGAATGTAAACTTTTTTTTAAATAATATAATCTCTACGAAAGCTAGACTATAATGAACAAATGTACATAAATAATGACGATGGACATCTATTATAATATAGGTAGTATATTATAGAACTCTAGAATAACTATAAAGTTGAGTAACTTAGCACTGCGTTAGAGCCTTAAGTCTTCACACTACGAGAGTACGAGCTAAACACTATTTTTTTATCTATGATATATTTATATCGATTTAAAATTTTTTAAGATGTCCGATGTCCGTATTCGTCTTATGTGTAAATAATTCCCGAACATAATAAAATAGTAATAATTGGCCATAATTTATCATTTCTGATAAGGCAACAGGAAGTAACCACAATAATCCATATTCTATTGTTTATGCTTATCTTAAAAAAATATAATCGTGGTACAGTGACGTATGTAGGAGGAGAACCCCTGAGCTAGGGCCCATAATAAAGTTACAGGTTTACAGGTTCAATTAACATATTGTATGCATATTGCTTTATGTATATTATATTATATTACATTTCATAATCATATTCCGTAGCCTGCATGTACTTTTGATGTTATACCTAAAGTTTTCGTTTTTTGTTTTTATATTATATGAATTATGAAAATTGGAATTTTAATTTTCGTACTTGCTGATAAGTGATAACCACCAATGCTTCAGTTATATTTACATATATCATGTAACGTCTTCTCTTCACATGGTGCTTCCTCACTCATTGGGTGTCGTTCTGTTTACATTTGCGAGGTCTCGGGGACTCATCCTCGGGGTGTAATATAAAATATTATTATAATATATAATAATAATATAATATTTATTAAATAAATAAATATATGTAACACACCAAAGAGTAAGAGTACAGTCAGTGGCATAGCCAGGGAGGGTTTTGGGTGTTCAACCCATTAAAAAAAATACAATTTACAGAACCAGAGTGTAGTAGTAAACGTATACATTTTTAATATATTTAATATTTATAAGCATTTTAGTATTCATTTTAGACAAAATGTTAAATGTTCATCTCCAGATGTTCAAATTAAGCTTCTTCAAGGAATGGGTGGTCTGTTTAGGGACATTGTCAGTTTCCATTTTTTTTTCTATAAATATCAATAAAATGTTATCTGTTGAGTAAAAAAGCTTGAAAATTTAATAGAAGGCACCTAGGTTATTGTTTCAGTGGCAGATGAAAAAAGTTGAAAATCCTTAGTCACAGTTTTTATTTATAAGCATTTTAAGTTCAAATCTTGACAAAATACGGAAAAATCACGAAAATTAGCAAATTATTTTGAGATGAGAATTCATAAAAATGTTTCTTTTTAAATCTAAGATTTGAAAATGTAATACAAGATTACCCATAAGTTTGTCTACCTTTATCAAAAAAAAAAAATGTCTACAAGCAAATCAAATTAAATTTTTATGAGCGTTTGAAATTCATATTTTTACAACATTTGATAATCACTCGATATCTCATGTAACGATTTTCTTATTTTGTTGTAATGAAAAAACGTATGACTGTAGATACTTGAAAATTTCACTGAATGTTTGTATTAGCATTTCCTATACACGATAAAATTTTGAAAATAATTTAACTCTTTTTGAGCCATTTACGGACATTGCCAGTTTTCAATTTTTTTTAGTTTTTTTTTCTATAAATATCAATAAAATTTTATTTGTTGGAAAATAAAGCGTGAAAATTTAATACAAGGCTCCTGATATATTTTTACAATAGCAATTGAAAAATATTAAAAATACATAGGCACAATTTTTTTTTATAAGCATTTGATTTAAAGTTCAAATTTCGACAAAATTTATAAAATTTATAATTTAATAACTATTTTGTAGTTAAAAATGTATAAAATGTTCAACTTTTATAGCTAAGGATTGAAAATTGAAAACAAGGCTCCACGTAAATAGGTTATATATAAATTACTTTATGCACAATAATATCATCAAATATACTTAGTAACATCATAGTCTGACTGGCCGTTTTCGCTCAGAATTGTTTTTCTTATACAATGATATTATATCATTGAATTCAAATTTAACACCATCCATTACAGTGATCCACTTGTAACCTACTGTACAGCAGAGCGACATCCACTTACCCACCTTTTTACCTATTACTCTCGTGTAGTCGTGTAGAAACTTACTATTCCCCAAATATATAATACAACATATTATTTGCTATCGGCACAAAAATAATTTTGAACATAGTTAACAATATTTTTGAATTTAATATATTATTATGCATAACTATTTCAATTGAATAAGTAATTAATGTTGTCAAAATTCGAACTTTTAATATTTCAAAAAAAAGTCGTGCCAGTGATAGATCTTTATTATTTCTCAACTGCTATTATAATATAACTAATTATGAGGACTTGTGTTTTCCAAGTTTTTTGACCGAGCGAACATTTTTATTGACAATAGTAATTTAAAAAAACTCGAAATTTTCTTATGCCTATAAATAGCTCAAAAATAGTCGTAAAAATTAGTGTAAATATAATATAAACATTAAATAAAAATGTCTACGGTAACTTTTTTTAGAGTTATACTAAATAACAAAATTGTTTTTTTCAAAAACTGGTTTTGCTTAAAAATCTAAGTTTTTTCTTAATTTTTTATATGTGAAGCTATTAAAAACTATTTGCAATTTTTTACTTTTGACCCTCCAAAGTACCAACTAGATTCACTTTCCTACCAGAAAAGGCGGTGCTGTTGAAGAAAATCAAAGCATTTTTTATTGGCCCCAAAGGGTATCAAAAATTTAAAAAAAAACACACATCATTGTAAAGTCAATACATTCATTGCTCCGCTCGAAATCTATAAAATATATGATGTCATTCAAAAAGGAAAAAACTTAAAATAATATAACGATAAAAAATAGTGAAAAATATTATATTCTTTCAGAAATGTTGTTTTTAAATGATATCAAATTATGTAAAACAATTTTTTTTGAAATCATTAGTGTAGGCCATTTTTGGCCTACCGGGAAATTATTAAAAGGGACCCCACACATGAAAAAAAATTTTAAATCGTAAATGAAAAATAAAACCAATTCATTATATTTTATTTCTTATAAAAAAGAATTTTTATGTAAAACGTTTTCAATATTTTTAGAGTAGTCCGCCAGTCTAAATATTTAATTTACGCTTAATACATATTAATATGTAGAAATGAACAAGCATAAAACAAAATATTATCATTGAATTATATGCATACAGCATATAATATAATGATTAGTGATTAGTGATTACTAAATAGTAATTAAAAGTACCAATTAATATGATTTGTAGGCTGTAGCCATTATTTAAATACAATTAAAAAATATATATTTATTAATACTATAGTATTATAATACTATAGTCGATAAAAACCCAACGTTCTTAAAAATATATCTCCTGCTATCAATATATATATATATAATGATTAGTGATTAGTGATTACTAAATAGTAATTAAAAGTACCAATTAATATGATTTGTAGGCTGTAGCCATTATTTAAATACAATTAAAAAATATATATTTATTAATACTATAGTCGATAAAATACCCAACGTTCTTAAAAATATATCTCCTGCTATCAATTTTAATTAGTTATTGATAATTCTACATTTAACATTTATATGCATAAATACGAAGAATATATTGATTCTAGTTAGAATATTTAGCCTTGAACGTGTAATCTAGGTTTCGTGATTTCTAATCTGAGGACATAATGTATAATAGTTTCCATTATCAAAATTTCATTTTTTTTAACCTTGACACAAGTTTTATTGTACCTGTATCAGCTGTATAATTTTTGAATATATTTTATGGTATGGGTTAGAATGGCCCTAGAATCAATTTGTTCAGCTTTATTAAGTGCTATATATATGTCATATTATGTACGAGGAGGTATATGACATATTATGTTAGGTTCAAACTTCAAAAGTTAAGTCCTAAAAAAACATTTATGTACAACAATAGCATCATATGGATACACCCTTACGACCTGGCACTTTCCTTAGTGAGTACTAGACAGTAGACACTTAGTCTAGTAGGCATGATACTATGATAGAAATGCTAGTAGGTATGATGTGTCTGCCCGGCTAGGAGGGCTTACATTTCAAAGATGCGATACTTAAGTCGACGCCTTGAGGCGTTGCTGCTACCTGGGTTTCTCGGCCCAGATTAAATACTTATACCAGCAGCTATACCTAACTGCATAAGAAATAAGAATAGAAAAACAATGTCATAAGCCAATATAACATGTTCAAATTGTGTAAGTATACCAACTCGCCAACTATTTGCGCCATTTGTGGGCAAGTAGAATTTTTGAAAAGTTATAAGGTTACTATAATAGGTACCTACCTACTTTTAAAGCAGCCAGTAGATACTAGATACTTATATAATAATACATGGCTAAAGCATAAACATATAAGTACAAATTCAAAATAGGTAACTGTAAAATTAGTTCCTCAACATTAATAAGTTTGGGACTTTGGGTATTCACTTCAAACCATAAGCATTGATTTTACAAAGTTATATATAATCCACAAAGAATAGAATTTCTAAATTAAATTCTAGTCTTTTTGGTATAACCTATACTATAACATTAAACTTTTTAAATTAAATAAGTTCTTAATAAACATATGATAGTCACCTCTTTAACTCTTCTTTAATCTATAGAAGTAATTAAAAATAAGTATTTAAATGCAATACAATATGCATAAACTTTCCAAATGTTCCTTTTATAAAATCTGAAATTAGTTTTATCATTCATTAATAATATGCTTATGTTTTCTTTCCCCTTATCATCATATCTTGCTTCCTTCTTAAATTCAAAAAGTTGTAGGTTAATAGTTGTGAAAATCAAAATATAAAAAGAAGTTTCCAAAATATAGAGAGCCATTTAGATTATATGTAAAAGTAAAATATATTTTTAATTTTAGCTACTTAAATCATGATTATACTTTATGAGTTGACTTTAAGTCTCGAGGTTAAATTGTAATAACTGATTAAATAAGAACTACAAATGTTATAAGTATTTGAAAGGTATACAATATGTATATTATTAATTAGTAATTAATGATGATTATGTTAAGTTTGCGTGAATAGTTATAAATGTACATCTTTGCAGTTTGAACCTATTTAATTGATATAACTTTCCGATTATTTTACATGTCATTCTCTGTTTAAATTATAATAATTAATAAATTATATATTTTACATAGTTTTAAAATACACGCATAAGAATAGAACATAACAAAACTAAAATAGTTACCATTTAGTTTTCTTACGCTAATTAAAATATTTTAATAGTGACTTCTGAATTGGTGTTATTTAAAAATATATTATATATATATATATATATTTAGTTTTCCCGACCATTAAGGTTATACATTTATATCAATGAACTGAAATAATATATCATGAAAATAAATTTACTAATTTTTTTTTTAATAATACGGTTTATTAAATAAATTAAAAAACTATTGAAAATTATTTAGTTTTTACAAAAATATTACACATATGTTTTTGCAAAAATCCATTAAATTTATTATGCAATTAAAATATGCTGTACGTTTGAATAGTATATTAAAATAATTAAAAACTATTAGTTATGTTGCAGAAACATTATTAATTAATATTAATATTCATCGTGGAATGGATAATCCTTGAAATGACTATTCCTGTAAAAAAAAGGTATATGGTTGATTAAAAGAATAAATAATAAAAACCAGTTTGATATTTTTAAACAAATATTAACTATTAACATACCAGTTAAGATGAAGAACTCTGCCATTACAATCAAAAGTATCAATCTCATCAATATCGCCTTGTTCTAATACAAAGTCCCATATATCAAAATTGGATTCAATGCGACTCTTGGTCACAGATTTTGGAATGACAATGGTGCCCCTTTGTACTTGATATTTAATCAAAACTTGAGCAGCAGTTTTACCATATTTTTTTGCAATTGCTACAATTTTTGGGTCTTCCAAAAGTAACGGATCTTCTGGCTTAGCCCAAGGCCTGTCTGGAGATCCTAAAGGACTGTATGCAGTTACGAATATATTATTTTGTTCACAAAATTCTTTTAATTTTTTTTGATTCAAGTATGGATGGCATTCAATCTAAATATAAACAAATATAAAGTATTTTCATTATATTTTTAATTTAATATAATACAATTAATATTAAATTCATACTTGATTAACAACTGGCTTTATGGTAGCTATGCTTAGAATGTTTTCTATTTGTTTCTTATTAAAGTTTGATATACCAATTGACTTCACAAGACCTTTTTAACCAAGTTTTCCATTGCTTTCCATGACTCTATATAAGAACCATTTCCTTCGAGTGTGACTCCATCAGCATCCTTTGGAAACCATTCATCTTCCAACTTACCCTCCTAGTATAATTATAATTTATAAATAATTAATTTTTATAGATATTCAGTGGGCATGAACTATTTTTAGATAATTTAAAACATACCTTAAAAGCCATAGGCCAATGAATTAAGTATAGATCCAAATATTCAATTTGTAAATCAGATAACGTTTTTTTTAATACCGTTTCAACATAATCGGGTTGATGAAAAGTGTTCCACAGCTAAAAATATAGTATATTAATTATTTTAATTCATAAAAATTAGTAAATATTCTTACTTTGCTAGTAATGAATAAATCTTCACGTTTAACAACACCTTCATCAATTTTTTGCTTGATAGCTTTCCCTATTTCGTTTTCATTTTCATAAACCATAGCACAATCGATATGTCTATATCCTGTATCTATAGCAACTTTGACTGCGTCTCCAACTTCACCAGGCTTTGACTGTAAATATAAAATAAAATTAGTTAAACATTTTATATTTTTACTTTTTAGTAATCATTAGTGTAGTATCATTAGTAAGTGTTTTATTATTTAGGTGAATAGTTGATATATTATCGTCTCTCGATATTATAGCTCAACGAGTATATGGTATAATTTTATTGTTGTACGTACCTAAATATATGGGAATATTAGACTATATTTATAAAAGATTAATATTTTAATTTTATAATTTATTGTTTATCATCTACATAGGGGTGTCAAGACCTTATGTGCAGGTTGTACAAGCCATATGATATGAACGTGAAACTGGATAAGTTAGTAAGTTAGTTTGACCTCTGAATTTTAAAAAAAAATCAAATGAAAAATAATTTATCATTATTAAAATGGAACTACAATATTAAGCGCAATTATTACATGTACGCATGCTTTGTAAAATGTTCAGGTTGTACCTCTGTATGATAGATACCTACGAGCTGTAGAAATGTCTATGCCTACATACTTATATTTTTTTTTTAGTATGATGTCTGTAAAAGTAATTAAATTATTGGGAAGTATTATTATTTTCAATTTTCAGTATTGAAAAATGAAAACTGTCAATAATATAGGTACCTATATATAAGTAAATGGTATCATAATAACTTATAGGTAATTATTTAAAGTAATCTGTGCGTTCAGGTTCTTAATTTAAAACATACAAATAGGACTTATCCATGGCTAAATATATAAATTTGGCAATGTATCTACCTATTACTTTGTGTAGTATACAATAATTATCTCATATAATATGTATATATTTATTATAGTTGAGGATAAAATTAAAATGTACCTAATAACTAGGTAAAATGTTTGAAAAAGTTGAATACCTATACTTCAACTTAAGTACTTAGGTATCTACACCTAATTTAAAATAATTCATAACTTATATATAATTAAAATTAGATAGGGAACTTAAATTAAATTAAAATATAGGCAAATACTACCAACCAATTTTTAATTTATTTATTATTATTTAGTAATTATTTACCTTCCAAGTGCCAAATCCTACAACTGGATACTTCTGACCGTTATTAAATGTGATGAATTGATTTTTTGATGCCATTGTATTTGAAATTTTTTTACTTTTAGTAAACAAATTATACAATTATAAATTGAATCAACAACGAAATATCAGTAGGTAGATCGTAGGACAGAGTAAATTATAAAGTGGTAGTAAATCGCCGTCGCACTAAACTATATAGTAGTGTAGTGCAACAATCACTGAGCTAAGATACTCAGATAAGATTATATTATTATATAAGAATATTAATATTTAATATTATACTACAATAGTTGTTTTGTATTCTGTAGTCCGACTATGTGACGTAGTGACGTGTAGACAGGGTCGTGCATTAGTGCGGACTCGATAACAAAAACGAGCCAGCTTACCCCCACTCCTGTTACTAAAGCTATACCGTATATTTGCCAGTTGGTATACTGTTGTAGTCGGTAATTTACTCATAAATCATAAATACAAAATAGCTATTTTCATAATATCCATTGGGACCCTCAGTATTAACCTATCATTATTTATTTACTTAATATTATTTACCTTTTAGTTTTTACCATGACAACAAACAACGAATCAAAGGTATGTTTTGTCATGTTATTTACATTCCGTTCACCGACCATCGTTGTTATCTACCTTTTATACATTTATAGTGTTACACAGTTGGGTAGTATTATAAGTAGTGTTTATAATCAATGGTAGTAGGTTTTAACTGCATGGCATTGTGACAACATTTATTTTGTCATTGCTTAGTGTTAGACGTTAGTAAGTAGTGAGACAAGTAGACAACACATGCGCGTACGACGTCCCTTGAAGGCTGAGACCCCCATCAGACATTTGAATACCAATCAGTAATCACAAATTGTTCACTTCGTCGTCAATAATTTTTCCCTATATAGATATGCCAAATTGTGAAGTCACTATACTGACTACCAACTGGGACACTCAGGTCCTACTCACTAAACACCTCATGTTAATTTAATAATGTCAATAATAAACTCAATATCAATATGACAATATCTTAAAAATGTTCGATATTTGATCTTTTTCCATATAGTGGCTACTGTGAAATTAGCCCCCAACATAAAAAGATATTTTCTTGGAAAATTAAATTGGTATGTCAATATTATGAAAATTAAATAGCAAACTGTAGCAAATTAATTGCAAAAGTCTGGTTTCTGTAGCTTGAAGTTGGGGGCCCAACCGTTTTATTAGTAGTCTATGGGCCCAACTTCAAGTGTCAGTTTTTGTTCTTACAATTTATGAACATAGAACATGGCGAGCTTATAGACGCTTCACTATTATAAATATTCATTATCGAAATAATCAAATAAATTACCTATTATAATAATTATTTGTATACTTTACTTTACTTTACTTTTTTTTGTTAATTTATTCTTAAGTACCTACCTATTAGGTACTTTAAATAATTTATGGAGCAAAAGTTTTTATAATTTTTTTTTGTAAATTTAGTCAATATGAGATATTATATTAAATGTATTTATTATACTAATTAGCAATCATATTATTAAACCTATATTATACGACTATATAATAATTATGATAATATTGACAATGTTTAAAAAATGTCATGTAAGCCACGACGGTCTTATCGGTCTTGACTTTAAACAAACAAAGTTATATAATTAATAGTTATATATAATTAAACAATTTATTACTATCTACAAAGTATATTGAAACAATTTTTAAATTATTGATGACCGAAAAATGTTCTTTATTTAGGAACGAGGAAAGGAACTAGTTCTTTTATTTAAGCCAGTGACGAGAAACTATTTAGTTCCTTTTTAACAAGATGAGCGCGAACGTGAAATAATTATTTTTTTAAAAGAACTTTCCAAGCACTGCATGTTTATTAATTTAATTATTTCTATTATAATATCATGCTATTGGCTATTATTCATATCTGTACTTCAGTGGTAACAATACGAACAATGAATATTATTAGAAAAACAAGTGGTAACGTTTAATACGATGGGTGATCTGCAAGAGTAATAATATTATAATATATGAAATACCAGTTACAAAATGGTTGTTATTAAATAACTCGTCGTCGTTTAAAATAATTCAAATAATTGTTGCCTGCAGGGCGTGGGCTACGGCCGGACAGTAATGCGAATACCGGTCGCCAGGCGCCGGCCGCATTCGTCTCTAATCTATTACGGTTGCCAACTTGGCGGATGCCGTTGCGGCGTTGCCGAGTACAAAGCGCCGGTAACCGGATAATTGCCATGGCTAAAATTTAGCCGGTAAATAGTAAAATACAAAATAAATTATTAATTGATAAACAATTGTGATTATTCATGGTAAATGGTTAGTGTTTGGCCATCACTCATAAAGCCAGACTACCTTATAGAGTTCTACACTATAAAAATAAAGACAGTACTTCAGAGTACACTATACAGTTTTAGTACACTGTACACTAGTACTATAATGCAGCGAGTACGTGGTACGCCAGTACTGCGGACTGCGTGACTGTCTGATGCACGATGTTGAAAAGATCTATCTTCTCTACATCGTGAACCGTGGTCTAATGTCTATAAAAAAAAACATTGTACTGCAAGCAATGCAAGCTGCCGTAACTCAGTGGCTGCCATTATATCATTGAACAGTAAACAGTTATTAAATCAGTGTTACCAAAGTTAAAATGTAAGTTTTGTTGTTTCTGATTAACAATAACAAACTATGCAACTAAGTCACATCTACGGTCTACACGTCTTGACTCGACTTGACCGTTGAGACTCAAGTACATTATTATGCCTTTGTGCCACCAAGGTGAATTGATCTACCTCGCATGTCTCCTTACATCATATTACTACTATAGACAATAATCATAATATTAGTAAATAATAAATATCAATTAACAATTTAATTTAACTTGATCAATTTTGTAATTAGAAAAAAAAGATTGTATTAGTTTTCCAATCGATTTCTGCCTAAGCTAAATTATTTTGTGATGTCCAAGTGACTAAGTCCAAGTTGACTGCTTTAAGGGACGATACAAATTTAGAAATCGATTTTCGATTTAACGAAGTAGAAACAAAGACGAACCACGGTGGAAATGGTTGTGTATATTTTGTAGCCTATCTACAACGCCGTATGATCATAATTTTACACAATTGAAATGCTTTAAAAAAAATATAATCAGTTATCAGATTATAAGATTTAGAAACCATTAGTGGAGTTTGAACCCATTGCAGATACAAACGCACAGAGACTGAAAGACGTATTTAAAATTTTCACGCCCCAGCGCTGAAATATTATGAATGAACATATTTAAAAAAAATTAATTTTTTACAATTTGTCGTATATTTGAAATGAAAAAACGAATTCAATAAATAAAAAGGCTTTTTTACAACATAAAATTCAAAAAATGACTACCCAGATCTTTATGTAAATACATCTCTTTGCAAATCCCTGTGTACAATACATAATTTTGGATTTCCTAATTAACTTATTAACTTAATAGGTAACTAGTTTAATTGGCTGTTGAAATAACTAAGCTTTTTGCAGTTGATTTAAAAGTAATCCATCAAGTTAAAATTAAATGTTTGGTTTTATACATTAATTATTACTATTCTATTATTAATTATTATTGTTCTGTGTTATTACTGTACATGGTTTTAAATACAAATAATCTAATATACCTAGTAATATTATTCACAGTACAATTATTCACTGTACCTTAGCCTTGTCGAACGCCCCTTAGTGGCCTAACAACCTTAAATATGTCTCTGCCATACCTTAATAATAAAATGACTAAAAATCGTAGTAACGTCGAAAGCATGCAGATAGCACAAAAGTCAAGAGCATAAAATTTGTCTTAATTAGGCACTCTTGTCGGATTGTATTAAACATTTATATGGCTAAGAAAATATTGATTTCTATAATATAACACAATATGTTTTATTTTTTGAAAATACATCATATTTTAATATATTAGTTTAATTTGAAATACTCATATTATAGTATATACCAACTACTTGCATACATTTTATATAGATGCTCAAAAAAAAAAAAAACAATTAATAATGTACTATAGGTACGTAGGAATGTTTTTTCTTTTATTTATATGTATTCATGTCCATTGTACATTTAAAAAAATGCAGAGTAACTAAAAAGTAACGCTTTTCAACTACGTATATTTAATTCAATATTCATCAGTGAATGGATAATCCTTAAAATGCATGTTCCTAAAAAATATATATTATCATTTTAAATATTATTGGTGAATACATTTGAAAATATACTTAAAAGCAGTAAATAATATTATAGATACCCCTTCATGTGCACAAAGCGACCATTGCAATCGAATGTATCAATTTGATCGATATCCTCTTGTTCAAGTTCAAAATCCCATACATCAAAGTTGGATTCAATACGACTCTTAGTTACAGATTTTGGAATAACCATAATTCCTCTTTGAATTTGGTATTTTATTAATATCTGAGCTGAAGTCTTATTATATTTGTCTGCGATTTCCATAATCTTCGGATCTTCTAAGAGAGTCGGGTCTTCAGGTTTTTTCCATGGGTTATCTGGACTTCCTAGTGGACTATATGCAGTTAATATTATATCGTGTTCGTCACAAAACTCTTTTAATTTTTTTTGGGTTAAATAAGGATGGCATTCAACCTATAAATAACAAACAATTATTGATACGAACATTACTAATTCCAGATGAAATATAAGTTTATATAGGTACTTGATTGTTTACAGGTTTCACGGTAGCTACATCTAATATGTCTTGAATTTGTCTTTTATTAAAATTTGATACACCTATTGATTTCGTTAGGCCATTTTCTACCAATTCTTCCATTGCTTTCCATGTATCAATATATGAACCATTACCTTCAATTGTGGCACCATCATCGTCTTTTGGAATGAAATCATTATTTAATCCGCCCTCCTAATATGTTACAGTATTTTTACTATAAGTAGGTACGCATTTATTGGTAGAAATATTTATGGTGTTTTTAGACATAACATACGTACTTTGAAAGCCATAGGCCAGTGAATCAAGTATAAATCTAAGTATTCAACTCGTAAATCTGATAAAGTTTTTTTTAATACACTTTCGACAATATCAGGTTGATGAAAAATATTCCATAACTGAATACAGGAATAAAATTTGTAATTGTATAAATGTTTCTATATTTCTTTAAAATTTAAATTGTAATTACTTTACTAGTAATGAACAAATCTTCACGAACTACTACGCCTTCATCAATTTTCTGATTAATAGCATCTCCTATTTCTTTTTCATTTCCATAAAACATTGCACAATCAAAATGTCTGTAACCTGTATCAATTGCAACTTTCACTGCTTCTTCAACTTCTCCAGGTTTCGACTAGGTACATTATAAAATTATAATATACATATAATTCACATTTCATATAATATTATGTTAACTAAGTAAAATATAAATCATGAAACATTTATTAATCCTATGTGATACGTTTATTTTTTCTTATTACTGTTCTAAATAAAAATAATTATATGTTATATCAAAAATTGCGTTATATCTGATTCACAGCCCACATATGATACGTTATTTACCGGTCATTAACATTATTTGCCTACAAATATGGTAATCATCATGATATTTTAGTGAATCACGTTAAAACTGTATGACATGAGAAATGTTGTTAATAATAATAAAGTTAATTGGATACGTGATATTTAGGAATTACAATTTTAGTTTGACTGTGACTGAACGAATCCAGTTTTTCATTTTATGTCTACATTGGTTAAATAAATAACTAAAAATACCTAATAACTTTTAAAATGATATGAAAATTTTAATATTTACTACAGTTCGTTAAAGAATAAAATATATACATTTTATAAATATATAAATACATAATACTTTCACTCATTTTATTTAAAAAAAACTTTTTAAGCCACACACATAGGAATTTTTAAAATCTCCATCTCCAAATTTTGTCAACAGTATCTTTCTCGATTTCATCCATAGCACTCTAATTTTAATCTGTACCGATGATTCTGTTTCTGTTTTATCAGGTGGGTTTTTCTTTTACATCGTCAAATTTCACATTTATTTGTCTAATATTCTACCACTCATTGCATCTCCTTACATTTCCGAAGGAGCATTTTAAAATGTACAAACTATTTACAATTTTAAAAATCTCATAAACACTTGAAAATTAAAAATATTTATAAAAAAACCTAAGAGATTTACTAGATAATATTCCTTCTTTTACATTTGGTAATAGGTCCGGTCAGCCTTGCAATAAATTAATAAAAATTACTATTTTTTTTAATATTAACTAAAGCTTTGATAACAACGGGTTTTAGCATTGTTTAAATTATATTAGTACAATATTTAAGTTAAAATTTACATTGACATTTCCAAAAGAAATTTAAATTTGTTGTGTATTTTTACTCAATGAGAATGTTTAATTTTAAATTATTAAAGTTATAATAGAAAAAATAAATTAAAACTTATAGTTATGTAATTTTTTAAAAAAATAATACATATATTTAAATAAATTAATATAATAATTTAATTACCTTCCATGTTCCAAATCCTAAAATTGGATACTCTTGACCATTATTAAATGTTACGAATTGATTATTTGATGCCATGTTGTTTAATACCAATGTTGAAAGTAACTATACAGTTTTCAACGAGTTCACAAAGTGTAATGTTGAATTAATGCAACGTTAGTAACAGTGAAATGTAAAAGCTTTGATTTAGAGTGATGATAAATTGAACAATGAAGATTGAAGAATGAATAGAGGCATTTTTATTGTTGCCATTATTCATTTTACAATAGAGGTGGAGCAATAAATGTCAAGTCTTATTAATATTATGCTGTATAACTGATATACTATATTAAAATTTTGAATTTATATAAGACTAGCTGATCCCGAGCACTTCGTTGCCTGTTAAATATATCAACTCTATATGACTCAAACTTTGTTTAATTCGTTATTTAATATTCGGCGAATGGTGTTCAAAATTTATCTTAACTTTTCCGTTGCCCGGAATAAAAATTCTGATTCACAGCAGTACATTATCAGGTGAGCAATCTGCCTGCGGTAGATCGCGGACCCCATGTTGTTTGTGCGTAAGTGTATGATTATAGTGTATAACTCTAAAGTATTAAAGTTATACCAAGTTTTTACTTAATTCCACCTTCAGTGGATTAATATAATCAATTTAATTATGAATTAAATAAAATAAAATTAATTGAATAAAAAAAATTTTAGGAAAATCCACCTGTGTATAATATATTGGTTGCTATTGGTTAATCGGGCATATTTGTTGATTTGTATCATTGTATTTCGTCAATATACATATAAGATCTGATAAGTAGTTCCAGAGTTTAGTCTGTATAGTTATAGTCTGTGTATTTATATAGTTAGTTGGTAGATTAGACCTCTGGGAATAAGATAGGTTAATATTTACAAAGGGTTAAATTTGTTTTTTATTTCATTCATCGGATTTTAGTACGGTTAGGTTAGGATAGGATTTTGTATAAATTGATTATATTAAGTAAAAAAGACAAACTTGGTATAACTTTAATACTTTAGAGTTAAATCATACGTACAAACAGCACGGGGTCCGCGATCTACCGCAGGTAGATTGCCTACCTGATAATGTATTGCTGCGTATCAGAATTTTTATTCCGGGAAACGGAAAAGTTAAGATACATTTTGAATACTATACACCGAATATTATAAACGAATTGAACAAAGTTTGAGTCATATAGAGTTGATACATTTAACGGGCAACGAAGCGGGATCAGCTAGTCTATACTATTATATAAAGAGGAGTTGTTAGTTACCATTGTTGAGGGTGATCTCTGGAACTACTGAACCGATTTCGAAAATTTTTTCACCAATAGAAAGCCAATTCTTTATGAGTATCGTAGACTAATTTAAAAAGGGAATTGATCACCCCTGGTAGGTTCTCAAACAGGAATTTTGAGATTTACGATAGAAATTGTGTTTATTAATGGTTGGTATGGATTATAGGAGTTGAGAATAATACTGATTTATTATTATTATTTATTATTATGTAACAGGCCATTATTTGTAATAATATTGATAACTCTTTTGTTTATTAAGTTAGAGAATCTATCAAATGCCATAAACCTTCTCCGCAATAAGTTGTTCAATTAAAAAAAAAATCATAACGATCGGTTCAGTAGTTTCCGAGAACATAGGCCTCAAAGGTATACATTTTCACATTTACATATAAGATAAATATTATAATTTGATATCTACTTCTACAGAATAATGTTTTGTATTTGCAGGTTTAGTCTTTGAAATAGATTTAATATCAACAATAATAATTGTATAATAATTTATTTTAGGTGGAAAAAATAAAAGAGGGTTGTTAACAATTTAATACTATCGTCTACGGTAATTTTAAAAAGTATCAACTTAGCAACAGTATGTCAGTACTCAGTATAACAATTATTAACATAGTTTGAGCTAATTTACATACCTAGGTAGTCGAAATATTTATAATTATTACATAAACACGCCGAGGAGAAGGCCAATAACTTAATCGTATACTGTAATTTATTATTATTTGTAAAAAAAAATATTAGGTCATTTAATGATATTTATATTTTATTGTTGAACACGTCTGTATTCCAACATAAAGTTTTTTTAGCAACTTCTTCTATAGATTGATTAATAATTTAAAATGCATCATGTAGTGCAGTTCCATTTTATTAAGTGTGGCGTAAAATAAAAATATATATATACAGAGTGTAACAGAAAGATATGAAATATACATATACTGGAAATGTTCTTAAACAGTTCAAAACTTATCAAAATTTTTTGAAAATTTTATCGTGTATAGAATATGCAAATGTAAACTACCTGTGAAAATTTCATGTATATACGTTCATTTGTTTTAGAGTTAAACCAAAAACCAAAATCGATTTTGTCATAACTTTCTGTTACACTCTGTATAATTTGTTTACAAAAGCATGTAATACGTTAGATTATTTTGCGTGGTTAATTTTAACTTTTCTAATTTTCTAATATTCATATAAAATATGATAATATGTTCTTAATGAAAAAATGTCCATTATGTTTCTATTATTATTTCCATTATGTTCTAGGAAAACATGGGATTCTATTTAAATATTTTAATTTAAATATTTAGTTCAGTATTTTGATGTATTATGTAGGACGTAGGTAAACTCTGTATCAAGGTATAGGTGGGTTGATTTCTTCATACTATGCGATTCTTTTCTTTTTTTCAATATTAAAATACTGAAACTAATTTAAATACTCATTTACCCACTTTTTACAAAAATAATATAAGAGAGGATTACATAATATTTTATTCAGTGATTTACTCAAATATGTATATAATATAATATTACATAATAATATAAGTACACGTTTTATGGATAAATTAAATTTTTTTAAACAGTAAGGTAAATGTTTATTTAAAAAATGTAAATACATTTCGAAACTAAATTCTATATATAACTTATTATAAATAATTCAGTATAATATACAAATATAATTTATTATTCTATTAAATTATACATTATACAAGTGTAAGCAATTGTCTTATAATTTGTAAAATATTTTTTTTAATGCAATCGGGTAAATGTATAATATTTTACAACTCATAATATTATATAGATTTTAGACTACCTACTTATATGTCTAATAGTCTTGGTTACGATTCAATAAATAAATAGTTAATATTAAATATTTCTTTGAGAATTTAAGAACTTAAATCATGAGGGATTCTATTCATATATTTTATTTACAAAACGATTTACATTTAAAATAATTTTTTAATTTCCTAACGACGAGAATGTCGATGGTGAAAAAAAATATTAGGTAGATATATTATGAATCTTGTAATATCTCTATTTAAAATATATGTATAAATATAGGTACATAAGTTTGGCATTTACGCTTACGTCAATTACTTTACATATTTTATCGTTGATGCTTTTTAGTTTTCAAAATATGATCAATTAATATTATCATTAATCCAATCCAAGTATCGAGTGACCCTTGTATACACACCCGGATAGCCAGGTTCACCACATTTGTTACCAAATGATACAATACCAATTTGTATCCATCTACCATCCTTTTTTAGCATTAACGGACCTCCAGAATCTCCCTGAAATAATATATTTTTTATAATACACTTTCTTAAAATACTTTTAGATTAAGATTTACCTGACAAGCATCTTTTCCTCCTTCTTTCAATCCTGCACAAATGAAATCTTCATTGATTGGTTGGAAGTAAGTTCTGTCACAGTCGTTATTATTCCATACAGGAAGATCGACTTGTCTTTGTACAGTACTCTCTTTACCACCTGTATTATAATTAATTTTAATTAAATTGTATTATATTAATTGCAATTATTTCAAATTCAATTTACCATAGTACGTAGTGCCCCATCCTACAACTGTTGGACTCTGTCCAACAAAAGTATCTGACTTAGAACTTTTAGGAGGTAAACACAAAGGTATTGTGTACTTGCTCCTTTTGACAGGTCTATCTAATACGAGGATTGCAATATCATTATAAAAACCAACTCTGGAGAATTTATTATGTCCACGAACTTCGACAACATAATATGTTTCGGGAGACGAAGGCTCATCATCCCTGCGTAGGTCTACGTCACCCAGTCGAACTGTAAATTGTCTGGCATTAAAACTGAAAAAAAAATTATTTTAATCTTTCAATGAATTTTTTTTTATTAATATAAAGTTTTCCCGACATGGTCATCTAAACTTAATATATCAACAAATAAAACATACGGCATTTGTCTATTATCTCGTGTGCAATGCGCAGCAGTGAGAATATGTCTAGGTCCAATTAATGAGCCTCCACACCAAAATTCAGTTCTCCTAGGACCATGTAAGAATATAGCAGCCATCCATGGCCATCGACCTGGTAAAGCTTCATCTCCTCCGACTACTCGGAACTTTGGTACTTCAGGTCGTCCACAGTCTAATTTTAAATTCATCATGTATATAAGTAATTCATTTAAAAATTACATGCAATTATTATGATTGAATTTTATAGTTTTTTTTTAAACAAGTTAGCATTTATGCGATGATCATATTTATAATTTCAACTTATTGTATGATATTATTATTTAGTTATTCGTTTTTTACAATAAACACATCAACAATAAAATATATCAAAATTATTTATTTGTTTGTTAATCTATTTGAGTTTATCTACCTATTATATGCTAGCATAATTCAGGTAATAAAATATTAAATAATACAATAGTTCTTAAATCTCTTGGAAATGTCAACACAACAGATATTATAACTGGAAAATATAGATTGAATCTATTTTTTTAGTTCTCATAGAATAAAATCATATACTCATAACCAACATTATATGGCCATTAATCATTATTTTAACTACGTATTTTTATTATATGCAGTTTTTTAAATGTTATGTTATATATTATTAGGTATTAGGTATGTCATCAGAAATGCTGAAGTTTGTTACAATATTGTTTCTTATAATTTTATAAGTTATAAGATCATTTTAAAACTAAAATAATTGGAATACAATTTGAAGGCAAGTTTACAGCTAAGTTGATTGTCGTAGATAAAAACCGGTTGTAAATACTTAATATATCATCTAGGTATGCGTGAAATAAACAAATTTACTGAAGCGTGACATTGTGATGAAAAAATATTAAAAATATCAACTAGGCACTATTAATTACTATATAAGAGGTTTAACGGTTAATTGTTTTAAGTCCATACTAAATCTGAGTCTAATTCTATCACACATGTAGAACTACCAATACATAATACACCGGCCTATATAATATATATATAGCGCATAAGTGTAGCATTTTATTTTGAATTATTTTGATATCAATTGTTTATTACTATAGTACCTATATCATGTATAAATAGTTTTATCGTATTATTAAGGAATGCAAAAACTAATTATCTTTTAATAATAATATGCTATTGATTTTTTAAGTATGCATTATCTATATAATAATTGTATTATAAATGTTGATTTTACACAGATCAGTTAATAATAAAAAATTATAATGTGGGTATACTTAAACGTATAAATGAATTGTGCATTATTATAATCTTTAAATCATATGATCATCAAACATAGATCAAATATAACTCCCCATCAAAGCTATGCTTATAAATCGTTTTATTATTATTACATTATAATTCAAATGTGTATTGTGTTTTGTTTTGCTAAGTATATTTTATTATTAATATTATTATTATATTTATTAATAGTTTATACCTTCATCAATAGTATTAGAAGTTACCAAACTTGTAGTTGGTTTGGTTGCTACTTGTATTGGTGCTTTAGTAGACAACGTGATGATATTAGCCGGTGGTGGTCGAGTGGCCGAGGGTGGCCGAGTATTTATTGGCGGTCTAGTGACTGCAGTTTGAGGAGGCACAAAGTGTTCAGGTTTTGAAGGTTTTTCAGGAACAAGTCTATAAGAGAATAAAAAATATAGTTAAACAAATTATTATATTTTTTTCTATTATCATGATATTAAAAAGTATATAAACATTTTGATTGTTATTAAAATAATAATTATCTGTTGAATGAAGATTCGGTCAAATTGCAATTGACATGTATTACATTGGATATAGGCATATAATATATTTTAAAATTAATGTTCTATGATAATTATTAATTACGAATGAACTGTGATGTTCTACTTAGACAAACGGAAAAATTCTTAATTTATTTTAAACGTATACAAAATATTAAATTTAATACGGTAATAGGGTGGATAAGATGAATAACGGATTGTGCTTAAAAACACAAAAATAGAAAGTTTAAAAACTGATCATGCTTAAAATAAAAAACGAAATAAAAATTGAACAACTATTATTAAAAATATTTAAAAGTACTTTTATTTGGATATTGTTTTCATATATCTTTAATTACGGTAGCTGTAAAATGAATTGTTGAATTGACCACATATTCGTGCTTTCATAAAATTCGATTGTTATAATATGCACCTAATACAGTGACCGCATAAAATTTTGAAACTGAAAACGCTATTACCGCAAACAATTTCTCTAAATTGAATACATTTTTGCTTGAATTATAATTAATAAACTGCGTTTGGGTGTTTATATTAATTTTTGACCACGTACTAATTTCCGTCATTTACCTATTAAATATTGAAAATGAAAAATATTGTTCGCCGACACAATGGCATTATCTAATATACTATTTAAGAGTGAAAATGAAAATCATGTCAAACTCGATAATAATAACTACGGAAGTGTTTGCACAACACAGAGGGTTTCAACACATGCGTTACATATGCAGACTATATGAGAATTTCCTAATTTATATTCTAATACATTTTCACTGTAATTAACCCCTTTTATATGCGAATAAATAGTATATTTTTGCAACGTGAAAATGAAAAGTGAAAATCAATGTTTGATTAGATAGTCAAACACGCATAGACAGGCGTGTTAATAAACAAACGAAATTTATGGTAAGCGCGTTAAATAGAGCGCAATAGCGGTTACAAATCGAATAGCCGCGTATTGTTTTTTTGTCCTTTCTTTATCCTTTCGGTAATGTTCGGCATGTCGTGCATAGACGCGACTGTTCACTTGTATGTATCGTAATCGCAAGAAAGCGCGCGTGCGTGAGGACACGGTGAATGTGGTGGGCAAGGTCATCGGCAATTAAGTTTTACGCATGAATAAGACAAACGGACGAGATAATGGTCTAAAGAAGAATAATATATAGTGTATGTATGTATATATTATTAAAAATCGTTTTTCCCTTCCAATTGGATTACTTTCTACTCGTATGCTGTGTTAAAACAAAAAATGTCCATTGACGATTTCCAAAAAAAAAAAAAAAAAATAAATAACGTATAGGTAGGTTTGTGCAAATATTATGAATTGTAATTTAATACATATTTTACATGAAGTAAATTACAATTAGTTTAGAAAATCAATTAAGAAGACAAAGTAAAGGCTGATTATATTATATACATGTATACCTTAAACCTGATCATCTGTAGAAATAGTTTAGGTCAATACATTTTATTTAACTATGATTAAGAAAGTATTGTAGAAATGTTGATTAGGTTATATTATAAAATCAACGGTTATAATAAAATATATTATAATAGACCCATGCAGGACGTATAAAAGTTAAGAAATGTATTAAGTCCAAATGTTCAATAATCGTGTTAAATAAAAATTTTTAGGAGAGTGAACATTAATTTGTGTGTATCAATTTTTTTTTATATTCATTTCAACTATCGTATACGTTTAATATTTTATGACTTCTAAAATCTTATTTACATTGAGCATACTTAAGTATCTCAAACATTTTTATTTTAGTTTTTCGTTTTTTAGTCCTCCTGGTTAGGTTATTGATACTTACTAGTAAATAGTAAATTAGTAAATACTTACGGTTCAGATGTCTTTTTTGGGCAACACACGCCTGGCACGAACAGATTCTTAAAGCATATAGATTGTCTAAGATGCCCTAAGTTGAGCAACAGCTGTGGGCAGTTGCTAAGGTCTTCGCAGTTTCCCTGAGAACCATCCGGTGTAGAGCACGGTCTATTGTCCTGCGACACCACCTTGCCTGAACCCAGACTCACTAGTGGCTTTACCACCATGTCAGTCATATTTCGACCAAGCACGTTCTTGCTGATAGTGAATATTGCAGTTGGCAGGTCACCTTGTTTCTGCAAACCTTCTCCTACATCAGTATTCGTCAACCAATTTCAGCTGACCCATCCGGTTTAATACGGAAGTCAATTTATTTATGTATGTTTATTAGTTACCTATTTATATATGTTACGTTTAATTTGATAAAGTACTGAATTAACCCCCTAACTTGTATATGCCAAATGTGTTACTGAGAAATAAGTTATATTAATGACTGTTTGAATGTTCATCATTAAGTTTTGAACAATTATAGGTAATTTAAAATCTATTTTTTAATTTTTCAATTCTTATAACAATATATATTTATTCTTATCTCAAATATGTAATAATTTACAATCTGTACCCTGGGACATAATAAGAGTATTTGGTAATTTAATGTAAGATAGTGAAAAAGAACAATGTCAATGTGAAAACCCATTTTCCTATTTGTTTATATGAAAAAAATAATACTGTGGTAAAAAAATATCTATATAATCTATATAATATTTGCATAAGTTAATTCAAAATATTGTTAAAAAGTTTGATGCATTATGCATGTATACAATATTAATTATATTATATTACGTGAGGTTATTGCTTTATTCTCTATAAAGATGTACTTACTTACTGGATAATTCTGTGGGCTGTCAAGTCTGTCATCTGTGGTTCCCCTGGTATAATTAACTAGATACCTTCCTACAGTGTTGATAGCGCCAAGAGTTTCTGAAATTTTGGCTATGGCTTGTGGAGATAAATACCGAGCTTCTTCCGAACCGACAGGTGGATATTCAGTCTGTTCCTCAGGTAGAGGTCCTTGGAACTCGGCTGGTAATTTGGCACGTCTACCTGATTTAGCGCTTCTACCTTCTTCTGGGTATGTAACATCGCTATTCTCTGCATGATCCTGACTATCACTTGCAGGAAAATGAAAAGATTCTCGGACAGTTTGTCTAGGTGGTCGATTTATATGATACTGATGTATACCAGTAAAATCGTAAGCTGTCATAAAATATATAAAATATTAATAGGTAAATTACAAGCAATTTGCAATATTAAAGTGACATTGAAAAATGTATAGTTATTTAAGTCTTATATGTATTAAAAATCATAGAAGAATGTTATACAGTTGTAGGGGAGGGCTGACTCTAAATAATGAGTGTAGCATTTACATGTAAATATGGAATCATCAAATATTTTTTAAAACACCAAAAATAAATATGTTTAAAAACTATATTTTCTTAGTTATATTGTAACATTAATGTGGAGAAATAACAGGGTGAGGTATTAAAAAAATTGTTCTCATTAAAAAAAATGTCAAATTATACTTCGATAAATAAACTAATCTGTATAGACGTATAGTGTTTACTAATATGGCATGTATCAAAACACTATTGTTAGATCGCCCAAGACAAACATCATTAACTATAATAATGAAATGAAATCAACTTCTTAGTTCCCACCGAGAATCTAATGTACCTAAATGTATTATTTGTAATTGGTAAATGGTAATTATACCAACTACCCATATAGTGGGAGCCAATGGCGAAGAAGAAGAAGAAGAAGAAGAAGAAGAAGAATTGGTAATTGTACAAGATCATTAATAATTACCACGATTTTTTTATTAAAAATATTATTATTTGAATAGGCAATAATAATTGTTATGATAACAATTCATAAAAATGATTCACCATTTATCACTTTCTCCTCATGATGGTACCCAGTACTAGTGAATACTATTATAATACTACAGTCTACAATACTACAATAGACATAACATAGGGACATGACATACGAAAATAAGTTTTATAATATATATACTTATAATAACTAATAAGACAGTTGGTTCATTAGGTTAAAAGATAAATACATTGCCACATTGGTCAGTCAAACTTGCAACAAGTAAAATTTATTTAAATTAATAGAAATTAAAACCTTAGTGGGAAATATAATTTTATATTGTAAATTGTATTTAATTATTCAAGTAAAAGTAGTGTTATATTCTCATATTTTTACACGAGTCTTATATCTGTTTTGACTGCCATATAGGTAATTAATCACGGGTCATTTCTAAGACCTATACATTCTGCAATTTATACATACTACTAAAGTAACAAACAGAGATCCCCTGGCCAGTTATGGTAGTATGAATTAGTTAGCTGATCGTGACCTAACCTAACATAACTATAACGTGAACACTCCTTCTAATTCAGTTGATTTTTATATTTTAATAAAAAAAGTCAATTTTTAATAAAATTGTCTTAAGTTAAAATTACTAAAAAAAAATAATAACAAAATCAAAAAAAATTATATACCTAGGTAAGTTATACATATTTTTATTGCTCTGTGTAAATTATTATTTGATTTATAAATGTTTGATCAATAGTTATTTATTGTTCGCATGAAAGCGTTACAGCCTGCTGACAGAATAGTTTTAATTAATCATGCAAGTTATTTTTTACTGTAGAATTATAAATAGTTTCAGTAGGTGCTTCAATTCATCATTAAATATTTATTAATGATACGAATTTACATCATAATAACGATTAACGATTAAATGTAAATAATATATGTTATGTAACGGTAAGATAATATTATACCTAACGTTTAAATTTTAGTGAGAGCTACTTTTTTTCGTTCAGATTTGGTGTTCTGCTAATTATATGTATGTACGTAGGCGCTGCGCCGATGGTTATAAATTTGCGATCAGTTTAGGTGAGGTACAACAAGAATAAAAATAGATAATAATAATCATAAATAAAAATAAATTCAAATAACTAAGTATTATACTTGACACATATAGAAAGTTATCTGTTTTTGTGCCCCCCACACACTTGCATAGGTATCATTATACAATTTTGGACGCCCTATAGTGTTGCAACCGCAAAACCAACGAAGAATGGGAAAAATTAGATGGAAATCTATAGTGTGAGAGTGAATTCAATCGCCGATAAGATAACGTCGGCCTACTTTGATATTAGAAGTAAATTAGCAAGACTATATAGGATACCTAACTAACTAACTAAACACCGACCAGTTATCTGGACGGTTCCATGAAACGTAGTTGTATTTGTTATCCAAATATAGCTAAGCGCCCTCTAGTTTATTTATCAGCAATGTAACTTTCATGTGATAATTATTGCGACAGCCGATAAGAAATATGTGTTTGTTTAATCAGTGGGTGAAATAAGAAAACGGTTTTACACAAAAGTTTTCTGTGCGTTTTATCACGGTTTAAATCTATATTTATTACATACAAGAAACTGAGACATGTAAAGGACTTTTAAATACATATAGTATAGTCTATAGGTACCTATCTCCTTATCAGTTTCAATTCTGATTTCACTTTAATGGGCACTTTTATATTGTAATAGATAGGGTATACAATTTTAATTGAAGTATAATATGTCAATGATAAAAAAATATTACTTTCGCGTTATTAACACTCATCGGTATAGTTTAGTTCATGTATATAAACAGCGGAGAAGTTAAAATTTGTAATATATATTACTATAAATGTATACATTGATTTAAATATTTAATCATCTACACGATATTAAGATATGATCATTTTAGAACTACCTAATCATTATAATTTAAAAGCTTAAAATTATTAGTTTTTGTACACATGTTCATTATCTAACATTTTTACATATCTTATTTATTTTGTTATAAAATAAATATACCTAAATGTCTAGAACTAAATATTATAGTTTAACGTAGTTAATTAATTACCAATTTTTTAGGTAAACAAATTTTAACAGAATGGTAATCAACAATATAAGAAGTATTAAATAATATCTAATATTAAGCTGTAATTTATAGTAGTATTTACAGTAGTGATGGTGAAATAATGACTTGCAACTACTTATATAAGAAGTTTATTTTTAGAAATAGTACATTTTGATTTTATGCGTACGACTGGAATAAATATTGCTCAGAAATAAACGATATTTACACCTGAAAAACTTTCACTCGTTTGGTTGCATCTGAGGCGTGGTGTATATTTTCTTTTTAAAAAACAACAACAACCCACACTAATTAGTAGCCAGTTACATTATATTCTCACAAATTACTATAAATATTATATTACAAAAAAAAAACAAAAGCCCGTGAGCTAACTTTAAGTTATATTAAATTGTCCATTATATACTTGGTAGGATATATTTGCTAAGTACTTTTGGAAATTAAATTTCTTCTTCATATTTAAAGTGGTTATTATTTTTTATAAAAAATATTTTGTCTAATACTGCAAAAATTCAAAGAGTCGACATTATTGTTAACGAGCTAATCAATCATTTATTTAAATGCGTCCTATCTGGTGATCATTCATTGCTACTGTTTACGCTTATAAATAGAATGTTACAAGCTAACATTAATCATGACACAGTTTGACTCTGTAAATAACGTAGGTACGAATCGTACGAGTGTTTTGTATTTTTCTTTCTATATAAAAAAAGTCTTAATTGTTTTCGAGGAGTGTTATCAATCCTATGAAATAAGTTTTACGCTTAAGATTAATGGAGTATATTTTAAATCATTTATAATTAGAAATTATTTTAAAAGCATTGATTATTGAATATAAATTATATTATTATGATTCATTATAAAATAGAAGTCTTAAAAAAAATGTTTCATAATAATTTAATGGCTAAATGTGACAAGTTAACTAAAACTGAGTTGTCTCATAGAAATGTGGTTGGTTAGTATCTGTATTAAAAATGTATCGATTTGTTCTATGTATAATATTATTTTTTAAATATTGAAGTGTTAATATCTAGATGTTTACCTGCAGCGTACCTATTAATTTAAATTACCTATATTAAATTGTTTTTTAAAGTTATTTTCATTTACCTATAATGATATCTATAAATGTAAAGCACTCATACCATTATTATAGTTAATTTGTAGGTATGTTATTATATTATTATTATAGGTAACTAGGTATGAATTTAAGTTTAAAATGATGTTACTTTCTAGTACAGTGACTATATAATAATTTAAAAGAATAAAAATTACAAATGAACGTGTAGGTTAAAAATGTTTAGACACTAAACCTACGTACCTATATATATTGTATCAATACAAATACACTTGGTTTAAAAATGTTATTCGTAGGTTGTTCAAAGTGAAAATTATGTACAACCAATTGAACTTGCCGAGCGTGTGGCGAACAGTGGACTTGTAACCTTTCTGAACATATACATACAAAATTAATATTATATTTCACCGACCCGACAAAACATACTGCGTATAATATGTAAATCGGCGTGTTTTTAAAGAAAATATATTACGCCGCCCACACTCGTTTACTTTCCATTTTATGCACGATATCCGGGTGCTTTACCGTCAGATGTTCAAAACAGCGCAAGGTCTTTTGTTTTGTCAAAATGTAATACATAAACAAATAGTATATGAGCTATAATACCAATATAATAATATACCGCAGCCAATAATGTTATTCGTTTGTCTTTTCGTAGAAAAAAAAAAATTAAAGGATAACAACGATTGAAATTGGACTACCGTGTTATATAAAAATTAAAAATTGCTTGGAGACAAAAATTAATTCCTATGGGACATCAGAGAAAGTGCGACCACATAAAAATCGGAAATGCAGTTCCCGTATATCAATATAATAATATGTAATAATACCTATAACATGTTCGGCCGAAATAAACATAATTGTTTTTCCTCTCACATGCGTGTTGCTTTTTACTTTTCTCTCGTCCAATACATCCGTTACATAATGTCACACACGTCACACACACACTCAAACACACACACACCGGTTGTGCAACTATTTGTGACTTCTTAGAAAAAAAACGCATACAGGACAATCGTGATAGGTGTGGAGAAAAAAAAATCGTAGGTAACCACCTCATAGGTTTTTCTACCAAAACATTTTTGGTTGGAGAAAGTGCTGGAGGTCAATACAGTATTACGCAACTATTATTTTTTTTGAATTACCGTCAGGGTGATAATGACCTAGATGGATGATGTATATTACATAGCCCATACTATTATTATTAAATATAGGTACCTATTACCTATATGGATTATTTATGTACAATGTACACGTATTAGGATATGAATCATCGGAATTACCTTGTGAATAACTGTTTTCAAAATGACGAACTGCGACACCAGCTTTTACGGTTAAGTAACATATCCCTGAAAAAAAATTGTCATTAGTATACATTTTAGTCATTATCATCAATAATTATTAAAAATCATGTTTGACAAAATGATATAATTATGCTCTATACGACTATACCTATTATGTACTAATTAATGTAATAAATAACACATATACCTAAATAGTATATATATATAGTATATATTATATCATGTTTAATTTGACATATAAAACAACACATGCTTTATAATATGATATGACATTATGATAATAGAAAACATTAAAATAATTAAATGTTTTTTTTTGCAAATTTTAAAATTTTTACTCTTATTTAAAGTTAGGCTATCAAAAATTGTGTATATCTATTGCATTTTTTAAATTCCTAGATCTAAATGTAGGGTAATTTACCAAGAATTCTCAGAACTAGTCCCATTTTATCTTATAATAATATGTTTATTCAAATTTAATAATTATATTCCTTAAAATAGTTTTATATAAACTGTGGGTTGTAATTTTATTATTATAGTACTTATTATAGTGCCTATTATACTCATGACAATAGTCTATAATACAATGTTAATAGAAATCTATATAAGTAACTAAAATTTTTAAACTATCGTAATATTTAAAAAATTTGCAATTATGGACTATTACATCAGCATATTTATTACAGATAGTCATAATTTTCAGTATAATTCCGAAAACTATTATCGTTAGAATAAAGACATAATAATGTCATAATATCGAAATACATCATAAATAAAATAATCGGCTTAACAGTTTACAGACAAATTGAGGGGAATAGGTTCATATTTGAAAAAATAAACTATTCAGAAATGTATACCTTCACAAAACATTCTTTTAATAGTACCTTTTAAAAAAAAAATATTTGGAAGTACCAACCTATTTATTTAAAAATATAGTTTTTTAAATATATATCTAGTTCAAAGTTCCAAAAATCAAAATTTAAATAAACGCATTATTAAAGAATGAAATTGGGATAAGTAGGTATACATGATGAATCACTCGGTATATAACTCATATTACAAATAATAATATTACTGTTAGGCTTAGATGCATTCATATGAATTATTTATCAACTACCTACTACTTAATAAATCGTACATAATATAGGTACGTGATTACTTTAATAAATGTATATAGTATATACTGATGTAGTGATGTTATGTTGTATCTAATTGTTATAGTAAAGTAAAAAGGAAATTAATAATAATTTAATATACATAATTACTAAAGGAATTTCAACTAATGGTGGTAAATTTACGAGTCTTGATAAATTATATATAGGTATACTCGTTAGTTATTATATTATAATAGGAACCTAAACTATAATATAGCTTTAAGCATTTTAATTTAAGCTGCAAAATAATTGCCATAATCATATACATAGGTACATATTTAATTAAAGTGGGCATCGATCGTAAAGTCCACTTATTTAAGGGTAAAATAAAATGTTTATAAGGTAAATAATTGTGAACTCGCTTCAGTCTTGTAACTCATATAAAAAAGTGGAATATTAGATGAAATCAAATAATATGCGTGTTTTGTGGAATTTAATCGGAGCAGAGAAAATGATCAAAAATCCAGTATGAATATTGAATACATTATAATAGATGATGAATGACATGTAAATGTAAAATTGGAATATAAAACGACTACCGAAAATCCATGTGCACAAGTTATTCATAAAAAAATTATCATTTTAATACAATCAGAAATTTTGTATACGTGTATCCAACTTTGTTATATACTGTAACATAATATGGAATATGGCAACTAAGTAGGAAACAGTTTACTGAAATCGTATTACGGAACGTATAAGTTGCTATTTATTTATTACTTTATTAGTTTGGTGTTTTGATATTTTAAGACAATACGTTATGTATATGTGTCAAATATAAATATTATAATCCCACCCATGTTATTCATTGTGTAGGCATGACGTGTTGACCCTGTATAGCTGCATGTGTATTAAACCATTAACGAATGATTTACAATTGAGTATTGACTCATAGTTATTTTTTTACATGAAACTTCGTTTTAAATTTAAATAATAATAGGTATTCAACTGATTCAATAGTATCTTCTTTTTGGGAATTCATTTATTAGGTAATACGAATTTTTTAAGGTTTTTATAGCTAAAATAAAATATTCAAAACAGGTATCTTTATAATAATATTCGTATCTTTAAAATTAACGAAATTATTATTGTAAAGTACCTAATAAATTAAAGGTAGGTATGCATCATTATAATATTTCCAAGTAGGTATGAATGTATTTGGTTTAGTTATCATTATTTATAATTATGTTGTTTTAAATTATGATTTTATAAATTATGAAGTACAGAATGAATTACCTACATAAAGATTATGAACAATTAGACCAATAAAAAAATTCAGTAAATAATGATATAAAAAGTTTAAAAAGTAGATACCTAATTGATTTTTACAATTTACTTCAATATTATGTCTTACTATGATTTCTTTATAGAAACATACAGACATTAAATTAAGTGATTGTTAA
The DNA here is from genome assembly GCA_008086715.1 of Sitobion miscanthi. Taxonomy (NCBI): domain Eukaryota; kingdom Metazoa; phylum Arthropoda; class Insecta; order Hemiptera; family Aphididae; genus Sitobion; species Sitobion miscanthi. Next base: position 27,873,375 of record CM017800.1, read on the forward strand.
AATTGCCCAAAATAAAAGTATTGGTATTTCATAAAGGTAATATCTAATAATAAATCTAGCTTATAAGATGGTGATTTCATAATGTTAATTATATCGCTAATAATCACTACATAACACGGTCTATTACTATGTTATGTTATACCATGAATCATGATTATGGACGAATAATGGTTTTCATATAACAAAGTTACGTGTTTAATAATTGAAGTTCGACTGAATATTGATAACGCATATAAAAGCTTATTTTTAATTCTCCCGATACCTAAGCATGGCGACATCTCAATTCTACAGAAAAAAAAACCATTTGACGGTTTGAAATATATTTGACCGAAAGTGATGTTATCGTTGAGACGGCTGGTGAAAACGAGATTGTCTGAAAGTCGAAGTAAACAATATCCGGGAGGTACATCCGCCCACGAAATGGCGTTTTTGCAGCAGCGTAACGCTATACTCATCAATTGTCTTCCCTCTCCGTCTCAAATATTTACGTGTAAGCACACAATCACACATATACATGTATTTTGCGTGTGTATACTCTATAATACAATATATTATCTGCGAGTGTGCAGCTCATATCGGTTTTGTAGACACGAAAAAGAAAACTAGTATCAACAGGTCGTCGTGTGCCTATATTTTTTCTCTCGCTCGAATAATATCGGTCCAACAAGGCCGTTCACGGATACCCGAAGGTCGTGACCAAGATACACATATACGCAACTATACGCCGCATGCGCGGGGACGTGAATAATCGCGGTGAACAAATTATTAATTAGAGGTTATAAACAATAATAACACGTTTCTTGTTGTGTTTCTTCTTCTCGCGGACGTTTCCTTCCGCGCGCGCGCGCCAGTGAAAATATCCCTCGGGTGACGTCGTCGCCGCGACGGAGCGGTCTTTATCGCGCGCTGCACCGTCGGCGCCGGGCGTTCCGCGAGCACGCGCGCGCGCGAGTTCGCTCGCGCGGACCCGGCCGCGGCCGAGTCGTCGTCGTCGGTTTCTATAAGACCGCCCGAGGCCGAGTCGCCGTCGTGTTTCGGGCCGAAAACAAACGAACGTATAATATTATGGAGGCGCACGCATAGAATTAAATATAATTCATATAATATTATTACGACGACGACCGATGCGGCGGCGGTGCAGGTCGCGTTTCCGCACGAGATTCGGCCTATGACGTTCGAATGGAAAGAAAAAATTGGTGTACGGAATATTATTATTTTTCTGCATCAAACTATAATATTATGTTTATATTATATACCTATTTTAATATGTAGGTATATGTAGATACGAATATATTTTAATACATTATCGTTTGCGTCTATTTTTTTATTTTACATATCGCTTTCTCCGATGCGTACCACCACCGTTGACACAAACAAAGTCGATGGTTATAATATGGGTGTTGTTGTTATATGAAAAAAAAAAAAAGACAGACCGGAAAACCTCGAATATTTTTTTGCTTTAAGTGCACGACGCAACTACGCAAGTGTGCATGTATATAGTCATGGTTCAGTAATTTTTTAAATGAATACCTAATTTTTTTTACACCGTGGTTTCTAAATGTGGGTGTATTGATGATATCTTGGATATCGTCAAAATTGTAGGAAGGTACACCGTATATTATACTAATAACATATTGTAGTGCCTACTTCAAAAGGAAATCTATTAAAATCACTTGATGGACGACAAAAAATTTTCATTTATTCATATATAACATATTATATTCATATACCTAAAGGTATACGATAGTACGATACTTGGATGTATTTGGATTGGACCATGGTTGAAATATACAGGTTATTGCATATTGACTCGAATCATCAGAAACAAAATGGCTGCGTAAAGTGATATCACAAATATCAATTTTTCTTATCATCAAAAACCCGCTGACAAAAGCTAACAAATTCAAAATTCCCGCGCATGTATACTTGATTATTACTGGCTCTCTTCACGCTGCCATTTTTGTTTTTACTATCAAATATTTGATTGAGAAAGGGTGTAAATGCAATAACCTTGTATATTTCAACTATACTTGGATCATTATAAAATTAATTTTATATGATCAACGAATTGTTAACTAGTTGAACTTACAATTTTGATAACAGCTAAAAGGTATATTTTTAAAATAAAACCACGATGGTAAAAAGGGAGATCTTATAAAAAAAATTGTATATATTTATTAGAATAGGTAGATACAATTTAAGGTTTAAAATTATTTATAGCAATCTACTGGTGAAATGGTGTTAGTTTGTTTTTAATATTCGTAAAAAACATATTTTTAATAATGTTGGTAAAAATGTTCATAGTTAAGACAGGTAATCAAAATAGATATTTATTTTATAAAATAAGTAGATTATTATTTCATAAAAAAAAACCATTCTTATAAAAAAAAAAAAAATATAATAATAACAATTTTTGAATAACTACAGTTACTTGTCACATGGTTTTAGAACAACGGTATATTTGAATTATTTCCTTTAACTAACATTTAAAAAAAAATAATATTTATCAATCTTATTATAAATTAATGTTTCCTTGGTTCAGCTATGAATAATTTAAAGCCTAACATTTTTTACAGCTATTACAGTACATAAGAATATTATTTTTTAAGATGATGAAAAAATATTTATCATAATATACAGTTTTCAAATGTATAGTACGTATAGGTAGTTTTGTTTAAAGTTTATTTGATGATGTTGACTAATTATGATACTCTCAATTGAATACATAATATACATAATGTCTTTATTTATATTCAATACAATGTTGATTGTTATAAACGATTTTATTAAAAATATCACTCTATTAATACTAAGTGATAAAGTAATACCTACTGAAGGTTTTTTAATCAATAATGCTTAGTGGATTAATCAAAAAAACCCAAAAGTGAGTAGGTATGAGTAATAAGTTTATCATAAGTACCTTATTTAAATTCTAACGTTATAAGATAAAGAACAAGAAACTCCAGTTGTTCATAAAATATGAGATATATTAACAGTTTAGGTATACCTACTAACTGGTTATTCAAACTAACGTGTTTCTTTTCGTTTTCTAAATTCGATTTTATTGATTTTTTAGCAAAATTTAAGTAGTTTGATGCTTTTAGCATTTGATACTATTATTACTTAATGCAATTTATTTAGTTTTTAAAATCAATATAATACATTTCGTTGTTAATAACTAGTAATAATTTGTGTTGTAATTATTGTAATTCGATTGTTGGACATTTTAATTAATATAAGTATCACCAATAGATATTTTTAAAATTAAAACAATATTTAAATTTGAACTGAAAAATGTACAAATACAATAGTGTAAATTTAATATATTGTGAATACAATGTTTGACATATACATTTCCCTTGAAATTATTAAAACGAAGGACTTATCGTTTTTTCGACGACGCTCCTTTTTTACTGACTCATTTCGTCGGTGTTACACTATTGTGTAATGATTTGGAAAAAAACATATACAATAATGCATGATGGTTTCACCCATGACACAACTTTGAGGAATCAGGTCAAGTTGATTTGACATATCACATATACCTACCAGTTATTACCAATTCCATAGTATTGCATTCATTGTTGTTCCTCTTGTAATTATAATAATTAAAAACTTGAGATTTTTATTTTAGATCCCTGTTAATTGGTCGCGTGTGGTTCATGTAGGTACTCGCCGTGTTATTATATGGCCTCTGTTTGGACGACAGGCAACCAGAGCACACGGGCTTGATGTCATAAATTCAGATTTATTGTCTCGTCTGGCTTTCGCTTCAGCCCGAAACAAAAGGGCAACCATTAAAAAACATAAAAGGAGTAAAAAACCGCGACAAGTGGGTCAATTATTATTGTTTGAGTATTTGAATACGCGCGTCTGTCGGTCGTTAAATATTTCCGGGTGTTCCAGACATTTAGTTAACTAGTGTATCCTAAGGAGTATCGACTGTTCCAAAATCCAAAGGGACTGCCTCTGACTCACTGAAGAGTCCTTATATTATTAATTAATTTATCAATATTGCAGGCTGTGCAAATAATAATAGACATTTTTTTATTTTTCCCCTTTCACTTATCAAATATGCCATTTAGTCAAAATTGGGTTGCATATATTTTCAGTGTATAACATAACCTAATTTATGTTTATTAATATTTTTATAATCATCCTAAAATAATTAGTTTCCTAAAAATGTAACGCTATAATTAAAATTTCCATAAATATTTATATAAATCGTTATTATATTATGGCAGATATATTCAGGTGAATATTATAATTTGCATATAAAATTTTCATATTACAATTTGGTTAAGTAATGATATAAAATAATTAAAAAATACGTTACCTAATAATGTTTTTATTTTAAAAATTAATTTTTAAGATTTAGATAAAATGTGGGGCGTATATTCAAATTTAAATGGTTAAATCAACAAAAACAAATTTGAATTACAAATAAATAGGAACGTATTATATCTTGTCTAGGTACACTAAATACATTTAAAACATATCTTATTTTCATGTTATGAAAATAATAATTTGATTATTTTTCTGTCGTTAGTTGCATTAAATACAATTTGAAATTGATTTTATTTTAATTTAATAACAGCATATGAATTACATTTTTAATAATTTTAAAACTGTCTACTTTGTATCTTAAAATATTGCTTAAGGTCGTTCAATTTTGTGGTTAATTTGTTAAAAAACTGAAATAATATAACTGTATAAAAATGACCTAGTGTCTCCAAGAGTAAGAAAATCAATATATCACATAAAACAATGTGCCAATACATTTCTGTTAAACGAATCATTACCTCTGTGGACTGTGAGAATCTTTGATACGTTACTACGTTGGACATGATTGACCATTGTTTTTGAATGTGCAACTGGCAAAAAAATATACATACCACCACTCGTCTCCCTCGAATGCGTTCAATCATAATGAATCAGTTGAAGACGACTCGCCGCCCAGTATGAGTACAGTTTTACATAACGGGCCATATTTTTTATAATTTATTTTTTTATTTTTGCGTGCTCTTTTAACGGGAAGTCCGCATCATGACCGGAAGACAATTTAATGGACCAAATCATAACGTTCTGCTGAAGGATGGTAAAATCATAATGGGCGAAATTAGTACTGGACTTTGTTATGTTGTCACTTGTCAGATAATACAACTAGAGAAATGCTCCAAGCATACTACAATAATCTGTAATCTTTATTGGTCCTCAACGAAACGAATTGCATTTTCGTTATACAATTATACTCGGCTATCGAGACTGCCTTGTATAATAAAGTTTATTTGATATTGAAATATGTCAAGCCTACTTATAAGTTCAAGAATATAATTTTATCAATTAAATATAATCAATTATTTAGAATTTTATTTTTTGAATAATGTAATTTTATACATTTTATCAAATTCGTTACATAAAGTGATACAAATAATAAGAGAACCGTATCCAATATTTTAGATTTGGAGAGCGAAATTCATCGAGAATAATTATATTTTGACAAATAATGAATAATGATTGGGCTTATTCAATTGAGTATTATACTAAAAACTGGCACCACCTACCTATATAATTTATTGTGTACACAATTTAAAATATTTTGTATACAAATTTGAATTAATGAACTCAATTCGTGATGCGCCAAAAAGACTCGCACGGTTGAATGCACCACTTGTTTATAATTCTAGATTATTGAAAAAACGTAAACATTGTTAGTCTGCATACTATTCTGATAAAATATAAGCAATAACGTTTTAGCTTTTTATGGATTATGAATAAGCACCAACCGGATTCAGATAGAAATGTATTATTATTATTATTATTTATTTTAGATGATTGTACGTGTTAACCACTAAAATAATATGTATTAATTTTAAATAATAAGTACCTACGTATCAAAATCAAAAGTAAGTTCTGAAATTGAATACAAATTATGAATACAATTATGCTGTATTTTATCCGATTAATAATTTTCTTAATTTTTATTTAAAATACAAACAAACATTTATTATATAGTTTATAGTTAATGTATATATTTACGTATAATATATTAGTGATTTGTAGTATTGAATAATTTATATAATATACCTATTATGGAACTTTTGACTTTTGTTGTCAAAATCAAACTTATTTTTAGTTGCATTAGGATCAATTATAAATAGCGCATGCAATGTGATAGTTGAAGTTTGAAAAATAAATTAATATTCAAATTATATTATTATTTTAACAATTATTACAAAAATATTTTAATTTTAAAATGTATTACAAAATAAAACAATTTGAATTTAAATTAAAGTAAGTATTTATCAAATTTATTGTAATTAGTATTAAAAATTTATATGATTTTTGTATTTTAATTTACTGTAGTTGATCGCATTGTATACCGCAAACCTTTCAACCTGAGTGTGGTGGTAAAAAATAATTTTAAAGGGTAAAGTATATCACTGCAGTGTCATCACAACACAAAAGTCCCCCATTCACAAAAATGTATTTCTATCAAACTGAATCGTGTAAGAAACAAAACAAAACAACACTATTCGTCAATACGTATTAACCTAAGTTAAATTATACAAATTATAAGTTTTTTATCTAAGGATGGCGTAGTCTATCAAGGCTTAACACATTTTTTTAAAATTATTATTGTGATTTTCTAACTCTTTAACTTGCTTTTCTGGATGATTATAGAAATCTGTTCATAAAGTCTCTTGGAATAGTCATAGCTGTCATACCTGCCTAATTTTACACCATACGTACTACGCTTTTTACCTATAATATCGTATCATGCAGCGATAAATGAGTAGAACAGAGCAAAATTCTTAGATTTTCGGTTTCTTATTTATAATAAACCGAAAAAAAAAATTAATTTTATGATCCTATTAATTTAATAGTTTGGTACTATTATTTTTTTTTACTGACCGGATCTATCAGGTCCGTTTAAAAAAATTTAAAGTTAAATTGATTTATTTAGGTACGTCAAGTTTAAACGAATGGATAATATTTAGCCAAAATAAGTAACTATAGTGCGAATTTAATCGAACGGCGGTATACTGGGGTAGGTAATCTTATAATAGTAATATTATTTCAGTAAAATATATTTAAAAAAAACGTCGGTCTTGATTTCAAGTACCACCCTTAGTGCTTGCTGCTGCGCACGTTGCAGTGACCGTTCAGTCGTCTGTCATCCGTTTTGGCTCTTCGAGGACGACTCGACCGACAAGAATACACGACAATGTTACACGAATTTTCCACCCCGTTTACATGACAATATCATATTATACGACTCGCGACACAGACAACAGTACGATATTAACAATAACGGCATATTATTATTGTAATCATAACACTTTATCTTACATTATTTCATATTATTATTATTATTATGATCCGACTAACCTAATATCAGGACGCATCTCGACCACATGTTCCAAGCGTGTCGTCCCTGGCAGAGTAGTGCTGGTGGCGGTGCGGACGATTAACGCACATAACAGACGCGAACCAGAGCGGACCGTAAGTATTTCGGGGCCCGCGGATACTGCGGCACTGCGTCGCGTCGTCGCGCGGGATCTCTTCTAGCCGCCGCCGCCGCCGCAAATCGTGGGAGTAAACGCCGCCCGCCCCCGCCCGCCGCGCCGGTCCGCTGGGTTTCCAGTGCGTGCGATGACCGCGCTCTTGGTATAAGGTAGGTATAATGTACTATCACTCCGGCGGACGTGAGTGGCGGTGGCGAGAAGGAGAGAGAGTCGCGGCCGATCTCGGGCGTGTGCGCGTCGCCGCTGTCGCTTGTGTCTGTGAGTCGGTGGCTCGAAAGAAAGTGAATCCCCCGGACGACCGTGGGCAAGGACGCCGAAGGTGACGTCACACACCGCACGAACCGTACATGTTGTTATTATCATAATAACAATATGGCTATGATATTATTATTATTATTATTTCAGAAGAATATGACAATAAATATGATAATAATAACAGTGATACAAAAATACATAATAATATATTATAGACGTAGAAGGCGGTGGCGTAAGGTCGACACGACGTCGATGGTTTTGGCGGAAAGACAGTATTAGCAACTCACTAGCACTGCATACGACTGCAGCCTCAGCAGCTGTAGGTAGGTAGGTATTTGCGATTTAAAGTTCTCGATGTGGTATTCTGGTTTCAAAGTTCTGGGTGGTATTCGAGTTCCCGAGTTTTCGGTTGTATTCTAGTTTTGAAGTTTTCGGTGGATGTTGCGAGAAACAAAACAAATGCGATAATAATTTACTATAAGCAAGCGTTGCAGTTGGTTTGGCTACACCTACGTCTTGGACTGTTTTTGTGTCATTGATTTCTGCAGCTGTAAGTGCATTTAAGAACCGTCGGTATTTGGTCGAATGCAATGACTTTACTCAACGCAAAAATATGACGCATCACCAGGTCAGATAAGTGTTGTGAAGTAATAGGTACCTCATGTTTATTATTCTATTTTCAATTTTGAATTTCGTAAAATGTATAATACCTATCAATCTAGTAAATAGTTATAAGTAATAATAAATTACAACAAATCAATGTTCATGGTTCGCGGAAAATTACTACGATCTTCTAATTTTTTCCAACCGTTGAACCGATATATTTTTATTGGGAGATGTTCAGGGACGCCCGCAGAAAATCAGCTCAGTGTGTGCAAAATTAAATTTATGTTATACATACATAGGTAGTCACATATTTACATTATTATACACTGATTTTTTTGTTCATTAAAAAATCCCAGTGGGTGCCATTGCACCCACTGACCCCTCTTTGCGGGCGCCCTTAGAGATGTTAACTTTACTAACGCATATATAATATTTTATAGAAAATAGATATAAGTAACAAAATTATTCTGGTACAGTTAATTTCTGAATAATATCTGTACTATTAAAGTCGGTTAATGAGTGACAGAGTGATTGCAGTTGGAGTGGTCTATTCTTATGACTAATATAAATTACACTTAAGAACACATGTTCACTTTCCATATTTACTGTGCACGTTATACGCATATAACATCGATTATTATTTTATTATTGTATATACCTAGGCACATTATTAAAACAAATATAACTTTCTTTTTCCTTCTTAGGTAATATTTATTGAGTAACATTTGGAAACAAGCATAGGTACTTACTACTTGTAGTTTACATTTATAATACATACATTAAATGTACGCGATCAATACTTAATTCAGTATGAAATAAATACCAGTTAAAATGTGTAGGTAATAGGTATAATATTTATATATTATATATTTAAATTAATTATTATGAACACGTTAAAAGACTTTGATAGTTTTTAATTTCATTGTGCAAGTATATGTAACCTAACCTAATTATTAGGATATTTTAAATTGATTGCAAATTAACTCAAATTTTTGAACTAGGAAACAAAAAACAAAAAATATAAAATTTAATTTTAGCTAAAATGTAAGTACGAATTACGAGTACGGAGTGGGTAGTAATAATAACAACCATTTTTTTTAAAATTAAACTAAAATTATTTTAAATTTTGAATTATGTCAACATAAAATAATTTATTAGTAGGTAGATACATTTCTGTCAGATGCTAAGTTAGCTTTAGTTTAATACTTATAACTCCTGCCATGTCCAAGTAATATGTTGTTAGTGTTAATGAAATGTAAAATATAATGATTTAAAGTTGAAATAAATTAAATAGATTTATTTTTTTTCATACTATAAATATAAAAATATAGGTATTGGGTACGTGCATGATAGTTACCAATGTACAATCAGTTGCTTTCATTTGATGATTTAACGAGAAATAAAAAAGTACATATTAGGTACCTACTTACGTTAAGTATAAATTAAAATTAGCTGGTAGATTATATAAAATAATAAGTTTTTTTTTATTGATCATGAAGCCCGGCAACTATGGTCATTAGCTGTTTAGTTTTGTTTGTAGGGGAGGAGAATTGTAGGTTAGTAAACACGTGTGTTTTTGGTTTGGCAGATTTTTTAGTGGGCACCCGTTGGTATCATCCATGCCCGGGTGGGGGATGGTGGCACTTCTATCCGGACACCGTGACTTGCCCGAAGAATAATGCCGCCCACGGCCGAGGTTTTGAACCTGCGTCTTGTCCGTTCGGCCACTTCGTCCCCCAAAATAACAAGTATATACTATTAATAAGTACAAAAATGAATACATGGATTGATATACCTACCTATGGTGTTAAGTTTCAAAGATTAAGTAATTTTAAAATATAATTAAACACTATAGTAAACCCTTTACCCTTTACTTTTATCGATATAAAATGTCTAATTTATTTTCGTTATATTTTACAGAGTTATTTCACCTTCTACTCTAGCTTTTCTAATTACCTACACTACTGTATGTATAATAGATGTATTCTGTAAATAGTTTCATTGTCACGTTTTAATAAGCATCTTAACATATTCTAATCTAAAGGATATGGAAAAAATAGTATACTGACAATCGATCAAGGTAGATTTTAAATAATATAAGTATAGACGTATAGTAATTTCTTTACAATAAGACATTTTAAAATACATTCTATAAAAAAAAAAAAATTCTAATTTAATCAAAACAAATTATTTAGAATTCTAAGACAAAAATATAAATATAATTTACACGCGTTGATATATTTTTATACATTATATTTATTTCAAAATTATAAATAGATTGGTACATTTGCTTGATCAAATTTACGCATATTATTAATTTGTACATCGCTAAAGATATAAAACTAAACCAGTATTATAATTTTAAATTTTAAAAAGAGTAGGCGCCTATATTATATACACTTATGGTTATTCTTCAAATATAATATGTATAACTAAAGAATTTGAATAATATGAAATTTTCATTAAATAATTCATTAACAATTAAGTATCGACATACATATTTTTGTTTTAATTTAAAAAATAAATAAATTTAAATAATTTTAGTTAGTTAAACAAAATCTTAAATTGTATTGATTTTATAAATTAAAAAAAATGGAATTAAGATTATATAAATATTTTTTCATACGGCCATGGCCATTTATATTATTTATATAAAATAAAACAAACATATTCTATTAGAATTATAAATACAAATATACACTATATACTTCGTAAGATGCAATTACTCATTTTCTAATCAATGAAAACAATTCTGACAGTGAACCGGAGTAATTGTATAAAAAATAAAAATGTTAAGTTACAACTATACAAAAGATTGAAACTATGAAAATATAACTTGATTATAACTTTGGATAAATACTAAAATATAATTTTAGATCGGTTTATTTATGGTTATTATTTTTGTAAGCTATTAACGTTAAGTTTTGTACAACGAAAAGAATATAATTTCATAAAATAAAATAATTATATGAAAATATAATTTTATATACATCATTATAACGATATAAGGCTGTCAGAACGTTCGTTATTCCCTCAGTTAGTGACCTTGTATCCAACCCCGTAATATTCTTTGTCAGGTAATAAAACCAATGTTGTACAGAACAAAAACATCTCTGATAATTTAAACCAGCCAGGTGTAATATACCTACCAGTTATTAAAAAAAAAAGAAGATCTATTATTGTGTAGACAGGTTATAACACTTAAAACCATCTTACCCCTTATGATTGAGATAATCTTTTGTTAGTTTTGACGCGTTAAACATAATTCTAAAAAACCCCCAGCAACGGAAAGTGGAGTTAAATTCGACAAAAAATTGTTTTGTTTTGGATGTTTACTGTCTTAAAATTACATACGATTATAATAAATTATTACAATCTAAAAACTTATCAATAATTACGTAGTTACAATAGATATGAAATTAATTTAATATTTTAATAATTGCACAGTCTTTTAATACACAAGATCTTCATTTGATCAATTTGTTTGTTCATCTTCTTTCTTCAATCCTGAAAAATGTATATGTGTGAAAATGGAGGATTTGTTGATTTTTTTTTGGAGTAAGACGTAATACAGGTATAAAATGTATATTTTTGAGTAAATGTATTTTCACTTAACCTATACTTAACGTGGTATAATACTACTTTCATTTCATGAGATTAAAATGTTTGTGTACCTATCTAAAATGTTTAGTTTGAAATTAGTGATATCAAATAAATTATTCGTCCTTATGATATTCTTGTCTAATCAGACATCTTGGTATTTTTATCTCACGACTTATAGCATTAGATATATGAAAATAAAACTTATAAAATCAAGTTTAATATGCTATTTCAAATCAAGCTTATAGCAGTGTTTATAATATGACATGTGTAATTCTGATACGTATGATATTGCGATTTTTCCATCCCAAGCTCATTCGCTACCCGGAAATCAACAACAAGTTTTTACCTCTTGTTATCGGATATCCACATGGCGTACTCATTCACTGGCGTATAAATCAACGACCCTACGCCAACGCCAGTTTGGACACCAGCCAGTTTACCGTCACACCACAGGCTGCTTCCCAGTCGCCCTTCTTGCTGCAAAAGTCAAACACAGTTTCATTTTAGCTATAAGGTAGTAAGAAAAAAAATAGTATAATGTTTATCCTAGTGCATGTTTCAGAACAATAATATCGATTAGTGTAATAATAAAAGTACCTATTTATTATTCTTTATTTGCGCTATAATACATAATTGTACGGACATCGTTTTATACTCTAGGACCTAGGTAGAATGTTTACAATCCATTATTTATTCACTATTTAGTATTATTTTATAATTCTTACAACTCTAAACATAAAAATGTAATATATTTATCTTATGGTAAATATTATAATACATCGTTAAACATTTTCATTTTTAGTATTCTACATAAAGACATAAAATAACATAATATCTGGCTTTGTCTAGATTTAATTTTTTTTTAAATATCTAATTAACGATTCGTTTTTAAATTGTTTTTATTTTTACTTATACAATTATTGACTCTTAATTTATTCCTCTTCAGTTTATCAGATTAGATTATTATTGAAAATATAATTAATTTTAATATTCTATATAGGTACACTCATAATAATTATTTCCTTTCATTTCAATTTATTTTACACTCCACCCCTGTATATTATACTTTATTAAATAATGCATTAGTAAAGATATACGATTTAAATAATACGCTTTTATGAATATTTTTCTATTACAATATTTTGTACTGCTTGTCACTTTCTCTACTTCGTTTCATGACTAGAAGTACGAAAACTCATACACCCATAGTACTTTCCTCGTTAAACTTACATGGATTCAAAACATTGTATAGGTACCTACCAAATAAATTAAAAGTAACCCTTTCAGCTTATTTTATGTCAAAGTATAGTAGGTAATTAAACTTATATTTTCACCTTTTTTTTCTTCGACTACTGTATAATTTTTTGTAAAATTAAGGTTTTATAGTAAAAATTTTACAGTTTTTTCGCATTAATTTACTGGAGTGATAGATGTTTAATCGAGTTCAAATAATCTTATCGCTACAAAAGTATTTTACATTTTAATTTCAAATTTCTTACGATTTCTGTTTTAATTTCTTCAATAATATTATAACAGTATTTAACAAAATCTGCAGTGTTTTAGTGAATATTTATCGTATTTTTTTGTGCGATATTATTCATCTATTTATTACCTTATTAAAATGTACAATGATACATGTGTAACATGTATATCATACATATACCATTATGTTAACATCATATTTTTGATCACAAGAGGGATAATCAATATTGTCACTCTTTAAATGAACAAAAAAATGTGACGCCTCGCGTGGCTAAATGCACGTATACTCACATTGTATTGCATCCTCCAGTGATTGCACGGCAGTATTATGTATGGATTGCTAATCAACTTTCGTAGTTGTACACGACCTTCACAGTTTTCGGCTGAAATCAAATTGTTGATATAGTCACAATGTTTCCTTTTAATATTTAAATGTATACGAACATGATTTCACTGTATTCTTAAAATTCTGGTTTTGAGAAGTCTTGCATACTTCATTCGTTACGGTATTTTTTTGGCTGAAACATGGAGTACATGCTTGACCCTCGAGTGGAACAGTCAAACTAACTAGTGCTAAATAATATTTCAGGTAAATTTAGATAAATATCGATGAACACATTTTAATATAAAACTATTTACCTAAATCATTGTTTTCTGGTGTGCTTTTAGAAACGGGCGATTTGAAATTCTCGTGCACTAATATGTTTGAAATGCTCAATGTCGGTCCCACTAAGTCTTTTCGACTTACTGTCACTTTCCTTATACCAGATTTATTTAACCTGAATTTAAAATAATTATAGATAAGGAAAATGTAAGACATAAAAAAAATATGGAATTATCTATATAAGTTTTGGATTTTTGATATTTTATCTATATGCTTTTTGAAATATTTCTAAATATTATACTTTTATGAGGAACTATTAAGTTTTAAAAATTGTATATAGAAATAAAAAGTAGAGATCTAAAGTCTAAATTTTAATTTAATTTTTTTTGAGTGATTTTTAAATTTAAGTTATGGAAAGAAATTCTTGATTAAATGTTAATAAGGCGAATATAGTTTGTATTAATTTTATGTTCATGATTTTACCTATTCAAATTTTAATGATGAAGTTAAAAAAAAAATGCCTGACTTACTAAATAAAAATGTTCTTATTAAAAGTTTAAAAATTAAAAATTAAAAATGTAAAGATATATTAAATAAATAATTAAATGTATTTTATACTCCTAAAAAGTATTCTTTCTCTCTTGTGGAAAAACTAAAAGATGTTTATTAAAAGTATAATTTTTTATGTATTTTAAAAATGAAGTTGAAAATGCATAGCTCTGGTTATGACTATTAATTTAGGTGGATGTTTTTCAAATTTTCTAGTTTGCCTGCGGTAATTAATTATAATACATTGTATTAAATTTATTTTCATGATATTAAGATTCTGATATTTTGTGTTTCTTTACCTGGAAGCGCATGTGGCAGAAGTAAGTATCCATATGTCATCTAAAAGTGTTCCATAACACATTGGTTTTTTATCAACCAAAAAAATAATTTCACTTTTACAGGATTTTTGACAAATACGTTTTTCAGCTTTAAATTCATCATCAATGCTTGGTTCTTCCGTCTCTGATTCAGTTGTGTCAGGTGTAATAGTTTCATTGTCTTTTTTGTTCTCTAGAGGTATTTCTTTTTTCCCATATCCTTCGTCTAATGTTTCTTCTGGATTTGTCAAAGGATCTACAGTAGTATCTTTTATTTCAATAATGTCGTTCATTGTTGGTTTTTCGTCATTAATACTATTTCTAATCGTATTTTCTTCCTTTTTTGTTTCAGTATTTAATATGGTTTCTTCTGCTTTAATATTATTTGCAGTTTCATTTATAAGTTGTTCGACAATTTTTTTGACCACTAACTCAATTTCGTTTAGTTTTGCCAATTGATCACTATCCATTTGTGAGGAATCTATATTTTCCCTCGTGTTTCTTCCCAATTTATCTTTAGATACAGTGTTAGGTGCCTTTTTGGTACCTTTAGATTCTATCATCGGTGTCCCGGATTGAGGCGATCTTTGGTTAAACTTACAGCAGGCAAAAGGAGCACTCGGAGTGAATGCACGTTTCAATCCATCACAGTTACCAGTTGGATCTGGCAAAAAATCATCGTCCATGGTGCAATCACTACCCAAAAGACAATAACCGAAAGTGTTTCCACATGTTTTGACGCCCGATATTACAAATAGCCCTTTAAATAAAATAATAATTATAATAAACATCAAAAAGTAAAATTATAAAATTATACAATTAATGTACATCAATACATTTATATGATATACAATATACATATATTTATATAATATAGATAGGTTGGTAAAATTATTTTTTTGGTTTATTTATGGAATTTCAATCAAATTCTTGAGTGTAACACTAAATTTCAATAATAGTAATAATAATTTACTGCAATATGAAAACATAAATAAACTAAAAAACTGACTCTTGTAAAACAATTTGAGTCCATATGACTTGTTAAATGTAATTTTTATAAAAAAAATTAATACATAGATATATTGATAAATTAGTTATTCCATTTCAGGTATTTAATTTAAATAACTAAGATTCAGTTTTTAATAACCAGAGGTTTGACTTATTTGATAGTTTTTAATTTAAGAATAGTATTTCAATGTTTCATACTTCAGATTGAGTTAGGTCAGGTTTTCTAAATGCTAATATTGAATATTTACAATTTTCTTTGAAAACATTCAAAAATTATTATAAGTGTGATCGGCTTACCTGGGTCTACTAGTGGCATGTTCATTGAGGCCGGCAACGAGGTCACAATGCATATAATGGTTATAAGGAATAACATGACGATGACGGGCCTAAAACAGAAAAACAAGTCTACCCGTGAGTTCAATGCGGAAGTAACAAGTCGCTAGACGTTCGGCGACAAAGTGTTTGGCCGTTTCACAGTCTTGCGTCTTCGTGAGATATTGGTACATATAGGATATATATGAGTCACTATTTAGACTCTGTTCTTTCAGTGTCAAAAAAAAAAAAAATAAAATAATAAGTAAATTCGCCCAAGACACGCCTGCTCTGGTTGACATACATTAGTATTCATGATATACAGTGCAATTCGTACGGACACGTACTTGGAGTACCGTAAGTTTAATTGTGAAGAACAAAATATATATACACGCATGGTAAAGTTCTATGACCTGAAACTGAACTGACCTACAAAGTATTTGCAAATTATAGGGCATCGCTGTTTACCATTATTCTACTAATATGTTGATAAACTTCCTCAAAGATGTCCAGTATTCGATAGTAATATTTTAGTGTCATGATTTGTTTAAGACGGTCAAAAAACCAATTCAAAAGCATAAATTATTATTATTAGTATGGGTATCATATTATCATTGTAAAAACATTGTATCTAATATGAAATACATTTTTTTGATTATTAACTTTAGGATAATTTATTATGAAGGTGTACTTCAGTGAAATAGTATTGTCACAAAATATGAATCTATTTATAGCTTAATAATTTATGTTACATTTTCCACCGCTATAATTACGTTAAATTTTATAAAACTAAATGTAAAATGCGTAAATACATCACTTTCCCTGTAACTTATTAAGAGTAAAAAAGTAGTTAAGTAGTCCTAAATAGTATAATAATATGATATATAATATAAATGAAGAGAAATAGAAATTGTTTAAGTAGTTCCCATAACTGAGTAGAATTTTAAATAATCTTCTTATTCTCTAAACAGCCTAAACTAAGATAGAATACTCTTTATATTTGGGACCATTAACTTCTAAACTGTGATGAATACAAAATTATTTCCTACTAAGATTCAAGACCATACATTGCAGGTCAAGGCCTTCTAAAAACATACCTGAAATTTCAATCGATCTTTTTGACTATAGAAGCCTGTACAATTTACACAACTATTTATGTTTTAAACTTGACATATTTTATTTGTTGACTGTAAAAAAATGTACTTTTATCATATTAGGTTACTAAGCAAGTGATAATATAAAATAAGAACATTTTCTGAGTACCTATCTATGCGCAGCATTTTCATTGTAATATTATTAAAATTAAATACATCCATATTATGTACTGCCTAAGTTATATATTATACATTTATCATCGTAATTAATCTTTAGTTAAAATATTGAATGTAAACAAAAATATACATTCATAGGTAGTATTATATTCTTATAATTTATAACTAAAATAAAATATATTAAATTACAGGTATTCTAAAAATAATATTACTTATGCGATTCAATTAAATATGAAGTACTTACAGTAATTTTAATCTATAATTCTAGTAATAGTTGGTTGTAAAATATGCTATCGGAAAATAAGAATTGATTTAATAATTTTTTAACTAATATCAAATAAAATCACTTACTTATGTAATATAAAATAAAAAAAAAAATTTTTAAATACTTGAATAGAGTTGTTATATTATCATACGATTACTTAATAATATATTAAAATATAGTTTTAATTGTGTGTAGGCGTCTACTGCCTATATTATTTACCTTGTATTATGTGCCATTCTGAGAGACTTGAACGATTGGTTATTTAATATTTAACTGACTACCGTGATAACGAACAATGTCTATCCACATACTACTTGTTATTTTATAATGAACTGTTCTTCTTTCTACGATTTCCCCCGCCAATATTTGTTAATCAATCAAAGTTTCATCGATGTATTTTATAGGTTGAAAATTAATGATATTCGACTCAAATATTATTTATCTTTGATAATTTGTATCTTGTCAAACGAGTTCGAGAATATTGAGTGCCTCTGGTTATTTAATGGAATATATTTTTAAAATGGGGTATACATAAAATAAATAAAATAAGATTTTAATGAGATCGTAAAATATATTATAGGTATTAGGTATAATATAATCTGAATTAAATATTTTTGAATTAATAAACTAGTATTTGTTTTTGAACAAAACGCGTTTCTAACTTTATTCGTAGCACCTATAATAATTAATAAGACAATTTTTTGATGGTTACATTTAAATAATTTTCATCATGAATATTTTAATTTCATAAAAAATAAATTTATGTTTATCGCATATTTTCTTTTAATAATCAAAACACTATAGGTACCTATAATATACTAGAAAACTTAAATCCATATACCTAAACTATATAGGTAACTATGAAAGTATTACGATACATTGTTACATTGCAATGTATGAGATTCTAATTTCTAATGAATGATACTCATATTAGATGAATGTTATATGTTTAATTGGTTGACTGATTAAATATTACGATATGTTTTTAAATACGATGTACTTTATAATAAGTAAATAAATAAAATATAATTCACTGCGCATCATCCACATTTGTATAAATCTGTACAAATCTTATAGTTCAGAATAATTTTAGTTGCGAATAAATTGTTTTAATTAAATTTACAGTTTTACAAAAATTTGTTTTTAGGTTCAATTTTAAATAACAAAAAAATTTTACATAGCAAAAAAAAAAAAATACGAAAAAATTATTTCTCTTATTAAGGTTATTATTTAACAGATAAATTGAATAGAAATATTATGCCAAGGCATAGCTTTTTTGAAAGTTATTGTAAAATTGATTTTATTTGGTTACATATCTATAATCACAATAATATGTAATTCAGTATACATAATTTAAATGTGCAAAAGCAAATATTTATTAGTGCTTATGTCCTATTTCATACCTATTTATTATATTATTTTTACTTTGATTGTAACGCCCTCAAAGGCTTAGTACGTACAACATAGAGAAATAAACTAAAAAACAAGTAACATTTTTTGCAACTTACAGGCTACGGATATCAAAGAAAAAAAGTGGGCAAGTGGGTGTTGCTCTACTGTACAGTAGGTTAAAAGGTGATGACAGACACAAAAATAAAAAATAAAAAAAAAACACATGATTGTAAAATCAATACATTCATAGTTCCACTCAGAATCTAATAATCAAAGTCAGATGGTTATTTGTTATTTTAATGGAAATTCTATTGATGGGACTATGAAAAACAAAATTACTGTTATGTAACTTGATGAAAAATAAAATATGGTACCTATTATGTCTAGTATTAATTGTAGGGGCCTTTCAGTCAATAAGACTCAACTATTCAAGGGATTAGGGCAGTTAACATATTATACATTCAATAAAAAATAAAATTAAAATTTAGTATATACCTTAAATGCCTACATTTTTTTTAATCATATAATATCTTAAGCTTAAAGTTTTAATCATTTGAGATTATTATACATTTATACTATTTTTGTCTTAACAGACAAATTACAATAACAAAATAACAAAAATAAAGGAGGCTTAAAAATAATTCAAGTTTGTTCTATTTTATGGAATTATTTATTAGTTTATACTTAAACGTGTATCCATATTTTAGTAATAATGTCGTGTTCATTTTACATACAATTATTATAGTAATGAGGTAAGAGGTTACTTATGTAAAGATATGTTGCCAAGCGTTTAACTATTTTACGACCATACATTGTCCATGCTTTCTGTAATAAATATAACGCATTAGTGGTAGATTACCGGTAAATTGAATTTTATGTGTATAATAACAATAAAATATGTATTTACAAGGTTTTATCATAAAATCGAATAAAAGTTTTCGTGAAATGGTAAACTCGTTTATTCCAAACAAATATGTAAATACCCTGTGTAAAAAGTAACACGAATAAAATATATATTGTAACATTTATTACATTATATTATCCGTTGTTACTTGTTAAACCACTTTCTTCTGTTAGGAATTTTACAACAATAGATATTATTATTATAACAAAACGATTCACCGTTGCAAACAATCATTTCTACTTCTATAAATAAATGTAATTTAAATTGTTGGAAAAAACTCAATGTTATTAGTATTTATTACCTATTTATTTCTCAGAAAGTTTAGTTTTTTTTTGGATTTTTTAACTATGATTGCTTTAGTAATTGCCTATATATCTTAATAGCCTACATGCATGCATGAATGTATGTGTATGTATAATATGTATGTTTGTAGGGTTATGACTTATGAGTACCTATGAAATATATACTTTTAACAATTTTTTTAACTGTGATTTTTGGTATATTTCATAAAATCATCACTAGATGGTCACATTGATTTCATACTTGATTACTGGTTATCAATATTTAATTTCCGAACACGATGTACAGAAGATATATCTATAAGATAGATCAGTATTATGTAATTAGTATAATGTAATATGTAAGTAATATTTCTTTAACATTTTTCACTCAACGCTAAAATAAGTAGAGGTGCTTACTGTACTTCCTATTATAGTTTTAAATTAAAATTTGTTTTTTATGATCTTTCATTATAATATAAAATATAAAAAAAATTAATTTCATGACATTTTAGAATCCTATATGTATCTACGTATGTATTATGTTTACATGTATTGATGTATGTATGAATGTATTATGAGCGAATGATGCTACTTTATTATGTATTTTATCGATTGGATAGATGTGTATAGTGCATGCATAAGAAGAAATATCTCATGTTACGTTAAGGCTAAGGTTAGGTTTTATGCTTACTAAATCGGTTAAGATTAAGTAAACTTTAACATAATAATATAAATTATGTAGTAGTTTCAATATTGCAAGAGTCCGGCAATTCAGTAGATATACAGACCTACAAATGGTGCACAATAATAAGCAGATTTAAAAAAAACCTGTATAAACTGTTTATTTTAGTTTCAGTCAATAGCTGGTTGCAAATTTTAATATGTATTGATGGATTGACAGAGAACGGTACTTCTATTTTTATCGTATTATTACCAAATGACTAAGTACCGTTTACCGTTTCAAACAATTGTCTTATAATTATCTTTTGAATACCAGAATACAGCAGAATTTGTATTTAAAATGTTTTATTTTTTTGTTTTTTTTTATACTGTTCAAACATATTATATGAGTATTGTGTACCTATGTAAATCAATAAGTTATAGTAATGTTTGGTATATCAGTTACTAAAAAAAAATTTATTTTTTTAATTCTCTAATAATTATTTAATTCGTTTTAATTTAATTTGACTATAGTATATTAATTATTGTAAATATTTACTTTTTATTGTTATTTTAATTTATAATAAGTATAAAATGATTTTACAACATTTTTTACGGCTTAAGCTTTAAGTTAGTTTAAGCTTCATTACATATTTTCCTAATGTGTGTTGAGAAATCAGAATCCTAGTGGTTACTTGGTTTTGAAAAATTAAGTCTTGCTTAGTTTTTAATTTGTACCCATACCCTTATAACTTCTTTAGGATTCTGAACACTTATTAGAAAAATAATATATAATAAGAAAATTTACAAAGATTACTAACTCGATTTATTTCAAATTAAATATTATGTTATTTTTTGAAAATTCTTAGTAATAATTGTTTTAATGAATTGTATCTTAAAAAAAATATTTAAAAAATATTAGAAAGAAAAGGCATCCTTGTGACATTATTATGCCTTACGTCAATGTTCAGTCAAAATGCATACCTATGCTCTAATACCTAGTTAAAAAATAAGATATATCTTGAATATATTTAATACATGGTTTTTCAAAAGTTGTTACTTGTTATAATACCTAGCTATATAAAAATATTAAAGATACATAGGTACGATTTTTTTTTATAAACACATGAAATTAGGTTACCTAACAAATTGTATACTTAAAGGCTAACTTCACACTGGTTTAAAGTTTTGGATACCCAAAAATATGTTTCACAAAGATTCAAAATTTGTTGGTACATTATTATATTTTATGAACACAAAGACTTTTTTAAAAAATTTGGAATAATAAAATTGTACTATAATTCCGGTTTTAATTCCACGGACCTATAATAACACCGTCGTGAGGTAGTCAGTATTGATTCAAAAGTCAATAACGATAATATATATACTATTATAATAATTATCAAATATTATTTATTAATAAAATACTTAATAAATTCAATATTTTCGGTTAAAATGAATGCGACTTACTGTATTATGGCAATGTCCAATAGCAATACAAATTATTCTAATAGTAATATAATAAATTAATATATCATAAAATTAACTTAGTAATACAAGCTGACAGACCGTTCTCGCTCAGAAACGCTTTTCGTATGCAATGATTTATCATATTGAATTCAAATTTATCACATATTATATTAAGGTGACTTATACTCAATGACGACGTACACTCGACACCTACAACTGTACAAGCAGATAGCGGTTGCCTACTTGTCAACTTTTTACTTATGAACATAATATTATATCCTCGAGCAAAATATATTTGTGAAATGTAAAGTATAATTATATCTATAAGTGTCTATGATTTATGATTTATCATTTATAATATACATCGATCAACGATCATAATTTATTGTAAATGTCTTAAATGTATTTTTAGTTGATTTTTATCTTGCATTCCTATAGTATTTATAGGTTAAACTTTTATCAATATCTATTTAAATATTTAAACGCATAATATTGATTTATGCTACGACGCTATATTAAATGAAATACTATTATTTCATTCGCATAATAAATTTACTGTCAAATTAATAATGCTAGTGTAGCATTTGTAAAATATTATTTATCTAACTTTGATATTTATATGTGTGATATAAATAATATTATAGACCCACTGGCCAATTATTTCTAAGGCTATAAAATATGGTAATCGAAAATTGAAAACTAATTTACATACATCCATATATAGATAGATACTTAAATAATGACATAATATAATATTAGTTAGAAAGTTTGAAAAGTCTACTGTATTAATAGATATAGGTAATGAAAGTACAAACTGTTTTGTATCTAATGTATTTTATATTTTTATCATTTAAAAATCATTTATAAAAGTTGTTTAACTCGTTAAAAGTATAAAAAGTTATATTTTTTATGACTGAAAACAAAAAAAAAATAATCTCATACCTACGAAGATCTATCTCATATTAAGTTTCACTGTATCTAATCATTAGTGAGAAAAGATAGTTTTATGTTTTATTGTATACAAAACATACATTAACTTATTGAGTTATGAGTTAGAAAACTAACAATCAGTGCAAAACAGTGATAAAAAAAATATAGGTACCAAAGACAGTAGTACGTAGGAAGAATGAAACGAATGCTAATAAAATACATTAGTAGGTATTTCAGTAAAACAATTCGTGGGATGTATGTTTCTTAATTTGTTTAAATGTATTAAATATTCTATTCTTAGAATATATTATATGAAATATAAATATTTGATAGGTTAGAAAGTGATAATATTGATTAATTGATATAATAGTAATTAGTGAATATTTTTTAAAAGACTATTGATTTATCTCAGTAAAATAAATTAGTATTTATTTGTATGTCATTTTTTAATTTGTTTTATTTTTAAAAGTATTATTGGTACCCAATCATAATATCTTGTTTGATTTATTCATAATGATAATAAATATAATTTATAATAGGTAGGTACCTCCTATATAATATTATTAGTATGTATATTGTACATAGTACATGCATACGAGTAATTATTATTTAACAAAATTAAATTTCAATCATGTGTTTATGTGTATACATGTATAATAATTGATTTACCTGCTATACGTCTGCCTACAAAATCCAATATAATATATTTGTTTCACCTACAGAACGAAAATAATGATTACCCAATCATGTGCATAAATCAACTTAAATTTGTTGATGCACAACTACCGGTTGTATAAGAAGCAAAAACGTGTCAATTACAGCTAATGCTCTGGACTTGAATATGTTAAAAAAAAAGACAAGCGATCTGAGGAGGCGTAACGACCACCAGGATGAGCGAGTCTTGCGAGAAAAACACCGATTTTTACTCCTCTAAATTGCCCGGTAACGTGCTCGTAAATATATAATTTAATGC